>CM035837.1:81832981-82272792 GCA_020510985.1 Pholidichthys leucotaenia | reverse complement strand
TAAGGAATGTAGAATCTTTATTTGAGCTCTTAAGGAGCATTAAATAGAAATTTGAGGCCTTAGATCTTTTGCCACAGGAACTCAAAGCCTGGATGAGCCAATCTACATCAGGAGGAGGGGTAGTTGTAGATCCAAAGACTTGACACAGCAGATGTCGAAGTTGTAAATATTTCCAAAACTGATTCTGTGGTAGTCCATACTGTGCCCGTAGAACATCAAATGATTTGAGAGCTCCCCCTTCATATAGATCTTTTAACATCAAGATGTCCTTTTTCACCCAGATTTTCCACATAAATGGGGATTTTCCAATATGGAGACTTGGGTTAAGCCAAATAGAAGCCATAGAATGAAGATGAGAGCTAAACTCTAGTATAGAAGCAACTCTCTTCCAAACGTATTGTAAAAAGGATATAATAGGATGCGACTGAAATTCAGAAGACAATTTAATTGTGATTAGATGTACTAGGGGAAGAGGGCTGCTCAAATAACTCTCCAAATAAAACCAAGGGGGAGCTCTCTCAGGGGGGAGAGCCCAATGAATCAAATGTCTAAGACTAAAAGCGTAATGATATAAAACCAAATTTGTGACCCCCAAACCTCCTGAATCTATTGACTTCTGCAATCTTTTCAACTTTAATCTAGGGCGCTTACCATTCCATAAAAACTTATTGCACAACCTATCAAATTGTCGAAAATAACCAACTGGGATCCTAAGAGGAAGAGATTGCAGAAGGTAATTAAATCGGGGTGCACAAATCATCTTAATAACATTGACCTTGCCCCAGAGAGACAAAAAAAGAGGTGACCACCTTTCTATGTCTATTTTAAATTTTTCAAGCAAGGGTTCAAAATGAATCTGAATCAGATCTGATAAAGTGTGAGGAAACAGGATGCCAAGATATTTAATTCCTAATTTTGGCCAAGAGAAGCCTATATTTTGACCAAATGTAAACAGTGTTTTAGGGCAATAAGATGTTAGAGGGAGAATTTCTGATTTTATCCAGTTAACTCTATAACCAGACAAACGTGAAAATTGGTTAATAATTTTAAGGAGAGCTGGAATTGATTTTTGAGGTTGTGTAATCAGTACCAATGCATCATCAGCATACAACATTATCTTATGGGTACTGCCATGGACCTGAATACCTGGAAAATTGCCGTCTTTGCGGATAGCAACAGCTAATGGTTCTAATGCCAAAGCAAAAAGCAAGGGACTTAAAGGGGAGCCCTGGCGCGTACCCCTATAAAGTCTAAAAGACTGTGATGTAACTCGATTTGATATCACTGAAGCTCTAGGTTCATTATATAGTAATTTAATCCAAGAAAGAAACTTTGAACCAAAACCAAAAGTCTCTAGAGTTGCAAAGAGATACTGCCACTCAACCCTGTCAAATGCTTTTTCAGCATCCAGGGAGAGGGCTGCCACTGGAGAGAGGTGTGCAAGTGAGGGATCATTTTGAACTAACCATATGATATCAATAAATCGCCTAATATTGTCTGCCGCACCCCTGGAACGAATAAAACCCACCTGATCAGGATTTATAAGAGATATCATTACTTTATCTAATCTTAATGCCAAAATTTTGGAGAGAATTTTACAGTCACAGTTTATAAGACTAATTGGTCTATAATTCTTACATTCTAACGGATCTTTATTGCTTTTTAAAATAAGCGAAATGAAAGCCTCTGTTAAAGAAGGGGGCAAACGGCCTTGTTCAAAAGATTCCGCAAACATTTCTAAAAGTAAAGGAGAAAGCTCATCAACACAGGCCTTGTAAAATTCTGCAGTGAATCCGTCAGGGCCCGGTGCCTTTCCAGTCGGGAAGCTCTTAATCACTTTCACAATTTCCTCTTTAGTAATTGGGGCGTCAAGTAAGTCTATTTGTTCCTTCGTTAGGGAGGGCAAAAATAGGGATGATAAAAATGCATAGATCTCTTGAGATCCAGCCTCCATTTCAGAAGAATAAAGCGAGGTGTAAAATTCTCTGAAAGCACCATTAATTTCATTTAAGTCTGACACCAGAGTACCATCCTGTGTCCTAATAGCAGATATAGTACACTGAGCTTCTTTCATTTTAATATATCTAGCCAGCATTTTGCCAGCTTTATCGCCCTCCTCAAATTGTTTGCGCCTAAGACGAAATAGGGAAAATTCAACTTTTTGTGTTAGAATTGAATTCAGCTCATACTTAAGCTTCAGAAGGGGTGACAAATTTACTAAATTTGTGTCTTGTTTGAATGAAGTCTCTAATATAGCTATTCTCCTCTCCAAATCAATCTGTTTAGCAATGTTAGTTTTCTTTTGAAAAGATGCATATTGAATAATATGTCCCCTAATAAATGCCTTAAAGGCCTCCCAAGCAACCCTGACAGAGGGAGCAGAATCCCAGTTTGTCTCAAGATATAAGGAGATCTCTGCTTTCAAAGAGGACACAAAATCTGGATTAAAAAGAAAGCTTGAATTAAGCCTCCATCTAGAATTTTTTTTCAACTGACAAGGCGGGATCATATGTAAAAAAACAGGGGCATGATCTGATAGTATTATGCTACCAATGAAGCTTGAATTTAGAGAAGAAACAGAAAATTTTGACATTAAAAAATAATCAATCCTGGAAAACACATTATGAACAGTGGAATAAAAAGTGTAATCCCTTGTGGATGGATTAAAAAGCCGCCAAACATCTACCAAACCAATTGCATTGCACATATCTTTCAATATAGAGCCAGATTTAGATGAACGCTGTGAGGGGGTGCTCCGATCTAAAATGTTGTCCATGACCTGATTAAAATCCCCGCCTACTAAAATGGGATAATTACCCATTTCGCTTAATTCGTGTTCCAATTGTGCAAAAAATGCACAATCAACTATATTTGGTGCATAAACATTAGCGAGTATCATCCTATGGCCCTGAATTTCTATAAGAATTATAAGGAGTCGTCCATCGTCATCACTAACCTCTTTTAGACACTTGAACTGCAAATGTTTATGAATAAGGATTGCCACCCCCCTGCTCTGGCTATTACCACAAGACGCAAACCCATGGCCCACCCAGTCCCGACAGAGTTTTTTAGATTCTGTTTTAGTGAGGTGGGTCTCTTGAAGCAACGCTACATCCACTTTTTTTGATTTAATAAACGCCAAAAAATTTTTCCTCTTAATTGGGTGGTTAAGGCCTTTAACATTCCAAGATAAATACGTATTCAATGTTTTAATATTGGCAAGTAAAAAAAGCCCTAACTAAAAAATGGATGCTGAAGGACTGTCCTACACCTGAAGATTGGATTAACGTGATTCAAGACATTTACTCGATGGAAAAGTTGACATTCGCACTGAAACAGGACATGGATGGGTTCATGAACTTTTGGCAACCCTGGATCGCATATGTGTCTTCCATTAGATCTAATCTTTGACAAATACCATTTCAATGATGGTCCCGCTCTTTGTTCCAACGCTACTCAGATGCTCTTTTACTTTTAATTACTTAATTTTCTGTTTGTTTGTTTTTTGCTGTTCTGTTTGTTTGTTTGTTCGTTTTTTTTATTTTATTCTCTTTAATTTTACTTTTTCTTTCACTTTAAAAAAAATAAAGGGGTGTTGTAATAATTATCCTACCAATGTTGTCAAATAGCAAAAAATAAGGGAACATGTGATGAAAATGTAAACAGTGCAATGCTGTAATGACCTGTATACCCTTTACAAAATCTTAAATAAAAAAAAAAGAATAGAATCACTGTAAACAACGGAAAAAGCAGCTACTTTAAAATCTGTACTTCCTGACACAACTTTCAGTGCAAAAAACCTCTAAAAATGTCACAACTTTTTGGAAAAGCTCCCAGAAATTCTGCTTTTTGGGCCGCAACAATCACAAAAACAGCCGAAATCCTGGAGGGACTGAAATACAGTGAGATTATGTATACATGCTTCATGCATTGAATTTGTTTACTTACTCTGGGTTGTTAACTTGACATTACACACCCTTTGCACTGAAGAAGGCACTTGTGAGCACTTTGTGAACTCCTAAGTTAAATAATAAAAAGTGCATTATTGTAAAAAAAAAAAAAATCATCCACAGTTACTGACAGATTTTCAACAACCTTGTATTTCAAGCTCTTGTCAACATAAATTGCAACTCCTCCTCCTTTTTTCACTTTTCTATTTATATAATTTAATTCATAGCCATCCATGGTCAAATCCACTCCTTTTTCTTCAGCCACGTCTCTGATATTGCCACAATATTGAAGGGCTCTTTAAACTGATGTAAATAATCTTTAATGTTATTAAAGTTTGCATAGAGACTCCTGCTGTTGAAGTGGATCATAGAAATATTGAAATCAGATGTGACCATTGTGTTAAACTGTTCATCTGTGTAGTAATTACAGTCATTATTGATGGAGCTAAGTAAATTATTATCAGGGTCTATGTCATATTCTATGTCCTGTGGGTTGTGATCTGTGTATTCAAAAACTTTCAGTTCCTGTTGTCCCTGTTTGTTGATTTTTTTGATTCATGTTGTTTAATGTTTTGTTGCACATGAGTAAAATCCTTCAGTGTCCTACAGTTGTCTGAATTGTTGCTGTGACTCCAGTTCATAATATTCATTGATATTTGTCCAGTTCCATAATATTACGGAAGAAGTGATCTGCCACCAATGGGGGTAGATTGTGCCCTGCCACAAAAAAATGACAAACCATCACTTCTGCTAGTGATTGTACTTAACTTTGTCTCTGAATGACCACTGTCTCTTTTCCCTTCGGCCTTGATTAATGAAGATTCATGCAAGTGATTGTGTTTACACCTCATGAAAGGTGGCAGTGTTGACTCAATCAATCCTCCTCAATCGATTTCCACAACGATGTCTGACGTCACTGGGCGGTTGTCCGAAAGGACCGCAGCTTTCTGATTGGTTGAATTCCCACAAGGAGGCAGGACCTCTGTGGGAGGATAAAGCAGCAGTGAGCTCACTTTTCAGGTACTTTGAGCTTCCTGAACTTTCGAGAGAAGAAAGCGGTTCACCTCAGCACAAACAACGCGGAGCTATCCATGGCCAACAACGCCTTCACGCTGAACTTCTACACACCCCCACCGCTGCCCACAACGTTTCACCATCAGAGAAAGTAAGTCCTCAACTTTGATTTTATTTTATTTTTTTTAATTTTGTTACTTTGTGTTTGTTTCTGTGGGATTTTTCTGCATTTTCAGCTGCTTTTGTTCTGGTTCACCTTCTGCTGCTGCTGCGTAATTACGCACGATGGTCAGATTACATTACAGACCAGGTTCTAGTGCAGTTTATAATTCCAGGGCACCCTTTGAATGAATGAATGAACTTATTTATTTCGGATAGTACAGTACAGGTTAAAAGAAACTGTATAATATAACAACAAGGTCAAATTAGACAAAGACTCCTTCTTCTATACAATTCCACGTGAGTTATCCGAAATGGGTGATGGCTGAAGCCGCAGCTTATATTGCCCACCCATATTCCATCCAAGAATTCAAAAGAGAAAAAAGAGAAAACAAGACAAGAGCGATTACAATTTAAAACAAACTGCGTAATTACGCACGATGGTCAGATTACATTACAGACCAGGTTCTAGTGCAGTTTATAATTCCAGGGCATCCTTTAAATGTCTTGTTCGTAATTCTGTGGTGTTTTGTGCACATTTCTAACCTCTGCGTTTCTGCAGGCTCCGGGAGGCGAGTGAAGCTCTGGAGGATGTGCTGGATGCAGCTCGGCAGGGTAACTGCTTCACTGTGGGACTGCATCAGTTCGCCAAAGGCCTGGATGAGTAAGTACGAGTCCAGCTTTCCTCAGCTCTAATATCAGAATAATGTGGCGATACTGACACTAACCGGGTTTGGCCTCCTCCTGTCCTTCACGCAGGGACCCGGACAACGTGTTTATGTGCTTTATTTTTACTGAACACGGAGAAAACGAGAACTACTCAGACTCGGAGCTGCAGAGGCTCTGCTTCCAGCAGGGAGTTCTTGTCCTGAGAGTGGTCGGCATGAGGGAGCGCGCTGCGCAGCTGCTGCAGACCACCGGAGACCTGCGCCACGTGCTCATCAGAGTAACGCCAACAGTCAGTCCTCGCTGTGATTTACAGAGACCTCTGTTCAGGCCGCTGGCGCCGGTGCAGATGTCCCGCCTGCAACGTTTCTGCGGGAACAGCAGAGGTGTAGCTGTACCCCAACTGCAGTACTTACCAAGAATGGTTAATTCTTGATTTGAGCTGGATCCTTTCAGATTGGATTTTTTCTGTAAGATGCCCATATGATAACATTGATCATTTAGTGTTTTTTCTTTTTTCTTTTTAAATTAAACAATGAATTGTGAATCCTTTGAGAATGAATTTTTTTTTCAATAAGCTGACTGTATGTAGCAGTGATAAAATAGTGTTGTGGTGAACACTCAATGGACCTGTTGGACCGGTTCTGTGACTCACATTTTAGGTCAGAACAAAGGCAGGATCTTAGCCTTGATATTCAAGGCTGGAAACTGTGGGGGGTCGATTAAAGATGCATGGGAGACAGTGGAAGTGATATCATGGGGAGAAATGCATTGTGACTGTCTTTATTATGCAAGGTGGTCTGTGTGACATGTGATTTATGAGGTGTGAAGTCCCTGATATTTAAGGACGAGAGTTTACTGTTTCAGTCTCTTTTTTCTGCTTTGAAATGATGGAGATGTGAATAAACCTGACTCTGAGAAAGAACACTGCCTCGGCATTTTCACATCCTCCACAGTGTCAACTTTTTTCCCTTTTTAAGAAAATGGTGAATTGGATGTAATTGCAAATATTTTTGGTGATGTTCAGAACCGTAATAAAAAAGGGGAAGCGTCTTTCTGTGTGTATTTACATTTTTTATAACGAGTCTTGCATCATAATTAAGAGATATTTGGTCAATTTGAAAATGTCATTCTTCTTTATAATATATTAATAATTTTAAAGTTTTCAGGATTATATTCAGACTTTGAATTCAGAGGTAATAATTAGTCTGATGTCTAGGTGAGGACGGTTGAAGAGTTGAGCCGTAAATTGTACTAAAGTGAAAGTAGAGCTATAAGTTGGGTACCATTATTTTGGTATCCAACAGTTTATATTGTAACGTCGGGGCTGTATTTGGGGGGGGGGGGGGAGCAGTGATTTTCCCCAGCATGCTTTGCAACAGAGGACGTTATTGTATGTGTGTATTAAATGTTATTACTGAGTTATTATACTGCTGTGTAATTATAACTGTGTTATAATGACCCAGCAGTATTTCATAGGCAAGATTTATTATGTGTGTGTAACCGAGGTCTGGGAGAATGACCTCCCCTCCTGCCTGTGCTCAGAGTGTGTGTGAATAAAGCCTGTTTGTCACAACTATCTGCTCCTTTTCTTTGTGTGAACCTTGCATACGTCACACTGGTGTCAGGAGTGGGATGAAGCAGATGGAAGCCAGGATCAGAATGGAGATCCAGCAGCTGGAGCAATTCATTGCTCAGCTGATGACGGACGATGGGACCGAGACAACACCCCCGGGAGCCGGGAGCCGGGACGAACGAAGTGGCGGCGGACCTGACGGGGCCAGCGCACCCCGCCTTCTGCCTTTTTCAAGACAGAGCGGGCAGAGCAGAGCAAACCAGCCCCACATTCCGCCCTTTTCAGGACAGGACGGGCTGGCGATCCCACGGCGATCAGGAGTGGCGATCGATCAGGAGGCGGCCATCCCATCTGTTCGGCAGCGGGCCAAGATTCCCCGCTTCAACGGCGAGACCACGTTGGATGACTACCTGACCCAGGTTGAGCTGGCCGCTGCACTGAACGGCTGGTCACCAGAGGAAACCGCTGTGCAAGTCGCGCTGGCCTTGGAAGGGAGAGCCCTCTGCACGCTCTCTGATCTCCGGCCCGAGGAGCGCTACAGCTGGCCAGCGCTACAAGGGGTGCTCCGGAGACGATTTGGGAGAACGGCGGACGCTGAGCACGCCCAGGAACAGCTGACCCGCTGCCGCCGAAGCAACCAGGAAAGCCTAGGAGCCTATGCTGCAGACATACGGCTGCTAACCCGGCGCAGCTACCCAGATTTCGCACCGGAGGTGGTAGAGAAGCTCGCCCTCCGGAGCTTAATCCAAAGTCTCCGCCCGGCCCAGCTCCAGAGCCCCGTACGGATCCACGCCGCGAGCAACTGGGAGACTGCGGTGGCAGAAGCAGAGCGGGTGGAGCCGCTAATGAATCGCACAATTGAAGCGCCAACGCACAGTCAAGGAACCTTCCAGGCCACGGTGGAGAGCGAGGAGGAAGAGGATTACGGCAGACCACGGCGGCGCGTCCACGGAGAAGATGGCCGCAGCGGCGCAAGGAAGGGTGCTTCCGCTGCGGAGAGCTTGGACACATCGCACGGTACTATCCCGCACCCACCCCACGACAAACTGGCCCCTCGCCGGCGTTAAACTAGAGCGAGGTGGCGTGAACGGGGACAGGCCACCTCCCGCAGATGTTTCCCCCGAGGAGCCGGCACCACGCGTGGGCCGAATTGAACACTCTCCAGGGATGTATCTACAGTGCAGCTTGGGGAAGACGTCGATCCGGGCCCTGATTGACACCGGCTCTACAATCTCCTTGGTTCGACCCGGTGTGCTGCCGGGCACGAACAAGACGGCCCCACGGGGGTGGGAACCCACCAAGCGCTGCGTCACCACGGCTACCGGTGAGCGCGCCAGACTAAGGGGGCGGAGAGTCCTGGTGGTGGGGGAGGCTGGTCAGAACATAAGACACCCATTCTGGCTGGCTGACATCCAAGACCCCTGTATTATTGGACTAGACCTGCTCACAGCCTGGAGCGCCAAGATCGACACCGCCGGACCTTCCCTCCAGCTGGGAAACCGGACCATCATGCTCCACAGCAGAACCCAGGGAAGGAACACGGGGGCCTGCGCAATCGAGGGATCACCAAGACAGACCGGACCAGGCGGGCCACCGCGAGGACCATACACGATGACGTCACCTGCGTGGGCAGAGAGAGCACGAACACACACAGGGACAGCAAGGGGAGGGGTCAACGTGTCAGCAGAGATGCAGCAGGCGGTCGAGGAATTATTTCAGCGGCGCTGCAGCGGGCTGGACCTGGAACAGAGACGCCAGCTGCGGGAGCTATTGGACTGTTATATGGGTGTTTTCACCACGAAGGATGAGGAATGCAGCCGGACCGGCTTGGTGCAGCACGAGATCGACACCGGTGAGACCAGGCTGATTCGACTCCGCCCACGCCGGCTGCCCTTTTCAAGGCGGGCAGCAGCAGAACAAAAAGTGCGAGAAATGCTGGAGGCAGATGTTATTGAGCCCTCCAGCAGCCCCTGGGCGGCGCCGGTGGTGCTGGTCAAGAAGAAGGACGGGTCGTGGCGGTTCTGTGTGGATTACCGGCGCCTGAATGACGTCACCCAGAAGGATTCCTACCCCCTGCCCCGCATCGATGACGCACTGGACCACATCGCCGGCTCCAGCTGGTTCACCTCGCTGGATCTACGCAGCGGCTATTGGCAGGTAGAGCTGTCACCCGAGGCCCGCCAAAAAAACAGCCTTCTCCATCGGGCAGGGACTGTACCAGTTTAAAGTGATGCCGTTTGGACTCTGCAACGCTCCGGCCACCTTTGAGCGCTTGATGGAGCGAGTGCTGGCTCACGTGCCCCGGAGTCGCTGCGTTGTTTACCTGGATGACCTACTGGTGCATGCAGCTGATTTTGACAGCGCCCTGTCAAATCTCCGAGAGGTGCTGGGTGCCATCCAACAGGCGGGGCTACGGTTGCACCCTAGAAAATGCCACCTGTTCCGGCGGGAGACCACCTTCCTGGGCCACGTCGTCAGCGCAGCGGGGGTCGCCACCGACCCAGAAAAAGTGGCAGCGGTGAGAGACTGGCCAGTGCCGCGGAACGTGGGAGAGCTGAGGAGTTTTCTTGGATTGGCCTCCTATTATAGGAGGTTTATGAAAGACTTCGCCACCATCACCAGCCCGCTGCATCAGCTGACGCAAAAAGGACGCACGTTTCAGTGGAGTGAGAACTGTGCTGCTGCTTTCTCCCAGCTCCGCGCGGCGCTCATCGGAGCCCCCATCCTGCAGTATCCTGACCCGAACCGCCCTTTCATCGTGGACACGGACGCCAGCAACCAGGGCATCGGGGCGGTGCTATCCCAGGAGGGAGAGCAGGGAGAGCAGGCAGTCGCTTTTTTCAGCCGCACTCTCAGCAGAGCCGAGAGGAACTACTGTGTGACTCGCAGAGAGCTGTTGGCTGTCATTCAAGGACTGCGTCATTTCCGCCCGTATGTGTACGGGGGGAGGTTCCAGCTCAGGACGGATCACGCTTCCCTGACCTGGTTATTAAACTTCAAAGAGCCGGATGGACAGTTGGCGAGATGGCTGGAGGCACTGCAGGATTATAATTTCCAGATTGTGCATTGGGCAGGCCGCCTCCATGCCAAAGCTGATGCGCTGTCTCGGCGCCCCTGTGCGACAGAGGAGTGTCGTCACTGCCAACGGGCTGAAGATCGAGACCAAGCCGTCCCACGGGCTGCTGCTCTCCGGGCCGCTGCGAGCAGGAATCACACAGTGATGCGCAGCCCCCCCTTGGATGATCAGGCAGCTCTCCCCAGCGATGACGTCACAGAGGTTCTTGGCATGCAGCAGCTGCAGAGCGAGCAGGACAGAGACCTGGTCATTTCTCGGGTTCGACAGTGGCTGGACGCAGGACAGCGGCCCGCCTGGGAGGTTGTGTCACCACTGGACCCAGAGACTAAGGCCCTACACTCCGACTGGGCCAACCCCCGCTGCCACGAGGGCGTGGTGTATCGACAGTGGCAGACCCCAGCTGGGCAGCGGCACGTCTGGCAGCTGTTGGTTCCTCGTCGACTCCGGGCCAACGTACTCCAGCTGGTTCATGGGGCAGTAGGAGTGGGCCACTTCGGAGTGACAAAGACGCTGCAGCGCCTTCGAGTCTGGTTCTACTGGCCCGGCTGTCATCAGGACGTGGAGCTCCACGTTCACCGCTGCGACACGTGCACAGCTCAGAAAGGGCCAATTCAGCGATCCCACGCTTCCCTGCAGCAGTACCGGGTGGGAGCGCCGATGGAGCGAGTGGGAGTGGACATCCTGGGCCCTTTCCCGACCACGGACCGGGGGAACCGCTACGTGCTGGTCGCGATGGATTATTTCACTTAGTGGCCAGAGGCGTACGCGGTCCCGGACCAAAGCGCCGCTACGACGGCATCAAAGCTGGTGGACGAAATGTTCTGTTGGTTTGGCGCACCAGAGGAGCTGCACAGCAATCAGGGTCGGAACTTCGAGGCGGAGGTCTTCGGAGAGGTCTGCAAGCGGCTGGGCATCCGGAAAACCTGGAACACCCCGCTGCATCCACAGAGCGATGGCCTGGTCGAACGATTCAACTGGACCCTCACCACCCAGCTCGCTATCCTAGTGGACCAGCGACAGCGAGACTGGGACCTGCATCTGCCTTTTGTTTTGTGGGCGTACCGGACGGCAGCTCAGGAATCTACTCGGTGTACCCCTGCAGCGCTCATGTTTGGACGCGAGCTGCGCACACCGGTGGATTTGATATTCGGTCCCCCCCCCCCGCCCGCGAGCCGGAGGTGGAGAGAAAACCCGGGTTGGATTATTTTTTTGTTTGAAAGAACGTCTCCACACGGTGCACGAACTGGCTCGAGAGGCCCTGGCAGCGGCAGGGGGTTGGCAGAAGCGAGCGTATGACTCCCGCTGCCAGGGGAGGGACTTTGCACAAGGAGATCGAGTCTGGTTTTTCTGCCCTGAGAGAAAAAGAGGACGATCACCGAAGCTGGCGAGCCATTGGTCGGGACTGTGCGTGGTTCTGCAGAGACTGTCGGATGTGGTGTACAGGGTGAGGCTTAGGAAAAGGGACCGGGTTGTGGTCCTTCATCGTGACCGTCTCGCCCCGTATCAGCCATCTGCACCGCTGGTGGACGAACCGGAGCTTTCATCCCAACCAGATACCCCAACCGAGACTCAGATGGACACTAGGGGGCCTGTACATGTTGGTCGCCGGCACCGAAGGCCGCCCCGACACCTGGATGAGTTTGTATTGGACTTTTGAACTGGACTTTAATTTTTCTGGGGACAGAAACCAGTCCAGGAGGGGGGCAGTGTAACGTCAGGGCTGTATTTGGGGTGGGGGGAGCAGCGATTTTCCCCAGCATGCTTTGCAACAGAGGTCGTTATTGTATGTGTGTATTAAATGTTATTACTGAGTTATTATACTGCTGTGTAATTATAACTGCGTTATAATGACCCAGCAGTATTTCATAGGCAAGATTTATTATGTGTGTGTAACCATGATTTAAACGGAGGTCTGGGAGAATGACCTCCCCTCCTGCCTGTGCTCAGAGTGTGTGTGAATAAAGCCTCTTCGTCACAACTATCTGCTCCTTTTCTTTGTGTGAACCTTGCATACGTCACAATATCAAAGTTGTCATAAACATTAGAAACTTTACCTACCAGGAGTGAAAATCTCATTTCAGTGTTGGGGGATAATAAATAGGAAAATTTTAGAGCTTTCGTTTTTGAGGGGACATAAAAAAATGCCATTTTTTGCTGTGTTGTCTTATACTTTCTCATATGTCTTATATCATAATATTAAATTATATCACTGGTTCTTATTAGTCCATATCCTACCTTTCTACAGGTTTTTATATGATCAACCAGCAATACCAAAAGTTGTATTGGGTGGTTGGTATCAATTACACCATATATGATTGAACAAAATGTTTTTGCTCACCATGGGCCTCTTTCCACCAAACCGGTTCCAGTGATTAACTGGAGCCAGAGCGTCATTAGCACCAGTTCTTTGGTTTTCCACCGACTAAAGCACCAGTCCCGGGCTCCCAGAAGTGGGGCTATTGTGGCCCCAACTCCTAGCTGGGCCAACGGCAGTACCAGTCTACGTTGGTTAGGTCCACAGCCATGGGCGTGGTTAACTGACCAGCTTCAAAACATTACTGACCGCCATGCTGCTTTCCAAACAGCGGAGCACGCAACAGATTCCAAAACCAAACAGATTTAGAACGGAGAGGAGACATATTTCTTGGCTCTATGGACATAAGCAGAAGTACAAGATCAGCTGGAGGAGGCCACTCATCTGAACTGTTTTGGAGGATCGGCCAGCCAGCCGGACCATCGTCACTGCTGTGGATTAGTCTGGACAACAAACTGCTTAAAACACGCTGGTAAGGTTATTGTCTTTAAAATGCCAGACGTTAACCAATATACAGTATGTATACATATATATCCGCTTGTATTGATATGAAACGGCCAAAGTGTGGATTTTTTTTTTTTAGTCACTCTCGTGACCATAGTATTTTCGGTTAGCTATGCTAACAAGCTAACAGTACTTTTACTACGACCAAACGTTTCTCCTCGCCATAAAGAAATGAACAGGTCGTCTCTGCTGACAAATGTATACCGCTTGTATTGATATGTAATGGCCAAAGTGCAGATTTTTTTTTTTTTTTACTCACTCTTGTGGCCATAGTATTTTCGGTTAGCTATGCTAACAAGCTAACTGTTTTTAGCACCAACGTTTCCTCGCCATACAGAAATGCGCGTTTGAGAAACTAGAACAGAAATCTTAGCATCTTTCAGAATACTTTTTTTATAAAGACATCCAGCGCAAAATACGTTTTTTGTGGTATGCATACTGTGTATGAATGGGTGCCTTGCGTTGTGTTATGGGAGATTTTTTTTACCAGACACTAGTAACGTCGTCTTTTTTACTATTTTGGTAATATTTCCATAATCTTAGGCCATTTTTTTTTAAAAATTCACTCGTGTTTAATTGTATGTTGTGTAGCAGTATTTTATCTAATCCTTCTCTTACTTTATTGTGCAGTAGCCTGGTGTATCACTTACAGTTTCATTGTACTGTACAACTGTACAGTACAATGAAGTTTCATCTATTCCTATTCTTCTATTCCATAATCAGACATGTTATGGCGCATATTTAGGGCGCATATATGGCATTCATATTCACCCACATATACCTAGTAGGCATGACGGTGCATATTCTGGAAGCTTCACGTCTCAATGGCCAAAGAGGACCTGACCCTGCAGAGACCTACGGGAGGTGTGAAGTTGGTTGCTTAGGAGACGAGAAGTGGGAGAGAATGTCCCAGTAGGAGCCCCGGAGGCTAGAAGGATGAGAGAGACAATGGAGAGCCAAGGAGCCTCGGGGGCTGTATGTTTGCTCAAGGACTGTGGGTTGGGGGTGTGTTATTTGATGTTGGGGGTTTTGTGTCTTTGGAGGGTATAAGAACTGTGAAGGATGATTGTTCTACCTCTTTTCTGAGATTCTGTTCTTGTTGGAGGATGTGACCTCTCAATAAACCAACCCTGAGAAATAAACTCAGTCTCGTTTGTGAAAGGCATCCTCTACACTGGTGACCTACGACAAACTATGGCCAGTGGCGACGATCTTCCCGCACCGGACTCTTCAGGAGCCAACCGGGTTAACGCAGCTACCACACTACAGCTGCCCGATTTCTGGCAACATAACCCGCGCTCCTGGTTTACCACTGTGGAGGCGCAATTCCACCTTCGGGGAATCTCAGCGGACGCAACGAGGTGATGTCGTCGCGAAGCTGGACAGCCTCACAGTGCAGCGGGTGGAGAGCCTGACCAACCACCCACCCCAGGACGACAAGTATGGCGCACTGAAAGCCGCCCTCATTCGAGCTTTCATTCCCTCGCAGGGAGAGCGAGCAGAGAGACTTCTGGCGCTGACAGAAGGGGAAGCAGACAGGCCGGCAGATCTGATGGCGAGGATGATGAACCTGAGAGGCAAAGATGATGACAGTTTTATCTTCGCCCACCTCTTTCTCATGAAACTAGAAACTAGTGCATGAAACTTACCACCCGCAGCTGTGACATTAGGATGTGCAGAAGACCGCTACCCGATTCCGCACATCCAGGATTTTTCGGCGCATTTGGAGGGGGCGCGCGTCTTTTCCAAAATAGATTTGGTGCGCTGTTATCACCAAGTCCCAGTCCGCGCTCAAGACATACCCAAAACGGCAGTAATAACCCCCTTTGGGCTTTTCGAGTTTTTGCGCATGCCTTTTGGCCTCAAAGGCGCCGCACAGACGTTCCAACGCATGATGGATGCGATGTTGCGTGGCCTCCCTTTCGTGTTCGCCTATTTGGATGATATTTTGGTAGCCAGTGCATCCGAGGTCGAACACGAACGCCACCTCACAGCGGTTTTTCAGAGGCTGACAGAGCATGGGCTGATAATTAACCCAGCGAAATGTCAATTCGGGGTAGCGCAAATCGATTTTTTGGGCCACCGCGTTTCTCCAGAAGGAGCGGTCCCGCTGCCCGATAAAATACGCGCGATAACGGAGTGTCCCCAGCCGCAGACAGTTAAAGCATTGCAAGAATTTTTGGGGATGGTCAATTTTTATAACCGTTTCCTCCCCAGCGCGGCACAGCTCATGCACCCACTGTACGCGGCACTAAAGAAACAAAAACCTGCAAATAAGGTCGAGTGGTCCCCGGAACGGGAGCGCGCTTTCTCCCAGGTCAAGTCGGCCCTGGCGAACGCTGTGCTGTTGGCACACCCCGTGCCAGCAGCTCGCATGACACTAACCACGGACGCTTCCAACGTAGCAGTGGGGGCGGTTGTCGAGCAACTGCTAGCAGGGAGCTGGCAACCGCTTGCGTTTTTCAGAAAGACATTGCGCGATAACGAGCGGAAATACAGCGCGTTCGATAGAGAGCTTTTAGCCCTGCATCTGGCCATCCGCCACTTCCAGTTCTGGCTGGAAGGGCGCCGTTTCACCGCGTTTGTAGAGCACAAACCATTAACATTTGTAATGGCCAAGATTTCAGAGCCGTGGTCGGGCCGACAGCAGAGACAGCTGGCCGCGATTTCAGAGTTTACCACCGACATTCAACATGTGGCGGGCAAACACAATGTGGTGGCAGATTGCCTCTCGTGCACAGTTGCAACGCCAGGCCCCCAGGGGGCAGACACGGTGGCCGTGGACGCGGGCTAGGCTTGCGGCGCGGAAGCGCTCGCAGCCCCGGTCTGCGTAGGCTTAGATTATGCAGCCATGGCCGCCGAGCAGGTTAACGATGCGGATGTGCGCGCGCTCCAGTCTGGGCCAACAGGGCTAAGGCTGGAGCACAGGGTGCATCAGACAGGTATGCCTCCTCTAATCTGCGATATCTCCATGGGGCGCCCCCGCCCCGTGGTCCCAGCTGCGTGGCGCCGCCGCATTTTTGATTTAATCCATTCGCTGGCACATCCGGGAGTTCGCGCATCGATCAAAATGGTGGGAGAAAAATTTGTTTGGCCGGGGCTGCGTAAACAGGTCAAAGAGTGGGCCGCAGCCTGCGCAGCGTGTCAAAGAGCAAAGATACACAAGCACACGTGGGCCCCCTTAGAACCTTTTCACATCCCGGCCAAACGCTTCGACCACGTGCATATCGACTTGGTGGGACCCCTCCCGCTGTCGCAGGGTTTCACACACCTTCTAACCATGGTGGACCGCACAACGCGCTGGCCAGAAGCGGTCCCCCTGGCGTCAACTACAGCAGCAGACGTGGCGCGCGCGTTTTTAACAGCTTGGGTCGCGCATTTTGGAATCCCGTCAGACATAACGTCTGACAGGGGTCCCCAATTCGTTTCCGAGCTCTGGTCATCCATGGCCCTCAGTCTGGGGGTGAAAATTCACCGCACTACCGCTTATAACCCTCAGGCCAACGGTTTGTGCGAACGCTTTCACCGGTCATTGAAAGCAGCCCTCAGAGCGGCTCTCACGGACACAAATTGGGTTGATAAACTTCCATGGGTTTTATTAGGGTTGCGTTCAGCACCTAAGGAAGATTTACAAGCCTCTCCGGCTGAGCTAGTTTTTGCCCAACCCCTCCGGTTACTGGGCGAATTCCTTCCAGAGAACCCCACACCAAATCGCCCACCCGCTCAGCTGCTGCAGAGCGACACGGGATCAAACACCCTCCCCGGCCCAGTTCATCACAGTTTCCCACGCGTTTTTGTGCCTAAAGCCTTAAAGAACGCAGAATTTGTCTTTGTCAGACACGAGGCCAGGTTTAAGGCCGCCTTATGATGGACCGTTCAGAGTGTTAGAAACTGGGGAAAAACATTTTTTGCTCGAATTGAGTGACAGGAGAGAATTAGTCTGCATTAACAGACTCAAACCCGCTTTTGTGTTGGCTGATAAACAAGTGCAATTAGCCAGGGCCCCCCGTCGCGGCAGGCCACCGGGGAGACACTCTTCTAAGCTTTCACAAGAATGTGCTAACGACTCTGATCCACAGATGCAAGAAACAGCTACAGGCAGATCGAAGCCTGCTTACAGCAGATATGGCAGGAGGTTGAAGCCCAAGCAGTTGGAAGTGTGATATGTCATGCCATTTTGCTGTTCTGTGTGATATGATATGTTTCTATGCATTTTGGGGGTGTGCTTTGTCCTTATTTAGACGTTTGGGGGGGTTATATGGCGCATATTTAGGGCGCATATATGGCATTCATATTCACCCACATATACCTAGTAGGCATGACGGTGCATATTCTGGAAGATTCACGTCTCAATGGCTAAAGAGGACCTGACCCTGCAGAGATCTACGGGAGGTGTGAAGTTGGTTGCTTAGGAGATGAGAAGTGGGAGAGAATGTCCCAACAGGAGCCCCGGAGGCTAGAAGGATGAGCCTCATATACAACAGTCCTTGAGCAAACATACAGCCTCGGGGGGCTGTATGTTTGCTCAAGGACTGTGGGTTGGGGGTGTGTTATTTGATGTTGGGGGTTTTGTGTCTTTGGAAGGTATAAGAACTGTGAAGGATGATTGTTCTACCTCTTTTCTGAGATTCTGATCTTGTTGGAGGATGTGACCTCTCAATAAACCAACCCTGAGAAATAAACTCAGTCTCGTTTGTGAAAGGCATCCTCTACAATGTAAGCTTTGCTAACACTGATATTGAATAAAATTGTCTTCTATGTCTGCACATTTAATGGAAGGCTTAAGTTGTTCACTGCACAAACTAAAACACTTTTTTTTTATAGATTTATCACAGCTGGATGATGAGGGAGAACCAGCCAGACCTGTGGTGTCCAGCTCACCTTCACCAGCTCCAAGCTTGTCCTCCTCCTGCTCTTCTAATCAGACCAGATTAGGTAATTTATGTTCAGATCATTTTGATTTTGTGTACTTTATTGATCCCCATAGGGGAAATTGAGGGCATCCACCTGGATTGATCATGACCCAGTCACACAAAGGAGGGAGTGAATTAAACCAATTATACACCTGAATTGAATGTTGTGATGCCACTAACAGTAAATGGATGTTGAATAGACACATTAAATCTTGGATTGACGATTCCTGCATTTTTCAGTATGTGGTTATTTTATATTGCTTATTTTTGTACTTTTAAAACAGGGAAACAGAAGTGTGACACAAACATGGACCTCCTTCTTGATTACGGTCAGATGAGACAGCAGGAGCAGAGCAGGAGGGAGGAGCAGCTGAACTTCGCTTTGCTGCAAAGCAGACCAACACCCTTCTTGGACTGATGGGACGTGTTGTGTCTGTGCTTGAGGGACTGTAAAAAAAGTAACTATCACAGCATTGATATTTTTGTCTGTGTGTACATAATATTTCATATGTAGAAGTCTGAAGTTTTTGCACATTTTGGAAATAAAAGCTTTCTTTCCTTAAGTGTTTTTCTGCTTCTACATTGTTATCCTCACACCAAACATATTCAGGTTCAGGTTCCTTTATTTGTACCCGTAGGTAGGTTTGTTTTGCACTCAGGTGACGTCCATATTTACAAACTACAGTTACATTCAACATGAACTCAAACACAGGCACACATGAAGCTGACTATAGACATGATAAAAGTGCTCAAGGCTCCATCAATCAGGACATAAGACAAAGAGATAAGAGAAAAAACATAAGAGAGAAGGGTCATATTAAAAAGTTAAAGACTTTACATTTCATATAAGATCAGCCTTTATTAGTCCCACAATGGGGAAATTCCAGGATTGCAACAGCACAGGGATAGCAACACTCAGAGCAACAATCAGAAGGCAAGAAAAAACAACATCTAGTAAACATATGTCCATATTACTATAAATGTATATATATAGACACACAGTGCAGAGCATTATGGTTGGTTGGTGAATGTGCATGAAATATAAAGTTATTTAGGACAATGCAAATCACTATAACATTGTAGTGGTGGGAAGTGAAAGTACAAGTACTGAATTACTGCACTTAATTTCATTTTTCCAGGTATTGGACAATATATCAGGTATTTGTGGACTTACTCATATTTTTGACAACTTTTTTCACATTTTTTAAAGAACAAGCAGCAACAAACTTTAAATCTATGTACTTTTTCTGTGGAAAATGTTCCAAGTTGCCAGCTTCAAAAATGATGAGTTTATCTTGTTTTGACAACGTCCCACATGACATTCTGTCATCTCTGGACAAGATCATTTCTGGGGAAAGAACTTTGAACTTGAACACTTTACAGTCTGTCTCTTGTTATCCCTACATGAATAAAAACTTGAATCAGTACTTTAACCAGAATAGATGACACAAGTACATAAGGAATCTAAAATTGCTTTGCCTTGGCTATGACTATGACTATGGCTTTCCAAAAAAAAAAAAGAACATGAGGCAATCCAAAAATTGCTCTGACCTGACTATAACCAACTATGGCTCTCAAAAAAAAGAACAAGAGGCAATCAAAAATTGCTCAGACTTGACCGTGACTATGACTGTGGCTAAAAAAAACAAAAAAAACAAGAGGCAATCTAAAATTGCCTAGACTTGACTAAGGCTGTGACTTCGGCTTACAAGAAAAAAAACAAGAGGCAATCTAAAAATTGCTCAGACTTGACTAAGACTATGACTTCGAGAAACACAAAAAATCTCTAGACATACTTAACATGACCAGGCCCCGTGTGGGCCCACAGATAGTCCCGCAAGCACAGTACATAATCAGGTGGCCTGCCCCAGTCCCAGACCCCCAGAAAAAAGTCCTCTGGTGGCCGAACCAGGTCACCCCATAACACACACAGTTTATTGGGTGGCCAACCCAAGACGCCGAACGCTCCAAGTAGTTCCTCAGGTGGCCGACCCGCATCCCACAACCACCAGGACCGTGGAGGGATAGCATGCAGCCGCTCACCTGAACACGACAAGAAAGGGGAGCGCCAGTCCATCAAACAAAGCCCTCTCACGGCCCCCAGCTGGTGGCTCCTGAGAGGGGGACAACCAAAAACTTGGACCCCCTCGAATCCTGATTGGGTCACAGCCGCACCTGCGCTGGACCCCCACTGGACCCCGTCGGACCCCAATTGGGTCATCGTTGCACCCACGTCGGACCCCGACTGGGTCACTGCTGCACCCACGTCGGACCCCGACTGGGTCACCTCGGCCCACGCGTCGGACCCCGACTGGATCACCTCGGCCCATACGTCGGACCCCGATTGGGTCACCTCGGCCCACACGTCGGACCCCGCTGGGTCATCTCAGCCCACACGTCGGACCCCGACTGGGTCAGGACTGCTCCGGCGACGACCTCCATCTCCAAACCTGGAACCCCCAGTCCCGTGACCTTGACTGGCTCCGGACCGGTAACGCTGTGGACGTGCTCAGAAAACAAGAGAGGACCGGGATCAGTTCCACCGGCAGCGCCAGAGCCCAGCGAGATGAGCTCGGGTGCAGCGGACGGCTGCCCCTCACTCGCCTCCCCATGAGGCAGGCAAAAATGCTTTAATACACCATACAGGAAAACAAGAAAGAGCACTTGCCTGCACTCGGGCTCTGGAGCCGTCCAGGACTTCGCCGATCCAGGTTCAAGAAGCAGCTCGTCGTCGGGCTCCCACTTGGCTGCGTCGGGTTCCACAGCCGGCCTGATGGTCTCTGCAGCTGGATCCTCACGCGCAGGCGTCCACGCCAATAACCCATATGGCGTGGGGGCAGAGGACCCTGGACCTGCTGACTCGGGCTGCATCCCTGAGGAACCCTGGGGACGCTCTCTCGTCGGCTCTGGCTCCTCACTGCAGTCCGTTCTTCTCTGTCCAAAGCTAGGCTGCAGGGCCGGGATATTTCCCAGAGCTGCAGGCCTACCCCTCGTTCGATGGCGTGGGACTAACGCCGAGGACCGCTCCGCAGGAGGAGACACAGAGGCAGCAGGTTTAATATAAATGGCTACAGCTGGGGAAAGAAACTCAGGGAGCTGTGAACCCCGAGATTCACCCCCAGGAGTCAGACAAGACAGATCACTATGATCGATAGGAAAGTGAACTTGAACTTGCCTGTCTCCCGGGGGGGGGGGATGGTATCAGCGGACATTGCTCCTTCCCTCGCTCGCTGGGTGGTAGAAACGGACCCATGGATGGAGCCCACCGGCACAGGACTCAGCTCACTCACAGCAGCTGGCTGGTTGAGGGGGTCATCCCGGCGGCCCGGAACTGGATCCGGAGCAGGAGCTTGCCGAAGATGCGCCTGGCCGCGGCGCCGACGCCTTATCCGGCCCCCAGACGGTGCGAACTCCCGGAACGGATCGAGGACAGGATCGGGATCCATAAGCAAAGAGCAGGAGTGCCTCTTCTCCTGCTTCATGCTGCGTTCCTCCTCCATCATCAGGTATATTTCGCGTTGCGCAGCGATGTCCTCCCTCCTCGCGTCGGCTTCCGGGTGGTCAGCGTAGCGGGGAGAGAGATGACAAAGTATATCCTCGGCGGCGTCCAGGTACCAGTGTATGCCGTGGTCATAATCAAGCAGGGAAGCGGAGATGAGCAGCTCATCCACCACTTCCAGCACATCAGTCAGCTCGTGGCTCGGACTCCACACGCGGTTCCTCCGCGACGGCATTCTTCACATACACTGTACCCAGACAGGAAAAAAGCAAATGTCCAAAAAACTCAAACCCACTGGTGAATAGCGTCTCGGGTTGGCGTCACCGTAAATGCTGTTTTGGCAGCAGTGTACTGTCACGGCTGGCCCTCACGAGCCAGCATAAGACGCACACAGTCACCAGTGAGTTTACAGTGAGTTTTTATTACGGTGAGAAGTGAACAACACAAGATGCAGGGGCAATGACACATAAGTCTGCACACTTCCGGAGGCGTAAGGCAAGACAGCTCACTTACGAGTCCATAGGAGGAGACGGTCATACACAGGCAATGGCTGTTAACGTAATGGCTACACAAGCTGCTGAGGCAGAGACACACAGAGGTCTACTCTCACCGGGAGGAGTAAGGCTAACAGCTCACTTACTGGTCCTTGGAGAAGCGACGGTCAACCACAAGCAGACGAGGTAGATAATAGTCCAAGGCTTCCGTAGCTCAGACGTAGAACGACTGACACTGCTGCGTCTTACCGTCGCCAGTGCTGGGCTTAAATGGCGAAACACTAACGACGGTAATGACACTCAGCTGGCCGACCGTTGACAGGCGGAAGCCCCACCGAGCACTTTCACAATAAGAGCCCGGTGAGGCCAGAATACAGCCTGCAGCTGTCAAGGCCGGCAGCGAGACATAACTTTTTTTTTTTTTTTTTCTCTCCCGGCACCACACGAGTAGGCTGCCCTTTGCAACAGTGGCTCGATTCCGAGTCTTTTTCCCCTCCGCTCTCTTTTTGATCCGTCTTTTTTCACTCCACTTATATCACGGACACACAGATCGTCCCAAATGTCTCCTGAGCCGGAGGACGGAGCCACTGTTTATAGCAGGATACGATACAGCAGGGAAGAGCTGCTAGCATTCAACCGCCACCCGGTCCCATTGGAAAAACTCGACATACCGAGAGAACTGAGGCGAAAACGCCGCGGCTGCCGGGCTGGAGTAAGGCGGAGGACAAAAAATATAAGGTACAGACCCTCCCTTCCATCTATTGTCATGGGAAATGTACGGTCGATACTGGGAAAGGTAGATGAGCTAGCGGCTATCTCCCATTACGATAGCACTTACCGGGAGTGCTCTCTCCTTTTGTTTACTGAGACATGGCTAACTGAACTAGCAGCAGATGCTAACATTGAGCTGGAGGGTTTTCACATGATACGGGCAGACCGAACACCAGACAGTGGTAAAGCAAGGGGCGGTGGAGTGATAATGTATGTTAACAACAACTGGTGCAGACCGGGACATATCACTGTTAAACAACGACACTGCAGCAAAGACATTGAGTTGCTAGCTGTTAGCATGAGGCCTACATATCTCCCGAGAGAACACTCACACGTGATCTGCATTGTTGTTTATGCAAATCCGACGGCGAACGCTGGGACAGCGCATGACGTCATCCATTCAGTAACCAGCAGGCTGCAGACAGAACACCCAGATGCTCTTCTCCTCATCTCAGGCGATTTCAACCATGTTTCACTATCTCCCATTCTACCCACATTCACCCAGTATGTCACATGCCACACTAGAGACAATAAAACACTGGACTTATTCTACGTAAACACTAAGGAGGCGTACACCTCATCACAACTCCCCCCACTCGGGAGATCGGATCACAACTTGGTTCATCTCCGGCCGGTGTACAAACCCCTAGTGCACAGACAACCTCCGGCCATGCACACTGTGGAGTTATGGTCTGAGGAGACAATGGACACGCTAAAGGGCTGTTTTGAAGCCACCGCCCGGAAGCAGCTCTGCGATCCACATGGTGAGGACATCGATGGCCTCACTCACACCTTCACGGACTACCTCAGCTTCTGTGTGGACAAATCCGTTCCCACCAAGACCATACGGCGTCACTCAAACAACAAACCCTGGATCAACCCTGAGATAAAAACACTTCTGAGAGAGAAGAAGAGGATCTTCAGATCGGGGAATAGGGAGATGCTGAAGTCCGTACAGAGGGAGCTGAGGAGAAAGATCAGAGTAGGCAAGGACAGCTTCAGGAAGAAGATGGAGGACAAGCTGCAGCAGAGCGACATCAGCGGGGTCTGGAGAAACCTCAAAACCATCTCTGGGCTCCAGAATACCTCCCCCCAGGCCACGGGGGGCAGGGAGTGGGCAAACAACCTGAATCTGTTTTTCAATAGGTTTGACCAACCGCCCTCCCCCCTGTCTGCACAACAACCACTGCTGCCTCTAAAGAAATCAAGTCCTGCTGCCCACTCCCCACTCCACCAACACCCCCCCACTCCCAACACACAGCCCCCCATCCTGACCCTGACCAGGACCCAGGTGAGGACGGAGCTGAGGAAGATCAAGGCGAGGAAGGCGTCGGGACCGGACGGCATCAGCGCAAAGCTCCTCAAGTCCTGTGCAGACCAGCTGTGTGGGATTGTGACGTATATCTTCAACCTGAGCCTGAAACTGGGGAGGGTACCACAGCTGTGGAAAACATCTTGTGTGGTACCTGTACCAAAAACTTCCCACCCCAAAGACCTGAACAGCTACAGACCGGTGGCCTTGACATCCCACTTGATGAAGACCCTGGAGAGACTGCTCCTTGCTCACCTCCGCCCCCTGGTGGAACCAGCGATGGATCCACTCCAGTTCGCCTACCAGCATGGCATTGGGGTGGAGGATGCGGTGATCTTCCTCCTTCACCGTTCTCTGTCCCACCTGGAGAAGCCCGGGAATATGGTGAGGATCATGTTCTTTGACTTCTCCAGTGCTTTCAACACCATCCAACCGATGATCCTGAAGGACAAGCTGCTGCGCGCAGGGGTGGACCAGCACCTGTCATCATGGATCCTGGACTACCTCACGAACCGGCCTCAGTTTGTGAGAACCCGGGACTGTGTGTCCGACACGATCATCAGTAGCACGGGGGCCCCCCAGGGAACGGTGCTGGCTCCCTTCCTGTTCACTCTTTATACTGCGGACTTCTCACACAACACAACACACTGCCATCTACAGAAGTTCTCTGATGACTCTGCGATCGTTGGCCTCATCTCCAATGGAGATGAAGCTGAGTACAGAGGGCTTATCCAGGACTTCGTGGACTGGTGCCATCGGAACTGCCTCCAGATCAACGCGAGGAAAACTAAGGAGCTGGTGGTGGACTGCCGCAGGCAAGGACAACCCCTCACAGCACCAGTAAATATACAGGGAACAGACAGAGATGATGACAGCCTATAAGTACCTGGGTGTTCATCTGAACAATAAACTAGACTGGTCACACAATACTGATGCACTCTACAAGAAGGGACAGCGCAGGCTGTTCCTGCTGAGGAGACTCAGGTCTTTTGGTGTACAAGGCGCGCTGCTGAAGACATTCTATGACACGGTGGTGGCATCAGCCATCACTTTTGGAGTGGTCTGCTGGGGCAGTGGCATTACTGCAGCCGATAGGAAGAGACTGAACAAACTGATCAAGAAAGCTAGCTCTGTCCTGGGGCAGCGCCTTGATCCGGTGGAGGAGATAGGAGAGAGAAGGATTGTGGCTAAACTGTCATCTCTGCTGGAGTCCGAGTTCCACCCTATGCAGGACATACTGAATGCACTGAGGAGCTCATTTAGCAGCAGACTACATCATCCCAGGTGCACAACCGAGAGGTTTCACAGGTCCTTCCTACCAACGGCTGTCAGACTGTACAACCTAAGCAGGGCTGCTCGCAGAGATAGCAAAAAGACGTAACAAACTAATAGTTTTTTTGAATGCAAAAGATGCAATAGACTTACACAATGGTCCCCTCCGGCATACAACTAGGAAAATACCGGTCGCTATGGAGAGTGAGAATATGTATGGGCACATAATCATACCATGTAGGATAACTAAGTAGACGGTTGTGCTGTTTCATCTCATCTAGCAACAATGCTCTGCACTGTGTGTGTTTATATATTTACATATTTATTCCATCTAGCTACAATGCTCCGCACTGGGTGTGTTTATGTTTATATATCTATATATTTATTCCATCTAGCTACAATGCTCCGCACTGTGTGTTTATATATCTACATATTATTCCATCTAGCTACATTGCTCCGCACTGTGTTTACATATTCATATATTTATTCCATCCAGCTACAATGCTCTGCACTGTGTGTCTTTGTGTGTGTATATATATATATATATACTGTATATTATAGTAATATGTACATATGTATATTAGCTGCTCTTGCTTGCTTGTTTTTTTTTCTTGCCTTCTGATTGTTGCTGAGTGTTGCTATCCCTGTGCTGTTGCAATCCTGGAATTTCGCCGTTGTGGGACTAATAAAGGCTTATCTTATCTTATCTTAGCCCGAGCGCGATCAGAACCTGCGCTCGGGTCATAACACTATCTTCCAATCTTGTATTAATAATTCTTTTGTCAGTAAATGCATTGATTCTTCGGTTCTTATTCTTTTATATTTAATATTTTTGGTATACTTTTTCTTCCTATAATCACATTGATAGGCAACAAAAATCGGCAGGTGGTCACTGATATCATTCAATAAAAGCCCACTCCTGATATTATTTTCCATAATGTTTGTGAATATGTTATCTATTAGTGTGGCACTGTTGGATGTAAGCCCATACTGTACATTGTGTTGATAAATTCTTCTGTCAAACTATGTTGTTTTGAGTTCATCAGATCTATATTGAAATCCCCACAGATGAACATAAGTTTATGAGTTAGTTTTGTGTACATTTTTTCCATCCAGTCCTTAAATACGTCAATGTTTGATCCAGGTGTTCTATATACACAGCTCACTACTATATTCTTCACATTGTCCAGACAGATTTCTATTGTAAGAAAAAAAAACAAGCAAGCAAGAGCAGCTAATATACATATGTACATATTACTATAAAATATATATACACACACACACACACAGACACACAGTGCAGAGCATTGTAGCTGGATGGAATAAATATATGAATATATGAACACACAGTGCAGAGCATTGTAGCTAGATGGAATAAATATGTAAATATATAAACACCCACAGTACGGAGCATTGCAGCTAGGTGGAATAAATATGCAAGTATATAAACACACACAGTGCGGAGCAATGTAGCTAGATGGAATAATATGTAGATATATAAAAACACAGTGCGGAGCATTGTAGCTAGATGGAATAAATATATAGATATATAAATATAAACACACCCAGTGCTGAGCATTGTAGCTAGATGGAATAAATATGTAAATATATAAACACACACAGTGCAGAGCATTGTTGCTAGGTGGGATGAAACAGCATAACCGTCTACTTAGTTATCCTACATGGTATGATTATGTGCCCATACATATTCTCACCCTCCATAGCGATCGGTATGTTCCTAGTTGTATGCCGGAGAGGACCATTGTGTAAGTCTATTGCATCTTTTGCATTCAAAAAAAACCTATTAGTTTGTTACGTCTTTTTGCTATCTCTGCGAGCAGCCCTGCTTAGGTTGTACAGTCTGACAGCCGTTGGTAGGAAGGACCTACGAAACCTCTCGGTTGTGCACCTGGGATGATGTAGTCTGCTGCTAAATGAGCTCCTCAGTGCATCCAGTATGTCCTGCATAGGGTGGAACTCGGACTCCAGCAGAGATGACAGTTTAGCCACCGTCCTTCTCTCTCCTATCTCCTCCATCGGATCAAGGCGCTGCCCCAGGACAGAGCTAGCTTTCTTAATCAGTTTGTTCAGTCTCTTCCTATCGGCTGCAGTAATGCCACTGCCCCAGCAGACCACTCCAAAAGTGATGGCTGATGCCACCACCGTGTCATAGAATGACTTCAGCAGCGTCCCTTGTATACCAAAAGACCTGAGTCTCCTCAGCAGGAACAGCCTGCGCTGTCCCTTCTTGTAGAGTGTGTCAGTATTGTGTGACCAGTCTAGTTTATTGTTCAGATGAATATCCAGGTACTTATAGGATGTCATCATCTCGATGTCTGTTCCCTGTATATTTACTGGTGCTATGAGGGGCTGCCCATGCCTGCGGCAGTCCACCACCAGCTCCTTAGTTTTCCTCGCGTTGATCTGGAGGCAGTTCCGTTGGCACCAGTCCACAAAGTCCTGGATAAGCCCTCTGTACTCAGCTTCATCTCCGTTGGAGATGAGACCAACGATCGCAGAGTCATCAGAGAACTTCTGTAGATGACAATGTGTTGTGTTGTGTGAGAAGTCCGCAGTATAAAGAGTGAACAGGAAGGGAGCCAGCACCGTTCCCTGGGGGGCCCCCGTGCTACTGATGATCGTGTCAGAAACACAGTCCCGGGTTCTTACAAACTGAGGCCGGTTCGTGAGGTAGTCCAGGATCCATGATGACAGGTGCTGGTCCACCCCTGCGCGCAGCAGCTTGTCCTTCAGGATCATCGGTTGGATGGTGTTGAAAGCACTGGAGAAGTCAAAGAACATGATCCTCACCATATTCCCGGGCTTCTCCAGGTGGGACAGAGAACGGTGAAGGAGGAAGATCACCGCATCCTCCACCCCAATGCCATGCTGGTAGGCGAACTGGAGTGGATCCATCGCTGGTTCCACCAGGGGGTGGAGATGAGCAAGGAGCAGTCTCTCCAGGGTCTTCATCAAGTGGGATGTCAAGGCCACCGGTCTGTAGCTGTTCAGGTCTTTGGGGTGGGAAGTTTTTGGTACAGGTACCACACAAGATGTTTTCCACAGCTGTGGTACCCTCCCCAGTTTCAGGCTCATGTTGAAGATATACGTCACAATCCCACACAGCTGGTCTGCACAGGACTTGAGGAGCTTTGCGCTGATGCCGTCCGGTCCCGACGCCTTCCTCGCCTTGATCTTCCTCAGCTCCGTCCTCACCTGGGTCTTGGTCAGGGTCAGGATGGGGGGCTGTGTGTTGGGAGTGGGGGGGGTGTCGGTGGAGTGGGGAGTGGGCAGCAGGACTTGATTTCTTAGAGGCAGCAGTGGTTGTTGTGCAGACAGGGGGGAGGGCGGTTGGTCAAATCTATTGAAAAACAGATTCAGGTTGTTCGCCCACTCCCTGCCCCCCGTGGCCTGGGGGGAGGTATTCTGGAGCCCCGAGATGGTTTTGAGGTTTCTCCAGACCCCGCTGATGTCACTCTGTTGCAGCTTGTCCTCCATCTTCTTCCTGAAGCTGTCCTTGCCTTCTCTGATCTTTCTCCTCAGCTCCCTCTGTACGGACTTCAGCATCTCCCTGTTCCCCGACCTGAAGATCCTCTTCTTCTCTCTCAGAAGTGTTTTTATCTCAGGGTTGATCCAGGGTTTGTTGTTTGAGTGACGCCGTATGGTCTTGGTGGGAACGGATTTGTCCACACAGAAGCTGAGGTAATACATTCAAATATATCATCCACAGGTAGACTTCCGGTCTGGACGCCATGGTGACAGCAACTTAACACTAAAGCTCCCAGACCCTATCCAAGGAAAACATCTTCAAAATCAGACTTAACGGATTTTTGGAAGAATAAAAATCAAAAGACAAAAACACCATGCCTAACCAAAAACAGAAGAAACTGACATTCCCCAGGTCAGGACGGGCAGCGGCTGCAGAATCTGAACCGGAGGACCTCCGTTCAGAAGACGAGGAGCTGGGCCTAGCTAACAAGAAGGTTAGCTTGAAATCGCTATTTGATGAATTACGACGATTTCGGGCCGAATTTCATGAATTCAGAGAGGAATTAAAAAGGACGAACAGCAGAATGGACCAGGCCGAAAACCGAATCTTGGAAGCTGAAGAAAGAATAAAAGTGCTTGAAGATTCTATGCTGGATTTACACAAAAAACAGTCAAGGCTGGAGGCTAAGCTAACCGACCAAGAAGGAAGACAAAGACGAGACAACATCAGAATTCACGGTCTGAAAGAAGGAGCTGAAGATCGTTTCAACACAATGGCGGAATGCGTGGAATCCTTATTGAGAGAGAAGTTGGATATTCCACAAACCACTGATTTGAAGATAGAAAAGGCCCATCGTACATTAGCCGCAAAGCCAGCGGCAGAAGCGCCCCCACATTCGGTGGTGGTAAGATTCTCCGATTTCAAAATAAAACAAGAGGTTGTAAGACGGGCTTGGCAGAAAAAAGGATTTATGCATCAAGAGAGAAAAGTCTTCGTGCAGCATGATTACGCCCCGGAGGTTCTTAAAAAGCGACAGGAATATAACGACGCCAAAAAGGTTCTACGGGAACAGAATCTACGCTTTCAGACGCCATTTCCTGCGAAGTTAAGGGTCTTTTACGGTGAAGAGTCATGTCTCTATAATTCAGCGGAAGAAGCAACAATTGACATGGCGAGAAGAGGGCTCCCGGTATCGGTGTTTAAACCCGCAGCGGATCTGAGCGAGAGGATCAGAGCTCAAACGTGGTCCACTCAGAGACCTTCAAAATCCACGGGCCAGCAGCGGGAAACCCAGCCCCAGAGCTACAAAGATAAGCTTTCCAGTTCCAGGAAGGAATAGCGTCCTTTTTGTTTTTTTTCTTTTCAGTCATTCTGCACTTCCATCCCCCCTCCTACAAGGTAACAAACATTAAAGGAGATGCAGAATCAGCATGTGGTAAAACCTTTCATGGAGCAGTTATAGCATTAGAAACAAATGTCTTCTTAATTTAAAGGAAAAAAAAAAATCTTGTTAAAATAGAAATGTAACAATGACCCACATATTCTCCCTACACTAACAAATACTGTATTAGAGTGAATGTTTGCTGTGATGGGGGTGGGAGGGTGCACACAATCTCATAGGGTATAGGCATAAAAAAAAAAAAAAAAATCATTACAAATTCGGATTGGGATCTGAAATTCACGTTAAAAACATGGGACAACTTACAGGGGTAAGAGAGGGCCCTCAACACGTAACAGAGTTTGAGGAATTTCCCTCAGAGCCTACACTCCATCAGGGCTCTTACAGGGCCTTTAAAGAGACCCGAGCTCAGGAAGTTTTTTTGACAGTTTTTTGTTTTAAAGTTTCGTACACTATGTTCTTAATGTTTTTTTATGTTCTTAATGTTTTTTCAGTTTCTGAGTAGCAAAAAAGAGGGCCACCACACTGTTATACTAAATAAGAAAATACAATGGAGAAACAGGGTGTAACCAAAATAGCCTCATATAATGTAAAAGGGATCCTGAATCCAGTTAAAAGATCCAAGATTCTACGCAAAATGAAAAAAGACAAAGCAGAAATAATATTTTTACAAGAAACCCACCTAACAGATATGGAACACACTAAACTCAATAGACAAGGGTTTAAAATGATCTCTTCATCTTCATATAAGTCAGGGAGGAGGAGGGGAGTAGCGACATTGATATCAACCAAAATTACATTTGAAAAAAAAATCAGAACACAAAGATAAAGAAGGGAGGTACAGCTTGGTAATTGGGCGGCTAGAGGGAGAAGATATCACCCTGCTGAATGTATATGCACCACCAGGGACTAAATGGAAATTTTATAAAAATGTATTCGACCTAATGATAACTAAAGCCCAAGGTTTAGTGATATGTGGTGGAGACTTCAATCTAAGACTGAATCCATACTGGGAGGCAACAGGTAATTCTTCACATCAAAATAACACTCAAAATAGGAAAACTCGGATGCTATTAAAAGAAATGGGAATCTGTGACGTATGGAGGGAATTCAACCCCAATGTAAAAGATTGTACTTTTTATTCAATGCCACATTCATCTTACTCAAGGATTGATTACTTTTTTATGTTTAATAGAGACATTGGAAGAGTAAAAACATGTAAAATAGGACTGATGGATCTCTCTGACCACAGTCCGATCTATATGGACTTAAACATCCAAAAATACACAAATAATACATTTTCCTGGAGGCTGAATTCAAATGTCCTGAAAGGACCACTGAAAAATGAATTGGAATCAGATATTCTCAGATATTTGGAAGAAAATGATAATGGAGAAGTATTCCCTTTAATACTGTGGGATGCGTGCAAAGCTGTAATAAGGGGAAAAATTATTGCAAAACTGGCAACCCAAAAGAAACTGAGACAAGAAAAACTAATCACACTAGAGTCAGAACTCAAGAACCTAGAAAAAGAACACAAAGACAACACTCATTCTAATGGCTCGCTCAAGATTAAAGAAATTAAAAATCAAATAAATGAGATCTACACAATAGAAATCCAGAAGAAACTTACATTTCTGAAACAAAAACACTATGAAGCAGGCAGTAAATCGGCAAAATTACTAGCCTATAAATTGAGGAAACAACAAACAGAAAGAGCAATCTACAAAATCAGAGACCCAGTATCAAAGGAAATAAAATTCAGAATTCAGGATATTCTTAAAAGCTTCGAGAATTACTATAAGAACTTATACTCCCACAAAAAACATAAAAACGCATCCGAGACATTCCTAAACACCTTAAACCTTCCCCAACTTACGGAATCACAAAATAAAACACTACTGTCAGAAATACAACCTAAAGAATTGGAAAAAGCAATTATGAAACTTAAAGCTAACAAATCCCCAGGAGCAGATGGCTATACAGCAGAATGGTACAAAACCTTTAAACAGCAACTATCTCCTCTCCTCCTGAAAACATTTAACTATGTCCTCCACACAGGGGAAATCCCCCCCTCCTGGAGAGAAGGGGTCATTGCAGTTATACCTAAACCTGAAAAGGATAAACTAGAATGCTCCAACTACAGACCAATCAGTGTATTAAATCAGGACTATAAGCTTTTTACCACTATCCTTGCCAAAAGGTTAGAAAACATACTGACAGACTTAATTCACTTAAACCAAACAGGTTTTATAAGACAAAGACAGACACAAGACAACAATCGACGCACTTTACACATAATTCAACATATAAAAAAATATAACTTAAATGCAGTCATATTGGGATTAGATGCTGAAAAAGCATTCGATTCGGTTGACTGGTCTTTCCTATATAAAATCTTATCCAGTTTCAATTTTCATAACAACTTCATTAGAACTATACAGGCATTATATAAAAAACCAACAGCTAAAATAAGGATTAATGGTAATTTATCATCATCTTTTGAGCTGGAAAGAGGATGTCGTCAAGGCTGCCCCCTGTCTCCACTGCTCTTTGCAATCTTCATAGAACCTCTGAGCCAATGGATAAGACAAAATCAAGAAATTCAAGGTATTACACTTGGTCAGAAGGAACATAAAATAGCACTCTTTACTGATGACATTTTAATATACCTAGGGCAGCCAGACACTTCTTTACCAGAACTAATCTCACTTTTTTCAGACTATGGAGATTTATCGGGGTACAAATTAAACATGCATAAAACCCAAGTTTTAAAACATTCAACTATGACCCAAATCATTATTCACTAAGTGAACTCAAAACTAACTGGGAGTTGGAATCTATGAAATATCTGGGGGTCAATATCCCGAAACAACTCAACAAAATTATAACACTAAACTATGATCCACTGGTGACAAAAATAAAATCTGATCTAGCAAGATGGAATATGATACCATTCTTAGGTACTGCACAAAGAATTGAAGCAGTCAAAATGAATATACTTCCACATCTTCTATACCTTTTCCAAACAATACCGGTAGAACCTCCCAAAAAAACATGGCAGGAGCTGGACAGAAGGATCTCAAGATTCATATGGCAGGGCAAGAGACCTAGAATCAGATATAGAACCTTACAGCTAAACAAAGACAAAGGTGGGCTCATGCTGCCAAATATCAGGGACTATTTTAAAGCCACACAAACTAAAACTTTAATAGAGATATGTAATCCTGTCTACACTGCACAATGGAAGGAGATCGAATGCCAAATAACAAGTGACATCCCCCTACAGGCGATAATAGGGAACAATGCCTTACCTAAACTCTTGAATAACACTAACCCGTGGATAGAGACCCCGCTAAAAATTTGGTTTAAGATAGTCAGAGAGAATCAAGCTAAAGAGCCCTGTCGACTTCTGCAATGGATTGCCTATGATCAAGACTTTACCCCCAATAAAACAGACACTAGATTTAAAGAGTGGAAAGAGAAAGGGCTGATAAAATATTACGATTTTTTTAAGGGGCAAACTTTAAGAAGTTTTGAAGATTTGAAAAAACAAGGTCTAATAAATCAAGATCTTTACAGGTTCTTTCAGCTTAGACACCACATAAACAATATACTTAAAAAGGAGGATTTGGAAAGGGCCCAGTCAGGTGTTCTGAAGGTCTTCTTAATGGCATATAAAGGGATCCCAGGGATCAGATACATTTCTAAAATATACCAAGGTCTTCAAGACTTAAAAGGAGACAACACATCATATATAAAAGAGAGATGGGAAAAAGAGGGGAATTTCCCTTTACAATTGGAAATATGGGAAAAGCTAAATAGACAGCAATGGAAAAGTACCTCATCCCTGCAGTGGAGAGAATTTAGATGGAAAAATTTGGTAAGATTTTTCAGAACACCTGCACAAAACAAATTTACCCATAAGGGGTTGAACTGTTGGCGCTTGTGTGGTGAAAAGACTGCAAATCATTTTCATGTGTTTTGGTCATGCCCAGTTATCCACCAATATTGGACCAATGTACAGACAATATTGGGGAAAATATTCAAAATAACAGTTCCCTTTTCTTTTGTTACTTTGTATTTGGGTTTACTACCGGACACACTGGAAAGACGAGGAGATAAATACTTATTCTTTTGTAATTTGAATTTTATTGGGTTTTCAATTTAGAAAATAAAACAGAAACAAACCAAAAAAAAAAACCAAACAAAAAAAAACAAGTATACCCAGTGAGAGGATAAAACATTCCATTTCCACCCTAATACTCTTAAGATGATTAGCTTAATCTACTACACCTATAAAGGTAAGATAGGATCCCCACTTATTATAGAAGCTGTCCATCCTGTCCACAAGTTTATATGAAAGGCGTTCTAGTGCAGCAAGCTTGCCCAACTCCCTGAGCCATAGAGCTACGGGTGGGGCAGAGGAAGATTTCCAGTAAAAAGTGATCAACTTTCGGCCCAGCATCAAAGCAGTCTGAATCCACTCGGCATCAGAGATTGGGTCCTGAATCATTGATGGATCCCCAAGGACAAAAAGTCTCTGAGTAAATGACACTTCTTGCTTAACAATTGTCATAATATGTCTATGGATCTGCAACCAAAAGTCCTGTATTACCGGACAACTCCAGATCATATGGATTAATGTCCCCTCCCCCTGTAGACATCTCCAGCAGCTTGAAGAGTGAATGAGATTCGCTCTCAACATTTTACGAGGTGTCCAGTAAAATCGATTCAAAATTTTAAATTGAACAAGTCTGGTTTTCAATTCCCTAGACAGTTTCTTCCCATTCTTTAAAATATTTGCCCATTCAACATCAGTAAATTGTGAATTCAGATCTTTTTCCCATATGTGTTTAAGGAATGTAGAATCTTTATTTGAGCTCTTAAGGAGCATTAAATAGAAATTTGAGGCCTTAGATCTTTTGCCACAGGAACTCAAAGCCTGGATGAGCCAATCTACATCAGGAGGAGGGGTAGTTGTAGATCCAAAGACTTGACACAGCAGATGTCGAAGTTGTAAATATTTCCAAAACTGATTCTGTGGTAGTCTATACTGTGCCCGTAGAACATCAAATGATTTGAGAGCTCCCCCTTCATATAGATCTTTTAACATCAAGATGTCCTTTTTCACCCAGATTTTCCACATAAATGGGGATTTTCCAATATGGAGACTTGGGTTAAGCCAAATAGAAGCCATAGAATGAAGATGAGAGCTAAACTCTAGTATAGAAGCAACTCTCTTCCAAACGTATTGTAAAAAGGATATAATAGGATGCGACTGAAATTCAGAAGACAATTTAATTGTGATTAGATGTACTAGGGGAAGAGGGCTGCTCAAATAACTCTCCAAATAAAACCAAGGGGGAGCTCTCTCAGGGGGGAGAGCCCAATGAATCAAATGTCTAAGACTAAAAGCGTAATGATATAAAACCAAATTTGTGACCCCCAAACCTCCTGAATCTATTGACTTCTGCAATCTTTTCAACTTTAATCTAGGGCGCTTACCATTCCATAAAAACTTATTGCACAACCTATCAAATTGTCGAAAATAACCAACTGGGATCCTAAGAGGAAGAGATTGCAGAAGGTAATTAAATCGGGGTGCACAAATCATCTTAATAACATTGACCTTGCCCCAGAGAGACAAAAAAAGAGGTGACCACCTTTCTATGTCTATTTTAAATTTTTCAAGCAAGGGTTCAAAATGAATCTGAATCAGATCTGATAAAGTGTGAGGAAACAGGATGCCAAGATATTTAATTCCTAATTTTGGCCAAGAGAAGCTTATATTTTGACCAAATCTAAACAGTGTTTTAGGGCAATAAGATGTTAGAGGGAGAATTTCTGATTTTATCCAGTTAACTCTATAACCAGACAAACGTGAAAATTGGTTAATAATTTTAAGGAGAGCTGGAATTGATTTTTGAGGTTGTGTAATCAGTACCAATGCATCATCAGCATACAACATTATCTTATGGGTACTGCCATGGACCTGAATACCTGGAAAATTGCCGTCTTTGCGGATAGCAACAGCTAATGGTTCTAATGCCAAAGCAAAAAGCAAGGGACTTAAAGGGGAGCCCTGGCGCGTACCCCTATAAAGTCTAAAAGACTGTGATGTAACTCGATTTGATATCACTGAAGCTCTAGGTTCATTATATAGTAATTTAATCCAAGAAAGAAACTTTGAACCAAAACCAAAAGTCTCTAGAGTTGCAAAGAGATACTGCCACTCAACCCTGTCAAATGCTTTTTCAGCATCCAGGGAGAGGGCTGCCACTGGAGAGAGGAGTGCAAGTGAGGGATCATTTTGAACTAACCATATGATATCAATAAATCGCCTAATATTGTCTGCCGCACCCCTGGAACGAATAAAACCCACCTGATCAGGATTTATAAGAGATATCATTACTTTATCTAATCTTAATGCCAAAATTTTGGAGAGAATTTTACAGTCACAGTTTATAAGACTAATTGGTCTATAATTCTTACATTCTAACGGATCTTTATTGCTTTTTAAAATAAGCGAAATGAAAGCCTCTGTTAAAGAAGGGGGCAAACGGCCTTGTTCAAAAGATTCCGCAAACATTTCTAAAAGTAAAGGAGAAAGCTCATCAACACAGGCCTTGTAAAATTCTGCAGTGAATCCGTCAGGGCCCGGTGCCTTTCCAGTCGGGAAGCTCTTAATCACTTTCACAATTTCCTCTTTAGTAATTGGGGCGTCAAGTAAGTCTATTTGTTCCTTCGTTAGGGAGGGCAAAAATAGGGATGATAAAAATGCATAGATCTCTTGAGATCCAGCCTCCATTTCAGAAGAATAAAGCGAGGTGTAAAATTCTCTGAAAGCACCATTAATTTCATTTAAGTCTGACACCAGAGTACCATCCTGTGTCCTAATAGCAGATATAGTACACTGAGCTTCTTTCATTTTAATATATCTAGCCAGCATTTTGCCAGCTTTATCGCCCTCCTCAAATTGTTTGCGCCTAAGACGAAATAGGGAAAATTCAACTTTTTGTGTTAGAATTGAATTCAGCTCATACTTAAGCTTCAGAAGGGGTGACAAATTTACTAAATTTGTGTCTTGTTTGAATGAAGTCTCTAATATAGCTATTCTCCTCTCCAAATCAATCTGTTTAGCAATGTTAGTTTTCTTTTGAAAAGATGCATATTGAATAATATGTCCCCTAATAAATGCCTTAAAGGCCTCCCAAGCAACCCTGACAGAGGGAGCAGAATCCCAGTTTGTCTCAAGATATAAGGAGATCTCTGCTTTCAAAGAGGACACAAAATCTGGATTAAAAAGAAAGCTTGAATTAAGCCTCCATCTAGAATTTTTTTTCAACTGACAAGGCGGGATCATATGTAAAAAAACAGGGGCATGATCTGATAGTATTATGCTACCAATGAAGCTCGAATTTACAGAAGAAACAGAAAATTTTGACATTAAAAAATAATCAATCCTGGAAAACACATTATGAACAGTGGAATAAAAAGTGTAATCCCTTGTGGATGGATTAAAAAGCCGCCAAACATCTATCAAACCAATTGCATTGCACATATCTTTCAATATAGAGCCAGATTTAGATGAACGCTGTGAGGGGGTGCTCCGATCTAAAATGTTGTCCATGACCTGATTAAAATCCCCGCCTACTAAAATGGGATAATTACCCATTTCGCTTAATTCGTGTTCCAATTGTGCAAAAAATGCACAATCAACTATATTTGGTGCATAAACATTAGCGAGTATCATCCTATGGCCCTGAATTTCTATAAGAATTATAAGGAGTCGTCCATCGTCATCACTAACCTCTTTTAGACACTTGAACTGCAAATGTTTATGAATAAGGATTGCCACCCCCCTGCTCTGGCTATTACCACAAGACGCAAACCCATGGCCCACCCAGTCCCGACAGAGTTTTTTAGATTCTGTTTTAGTGAGGTGGGTCTCTTGAAGCAACGCTACATCCACTTTTTTTGATTTAATAAACGCCAAAAAATTTTTCCTCTTAATTGGGTGGTTAAGGCCTTTAACATTCCAAGATAAATACGTATTCAATGTTTTAATATTGGCAAGTAAAAAAAGCCCTAACTAAAAAATGGATGCTGAAGGACTGTCCTACACCTGAAGATTGGATTAACGTGATTCAAGACATTTACTCGATGGAAAAGTTGACATTCGCACTGAAACAGGACATGGATGGGTTCATGAACTTTTGGCAACCCTGGATCGCATATGTGTCTTCCATTAGATCTAATCTTTGACAAATACCATTTCAATGATGGTCCCGCTCTTTGTTCCAACGCTACTCAGATGCTCTTTTACTTTTAATTACTTAATTTTCTGTTTGTTTGTTTTTTGCTGTTCTGTTTGTTTGTTTGTTCGTTTTTTTTATTTTATTCTCTTTAATTTTACTTTTTCTTTCACTTTAAAAAAAATAAAGGGGTGTGTAATAATTATCCTACCAATGTTGTCAAATAGCAAAAAATAAGGGAACATGTGATGAAAATGTAAACAGTGCAATGCTGTAATGACCTGTATACCCTTTACAAAATCTTAAATAAAAAAAAAAGAATAGAATCACTGTAAACAACGGAAAAAGCAGCTACTTTAAAATCTGTACTTCCTGACACAACTTTCAGTGCAAAAAACCTCTAAAAATGTCACAACTTTTTGGAAAAGCTCCCAGAAATTCTGCTTTTTGGGCCGCAACAATCACAAAAACAGCCGAAATCCTGGAGGGACTGAAATACAGTGAGATTATGTATACATGCTTCATGCATTGAATTTGTTTACTTACTCTGGGTTGTTAACTTGACATTACACACCCTTTGCACTGAAGAAGGCACTTGTGAGCACTTTGTGAACTCCTAAGTTAAATAATAAAAAGTGCATTATTGTAAAAAAAAAAAAAAATCATCCACAGTTACTGACAGATTTTCAACAACCTTGTATTTCAAGCTCTTGTCAACATAAATTGCAACTCCTCCTCCTTTTTTCACTTTTCTATTTATATAATTTAATTCATAGCCATCCATGGTCAAATCCACTCCTTTTTCTTCAGCCACGTCTCTGATATTGCCACAATATTGAAGGGCTCTTTAAACTGATGTAAATAATCTTTAATGTTATTAAAGTTTGCATAGAGACTCCTGCTGTTGAAGTGGATCATAGAAATATTGAAATCAGATGTGACCATTGTGTTAAACTGTTCATCTGTGTAGTAATTACAGTCATTATTGATGGAGCTAAGTAAATTATTATCAGGGTCTATGTCATATTCTATGTCCTGTGGGTTGTGATCTGTGTATTCAAAAACTTTCAGTTCCTGTTGTCCCTGTTTGTTGATTTTTTTGATTCATGTTGTTTAATGTTTTGTTGCACATGAGTAAAATCCTTCAGTGTCCTACAGTTGTCTGAATTGTTGCTGTGACTCCAGTTCATAATATTCATTGATATTTGTCCAGTTCCATAATATTACGGAAGAAGTGATCTGCCACCAATGGGGGTAGATTGTGCCCTGCCACAAAAAAATGACAAACCATCACTTCTGCTAGTGATTGTACTTAACTTTGTCTCTGAATGACCACTGTCTCTTTTCCCTTCGGCCTTGATTAATGAAGATTCATGCAAGTGATTGTGTTTACACCTCATGAAAGGTGGCAGTGTTGACTCAATCAATCCTCCTCAATCCTCCTCAATCGATTTCCACAACGATGGCTGACGTCACTGGGCGGTTGTCCGAAAGGACCGCAGCTTTCTGATTGGTTGAATTCCCACAAGGAGGCAGGACCTCTGTGGGAGGATAAAGCAGCAGTGAGCTCACTTTTCAGGTACTTTGAGCTTCCTGAACTTTCGAGAGAAGAAAGCGGTTCACCTCAGCACAAACAACGCGGAGCTATCCATGGCCAACAACGCCTTCACGCTGAACTTCTACACACCCCCACCGCTGCCCACAACGTTTCACCATCAGAGAAAGTAAGTCCTCAACTTTGATTTTATTTTATTTTTTTTAATTTTGTTACTTTGTGTTTGTTTCTGTGGGATTTTTCTGCATTTTCAGCTGCTTTTGTTCTGGTTCACCTTCTGCTGCTGCTGCGTAATTACGCACGATGGTCAGATTACATTACAGACCAGGTTCTAGTGCAGTTTATAATTCCAGGGCACCCTTTGAATGAATGAATGAACTTATTTATTTCGGATAGTACAGTACAGGTTAAAAGAAACTGTATAATATAACAACAAGGTCAAATTAGACAAAGACTCCTTCTTCTATACAATTCCACGTGAGTTATCCGAAATGGGTGATGGCTGAAGCCGCAGCTTATATTGCCCACCCATATTCCATCCAAGAATTCAAAAGAGAAAAAAGAGAAAACAAGACAAGAGCGATTACAATTTAAAACAAACTGCGTAATTACGCACGATGGTCAGATTACATTACAGACCAGGTTCTAGTGCAGTTTATAATTCCAGGGCATCCTTTAAAAGTCTTGTTCGTAATTCTGTGGTGTTTTGTGCACATTTCTAACCTCTGTGTTTCTGCAGGCTCCGGGAGGCGAGTGAAGCTCTGGAGGATGTGCTGGATGCAGCTCGGCAGGGTAACTGCTTCACTGTGGGACTGCATCAGTTCGCCAAAGGCCTGGATGAGTAAGTACGAGTCCAGCTTTCCTCAGCTCTAATATCAGAATAATGTGGCGATACTGACACTAACCGGGTTTGGCCTCCTCCTGTCCTTCACGCAGGGACCCGGACAACGTGTTTATGTGCTTTATTTTTACTGAACACGGAGAAAACGAGAACTACTCAGACTCGGAGCTGCAGAGGCTCTGCTTCCAGCAGGGAGTTCTTGTCCTGAGAGTGGTCGGCATGAGGGAGCGCGCTGCGCAGCTGCTGCAAACCACCGGAGACCTGCGCCACGTGCTCATCAGAGTAACGCCAACAGTCAGTCCTCGCTGTGATTTACAGAGACCTCTGTTCAGGCCGCTGGCGCCGGTGCAGATGTCCCGCCTGCAACGTTTCTGCGGGAACAGCAGAGGTGTAGCTGTACCCCAACTGCAGTACTTACCAAGAATGGTTAATTCTTGATTTGAGCTGGATCCTTTCAGATTGGATTTTTTCTGTAAGATGCCCATATGATAACATTGATCATTTAGTGTTTTTTCTTTTTTCTTTTTAAATTAAACAATGAATTGTGAATCCTTTGAGAATGAATTTTTTTTTCAATAAGCTGACTGTATGTAGCAGTGATAAAATAGTGTTGTGGTGAACACTCAATGGACCTGTTGGACCGGTTCTGTGACTCACATTTTAGGTCAGAACAAAGGCAGGAATCTTAGCCTTGATATTCAAGGCTGGAAACTGTGGGGGGTCGATTAAAGATGCATGGGAGACAGTGGAAGTGATATCATGGGGAGAAATGCATTGTGACTGTCTTTATTATGCAAGGTGGTCTGTGTGACATGTGATTTATGAGGTGTGAAGTCCCTGATATTTAAGGACGAGAGTTTACTGTTTCAGTCTCTTTTTTCTGCTTTGAAATGATGGAGATGTGAATAAACCTGACTCTGAGAAAGAACACTGCCTCGGCATTTTCACATCCTCCACAGTGTCAACTTTTTTCCCTTTTTAAGAAAATGGTGAATTGGATGTAATTGCAAATATTTTTGGTGATGTTCAGAACCGTAATAAAAAAGGGGAAGCGTCTTTCTGTGTGTATTTACATTTTTTATAACGAGTCTTGCATCATAATTAAGAGATATTTGGTCAATTTGAAAATGTCATTCTTCTTTATAATATATTAATAATTTTAAAGTTTTCAGGATTATATTCAGACTTTGAATTCAGAGGTAATAATTAGTCTGATGTCTAGGTGAGGACGGTTGAAGAGTTGAGCCGTAAATTGTACTAAAGTGAAAGTAGAGCTATAAGTTGGGTACCATTATTTTGGTATCCAACAGTTTATATTGTAACGTCGGGGCTGTATTTGGGGGGGGGGGGGGCAGTGATTTTCCCCAGCATGCTTTGCAACAGAGGACGTTATTGTATGTGTGTATTAAATGTTATTACTGAGTTATTATACTGCTGTGTAATTATAACTGTGTTATAATGACCCAGCAGTATTTCATAGGCAAGATTTATTATGTGTGTGTAACCGAGGTCTGGGAGAATGACCTCCCCTCCTGCCTGTGCTCAGAGTGTGTGTGAATAAAGCCTGTTTGTCACAACTATCTGCTCCTTTTCTTTGTGTGAACCTTGCATACGTCACACTGGTGTCAGGAGTGGGATGAAGCAGATGGAAGCCAGGATCAGAATGGAGATCCAGCAGCTGGAGCAATTCATTGCTCAGCTGATGACGGACGATGGGACCGAGACAACACCCCCGGGAGCCGGGAGCCGGGACGAACGAAGTGGCGGCGGACCTGACGGGGCCAGCGCACCCCGCCTTCTGCCTTTTTCAAGACAGAGCGGGCAGAGCAGAGCAAACCAGCCCCACATTCCGCCCTTTTAAGGACAGGACGGGCTGGCGATCCCACGGCGATCAGGAGTGGCGATCGATCAGGAGGCGGCCATCCCATCTGTTCGGCAGCGGGCCAAGATTCCCCGCTTCAACGGCGAGACCACGTTGGATGACTACCTGACCCAGGTTGAGCTGGCCGCTGCACTGAACGGCTGGTCACCAGAGGAAACCGCCGTGCAAGTCGCGCTGGCCTTGGAAGGGAGAGCCCTCTGCATGCTCTCTGATCTCCGGCCCGAGGAGCGCTACAGCTGGCCAGCGCTACAAGGGGTGCTCCGGAGACGATTTGGGAGAACGGCGGACGCTGAGCACGCCCAGGAACAGCTGACCCGCTGCCGCCGAAGCAACCAGGAAAGCCTAGGAGCCTATGCTGCAGACATACGGCTGCTAACCCGGCGCAGCTACCCAGATTTCGCACCGGAGGTGGTAGAGAAGCTCGCCCTCCGGAGCTTAATCCAAAGTCTCCGCCCGGCCCAGCTCCAGAGCCACGTACGGATCCACGCCGCGAGCGACTGGGAGACTGCGGTGGCAGAAGCAGAGCGGGTGGAGCCGCTAATGAATCGCACAATTGAAGCGCCAACGCACAGTCAAGGAACCTTCCAGGCCACGGTGGAGAGCGAGGAGGAAGAGGATTACGGCAGACCACGGCGGCGCGTCCACGGAGAAGATGGCCGCAGCGGCGCAAGGAAGGGTGCTTCCGCTGCGGAGAGCTTGGACACATCGCACGGTACTGCCCCGCACCCACCCCACGACAAACTGGCCCCTCGCCGGCGTTAAACTAGAGCGAGGTGGCGTGAACGGGGACAGGCCACCTCCCGCAGATGTTTCCCCCGAGGAGCCGGCACCACGCGTGGGCCGAATTGGACACGCTCCAGGGATGTATCTACAGTGCAGCTTGGGGAAGACGTCGATCCGGGCCCTGATTGACACCGGCTCTACAATCTCCTTGGTTCGACCCGGTGTGCTGCCGGGCACGAACAAGACGGCCCCACGGGGGTGGGAACCCACCAAGCGCTGCGTCACCACGGCTACCGGTGAGAGCGCCAGACTAAGGGGGCGGAGAGTCCTGGTGGTGGGGGAGGCCGGTCAGAACATAAGACACCCATTCTGGCTGGCTGACATCCAAGACCCCTGTATTATTGGACTAGACCTGCTCACAGCCTGGAGCGCCAAGATCGACACCGCCGGACCTTCCCTCCAGCTGGGAAACCGGACCATCATGCTCCACAGCAGAACCCAGGGAAGGAACACAGGGGCCTGCGCAATCGAGGGATCACCAAGACAGACCGGACCAGGCGGGCCACCGCGAGGACCATACACGATGACGTCACCTGCGTGGGCAGAGAGAGCACGAACACACACAGGGACAGCAAGGGGAGGGGTCAACGTGTCAGCAGAGATGCAGCAGGCGGTCGAGGAATTATTTCAGCGGAGCTGCAGCGGGCTGGACCCGGAACAGAGACGCCAGCTGCGGGAGCTATTGGACTGTTATATGGGTGTTTTCACCACGAAGGATGAGGAATGCAGCCGGACCGGCTTGGTGCAGCACGAGATCGACACCGGTGAGACCAGGCTGATTCGACTCCGCCCACGCCGGCTGCCCTTTTCAAGGCGGGCAGCAGCAGAACAAAAAGTGTGAGAAATGCTGGAGGCAGATGTTATTGAGCCCTTCAGCAGCCCCTGGGCGGCGCCGGTGGTGCTGGTCAAGAAGAAGGACGGGTCGTGGCGGTTCTGTGTGGATTACCGGCGCCTGAATGACGTCACCCAGAAGGATTCCTACCCCCTGCCCCGCATCGATGACGCACTGGACCACATCGCCGGCTCCAGCTGGTTCACCTCGCTGGATCTACGCAGCGGCTATTGGCAGGTAGAGCTGTCACCCGAGGCCCGCCAAAAAAACAGCCTTCTCCATCGGGCAGGGACTGTACCAGTTTAAAGTGATGCCGTTTGGACTCTGCAACGCTCCGGCCACCTTTGAGCGCTTGATGGAGCGAGTGCTGGCTCACGTGCCCCGGAGTCGCTGCGTTGTTTACCTGGATGACCTACTGGTGCATGCAGCTGATTTTGACAGCGCCCTGTCAAATCTCCGAGAGGTGCTGGGTGCCATCCAACAGGCGGGGCTACGGTTGCACCCTAGAAAATGCCACCTGTTCCGGCGGGAGACCACCTTCCTGGGCCACGTCGTCAGCGCAGCGGGGGTCGCCACCGACCCAGAAAAAGTGGCAGCGGTGAGAGACTGGCCAGTGCCGCGGAACGTGGGAGAGCTGAGGAGTTTTCTTGGATTGGCCTCCTATTATAGGAGGTTTGTGAAAGACTTCGCCACCATCACCAGCCCGCTGCATCAGCTGACGCAAAAAGGACGCACGTTTCAGTGGAGTGAGAACTGTGCTGCTGCTTTCTCCCAGCTCCACGCGGCGCTCATCGGAGCCCCCATCCTGCAGTATGCTGACCCGAACCGCCCTTTCATCGTGGACACGGACGCCAGCAACCAGGGCATCGGGGCGGTGCTATCCCAGGAGGGAGAGCAGGGAGAGCAGGCAGTCGCTTTTTTCAGCCGCACTCTCAGCAGAGCCGAAAGGAACTACTGTGTGACTCGCAGAGAGCTGTTGGCTGTCATTCAAGGACTGCGTCATTTCCGCCCGTATGTGTACGGGGGGAGGTTCCAGCTCAGGACGGATCACGCTTCCCTGACCTGGTTATTAAACTTCAAAGAGCCGGATGGACAGTTGGCGAGATGGCTGGAGGCACTGCAGGATTATAATTTCCAGATTGTGCATTGGGCAGGCCGCCTCCATGCCAAAGCTGACGCGCTGTCTCGGCGCCCCTGTGCGACAGAGGAGTGTCGTCACTGCCAACGGGCTGAAGATCGAGACCAAGCCGTCCCACGGGCTGCTGCTCTCCGGGCCGCTGCGAGCAGGAATCACACAGTGACGCGCAGCCCCCCCCTTGGATGATCAGGCAGCTCTCCCCAGCGATGACGTCACAGAGGTTCTTGGCATGCAGCAGCTGCAGAGCGAGCAGGACAGAGACCCGGTCATTTCTCGGGTTCGACAGTGGCTGGACGCAGGACAGCGGCCCGCCTGGGAGGTTGTGTCACCACTGGACCCAGAGACTAAGGCCCTACACTCCCAGTGGGCCAACCTCCGCTGCCACGAGGGCGTGGTGTATCGACAGTGGCAGACCCCAGCTGGGCAGCGGCACGTCTGGCAGCTGTTGGTTCCTCGTCGACTCCGGGCCAACGTACTCCAGCTGGTTCATGGGGCAGTAGGAGCGGGCCACTTCGGAGTGACAAAGACGCTGCAGCGCCTTCGAGTCTGGTTCTACTGGCCCGGCTGTCATCAGGACGTGGAGCTCCACGTTCACCGCTGCCACACGTGCACAGCTCAGAAAGGGCCAACTCAGCGATCCCACGCTCCCCTGCAGCAGTACCGGGTGGGAGCGCCGATGGAGCGAGTGGGAGTGGACATCCTGGGCCCTTTCCCGACCACGGACCGGGGGAACCGCTACGTGCTGGTCGCGATGGATTATTTCACTTAGTGGCCAGAGGCGTACGCGGTCCCGGACCAAAGCGCCGCTACGACGGCATCAAAGCTGGTGGACGAAATGTTCTGTTGGTTTGGCGCACCAGAGGAGCTGCACAGCAATCAGGGTCGGAACTTCGAGGCGGAGGTCTTCGGAGAGGTCTGCAAGTGGCTGGGCATCCGGAAAACCCGGACCACCCCGCTGCATCCACAGAGCGATGGCCTGGTCGAACGATTCAACTGGACCCTCACCACCCAGCTCGCTATCCTAGTGGACCAGCGACAGCGAGACTGGGACCTGCATCTGCCTTTTGTTTTGTGGGCGTACCGGACGGCAGCTCAGGAATCTACTCGGTGTACCCCTGCAGCGCTCATGTTTGGACGCGAGCTGCGCACACCGGTGGATTTGGTATTCGCCCCCCCCCCCGCGAGCCGGAGGTGGAGAGAAAACCCGGGTTGGATTATTTTTTTGTTTGAAAGAACGTCTCCACACGGTGCACGAACTGGCTCGAGAGGCCCTGGCAGCGGCAGGGGGTTGGCAGAAGCGAGCGTATGACTCCCGCTGCCAGGGGAGGGACTTTGCACCAGGAGATCGAGTCTGGGTTTTCTGCCCTGAGAGAAAAAGAGGACGATCACCGAAGCTGGCGAGCCATTGGTCGGGACTGTGCGTGGTTCTGCAGAGACTGTCGGATGTGGTGTACAGGGTGAGGCTTAGGAAAAGGGACCGGGTTGTGGTCCTTCATCGTGACCGTCTTGCCCCGTATCAGACATCTGCACCGCTGGTGGACGAACCGGAGCTTTCATCCCGACCAGATACCCCGACCGAGACTCAGATGGACACTAGGGGGCCTGTACATGTTGGTCGCCGGCACCGAAGGCCGCCCTGACACCTGGATGAGTTTGTATTGGACTTTTGAACTGGACTTTAATTTTTCTGGGGACAGAAACCAGTCCAGGAGGGGGGCAGTGTAACGTCAGGGCTGTATTTGGGGTGGGGGGAGCAGCGATTTTCCCCAGCATGCTTTGCAACAGAGGACGTTATTGTATGTGCGTATTAAATGTTATTACTGAGTTATTATACTGCTGTGTAATTATAACTGCGTTATAATGACCCAGCAGTATTTCATAGGCAAGATTTATTATGTGTGTGTAACCATGATTTAAACGGAGGTCTGGGAGAATGACCTCCCCTCCTGCCTGTGCTCAGAGTGTGTGTGAATAAAGCCTCTTCGTCACAACTATCTGCTCCTTTTCTTTGTGTGAACCTTGCATACGTCACAATATCAAAGTTGTCATAAACATTAGAAACTTTACCTACCAGGAGTGAAAATCTCATTTCAGTGTTGGGGGATAATAAATAGGAAAATTTTAGAGCTTTCGTTTTTGAGGGGACATAAAAAAATGCCATTTTTTGCTGTGTTGTCTTATACTTTCTCATATGTCTTATATCATAATATTAAATTATATCACTGGTTCTTATTAGTCCATATCCTACCTTTCTACAGGTTTTTATATGATCAACCAGCAATACCAAAAGTTGTATTGGGTGGTTGGTATCAATTACACCATATATGATTGAACAAAATGTTTTTGCTCACCATGGGCCTCTTTCCACCAAACCGGTTCCAGTGCTTAACTGGAGCCAGAGCGTCATTAGCACCAGTTCTTTGGTTTTCCACCGACTAAAGCACCAGTCCCGGGCTCCCAGAAGTGGGGCTATTGTGGCCCCAACTCCTAGCTGGGCCAACGGCAGCACCAGTTTACGTTGGTTAGGTCCACAGCCATGGGCGTGGTTAACTGACCAGCTTCAAAACATTACTGACCGCCATGCTGCTTTCCAAACAGCGGAGCACGCAACAGATTCCAAAACCAAACAGATTTAGAACGAAGAGGAGACATATTTCTAGGCTCTATGGACATAAGCAGAAGTACAAGATCAGCTGGAGGGGGCCACTCATCTGAACTGTTTTGGAGGATCGGCCAGCCAGCCGGACCATCGTCACTGCTGTGGATTAGTCTGGACAACAAACTGCTTAAAACACGCTGGTAAGGTTATTGTCTTTAAAATGCCAGACGTTAACCAATATATGTATACATACCTGTATATATCCATTTGTATTGATATGTAATGGCCAAAGTGTGGATTTTTTTTTTTTTTTACTCACTCTTGTGGACATAGTATTTTCGGTTAGCTATGCTAACAAGCTAACTGTTTTTAGCACGAACGTTTCCTCGCCATACAGAAATGCGCGTTTGAGAAACTAGAACAGAAATCTTAGCATCTTTCAGAATACTTTTTTTATAAAGACATCCAGCGCAAAATACGTTTTTTGTGGTATGAATACTGTGTATGAATGGGTGCCTTGCGTTGTGTTATGGGAGATTTTTTTTACCAGACACTAGTAACGTCGTCTTTTTTACTATTTTGGTAATATTTCCATAATCTTAGGCCATTTTTAAAAAAAATTTCACTCGTGTTTAATTGTATGTTGTGTAGCAGTATTTTATCTAATCCTTCTCTTACTTTATTGTGCAGTAGCCTGGTGTATCACTTACAGTTTCATTGTACTGTACAACTGTACAGTACAATGAAGTTTCATCTATTCCTATTCTTCTATTCCATAATCAGACATGTTATGGCGCATATTTAGGGCGCATATATGGCATTCATATTCACCCACATATACCTAGTAGGCATGACGGTGCATATTCTGGAAGCTTCACGTCTCAATGGCCAAAGAGGACCTGACCCTGCAGAGACCTACGGGAGGTGTGAAGTTGGTTGCTTAGGAGACGAGAAGTGGGAGAGAATGTCCCAATAGGAGCCCCGGAGGCTAGAAGGATGAGAGAGACAATGGAGACGCCAAGGAGCCTCGGGGGCTGTATGTTTGCTCAAGGACTGTGGGTTGGGGGTGTGTTATTTGATGTTGGGGGTTTTGTGTCTTTGGAGGGTATAAGAACTGTGAAGGATGATTGTTCTACCTCTTTTCTGAGATTCTGTTCTTGTTGGAGGATGTGACCTCTCAATAAACCAACCCTGAGAAATAAACTCAGTCTCGTTTGTGAAAGGCATCCTCTACACTGGTGACCTACGACAAACTATGGCCGGTGGCGACGATCTTCCCGCACCGGACTCTTCAGGAGCCAACCGGCTTAACGCAGCTACCACACTACAGCTGCCCGATTTCTTGCAACATAACCCGCGCTCCTGGTTTACCACTGTGGAGGCGCAATTCCACCTTCGGGGAATCTCAGCGGACGCAACGAGGTTCTACCATGTCGTCGCGAAGCTGGACAGCCTCACAGTGCAGCGGGTGGAGAGCCTGACCAACCACCCACCCCAGGACGACAAGTATGGCGCACTGAAAGCCGCCCTCATTCGAGCTTTCACTCCCTCGCAGGGAGAGCGAGCAGACAGACTTCTGGCGCTGACAGAAGGGGAAGCAGACAGGCCAGCAGATCTGATGGCGAGGATGATGAACCTGAGAGGCGAAGATGATGACAGTTTTATCTTCGCCCACCTCTTTCTCATGAAACTAGAAACTAGTGCATGAAACTTACCACCCGCAGCTGTGACATTAGGATGTGCAGAAGACCGCTACCCGATTCCGCACATCCAGGATTTTTCGGCGCATTTGGAGGGGGCGCGCATCTTTTCCAAAATAGATTTGGTGCTCTGTTATCACCAAGTCCCAGTCCGCGCTCAAGACATACCCAAAACGGCAGTAATAACCCCCTTTGGGCTTTTCAAGTTTTTGCGCATGCCTTTTGGCCTCAAAGGCGCCGCACAGACGTTCCAACGCATGATGGATGCGGTGTTGCGTGGCCTCCCTTTCGTGTTCGCCTATTTGGATGATATTTTGGTAGCCAGTGCATCCGAGGTCGAACACGAACGCCACCTCACAGCGGTTTTTCAGAGGCTGACAGAGCATGGGCTGATAATTAACCCAGCGAAATGTCAATTCGGGGTAGCGCAAATCGATTTTTTGGGCCACCGCGTTTCTTCAGAAGGAGCGGTCCCGCTGCCCGATAAAGTGCGCGCGTCAACGGAGTTTCCCCAGCCGCAGACCGTTAAAGCATTGCAAGAATTTTTGGGGATGGTCAATTTTTATAACCGTTTCCTCCCCAGCACGGCACAGCTCATGCACCCACTGTACGTGGCACTAAAGAAACAAAAACCTGCAAATAAGGTCGAGTGGTCCCCGGAACGGGAGCGCACTTTCTCCCAGGTCAAGTCGGCCCTGACGAACGCTGTGCTGCTGGCACACCCCGTGCCAGCAGCTCGCATGGCACTAACCACGGACGCTTCCAACGTAGCAGTGGGGGCGGTTGTCGAGCAACTGGTAGCAGGGAGCTTGCAACCGCTTGCGTTTTTCAGAAAGACATTGCGCGATAACGAGCGGAAATACAGCGCGTTCGATAGGGAGCTTTTAGCCCTGCATCTGGCCATCCGCCACTTCCAGTTCTGGCTGGAAGGGCGCCGTTTCACCGCGTTTGTAGAGCACAAACCATTAACATTTGTAATGACCAAGATTTCAGAGCCGTGGTCGGGCCGACAGCAGAGACAGCTGGCCGCGATTTCAGAGTTTACCACCGACATTCAACATGTGGCGGGCAAACACAATGTGGTGGCAGATTGCCTCTCGTGCGCAGTTGCAACGCCAGGCCCCCAGGGGGCAGACACAGTGGCCGTGGACGCGGGCTAGGCTTGCAGCGTGGAAGCGCTCGCAGCCCCGGTCTGCGTAGGCTTAGATTATGCAGCCATGGCCGCCGAGCAGGTTAACGATGCGGATGTGCATGCGCTCCACTCTGGGCCAACAGGGCTAAGGCTGGAGCACAGGGTGCATCAGACAGGTATGCCTCCTCTAATCTGCGATATCTCCACGGGGCGCCCTCGCCCCGTGGTCCCAGCTGCATGGCGCCGCCGCGTTTTTGATTTAATCCATTCGCTGGCACATCCGGGAGTTCGCGCATCGATTAAAATGGTGGGAGAAAAATTTGTTTGGCCGGGGCTGCGTAAACAGGTCAAAGAGTGGGCCGCAGCCTGCGCAGCGTGTCAACGAGCAAAGATACACAAGCACACGCGAGCCCCCTTAGAACCTTTTCACATCCCGGCCAAACGCTTCGACCACGTGCATATCGACTTGGTGGGACCCCTCCCACTGTCGCAGGGTTTCACACACCTTCTAACCATGGTGGACCGCACAACGCACTGGCCAGAAGCGGTCCCCCTGGCGTCAACTACAGCAGCAGACGTGGCGCGCGCGTTTTTAACAGCTTGGGTCGCGCGTTTTGGAATCCCGTCAGACATAACGTCTGACAGGGGTCCCCAATTCATTTCCGAGCTCTGGTCATCCATGGCCCTCAGTCTGGGGGTGAAAATTCACCGCACTACCGCTTATAACCCTCAGGCCAACGGTTTGTGCGAACGCTTTCACCGGTCATTGAAAGCAGCCCTCAGAGCGGCTCTCACGGACACAAATTGGGTTGATAAACTTCCATGGGTTTTATTAGGGTTGCGTTCAGCACCTAAGGAAGATTTACAAGTCTCTCCGGCTGAGCTAGTTTTTGCCCAACCCCTCCGGTTACCGGGCGAATTCCTTCCAGAGAACCCCACACCAAATCGCCCACCCGCTCAGCTGCTGCAGAGCGACACGGGATCAAACACCCTCCCCGGCCCAGTTCATCACAGTTTCCCACGCGTTTTTGTGCCTAAAGCCTTAAAGAACGCAGAATTTGTCTTTGTCAGACACGACGCTCAGAGGCCAGGTTTAAGGCCGCCTTATGATGGACCGTTCAGAGTGTTAGAAACTGGGGAAAAACATTTTTTGCTCGAATTGAGTGACAGGAGAGAATTTGTCTGCATTAAGATAAGATAAGATAAGATAAGCCTTTATTAGTCCCACAACGGGGAAATTCCAGGATTGCAACAGCACAGGGATAGCAACACTCAGAGCAACAATCAGAAGGCAAGAACAAAACAAGCAAGCAAGAGCAGCTAATATACATATGTACATATTACTATAAAATAAATATATACACACACACACAGACACACAGTGCAGAGCATTGTAGCTGGATGGAATAAATATGAGTATATGAACACACAGTGCAGAGCATTGTAGCTAGATGGAATAAATATGTAAATATATAAACACCCACAGTACGGAGCATTGCAGCTAGGTGGAATAAATATGCAAGTATATAAACACACACAGTGCGGAGCAATGTAGCTAGATGGAATAATATGTAGATATATAAAAACACAGTGCGGAGCATTGTAGCTAGATGACTCAATTAACAGACTCAAACCCGCTTTTGTGTTGGCTGATGAACAAGTGCAATTAGCCAGGGCCCCCCGTCGGGGAGACACTCTTCTAAGCTTTCACAAGAATGTGCTAACGACTCTGATCCACAGATGCAAGAAACAGCTACAGGCAGATCGAAGCCTGCTTACAGCAGATATGGCAGGAGGTTGAAGCCCAAACAGTTGGAAGTGTGATATGTCTTGCCATTTTGCTGTTCTGTGTGATATGATATGTTTCTATGCATTTTGGGGTGTACTTTGTCCTTATTTAGATGTTTGGGGGGGTTATATGGCGCATATTTAGGGCGCATATATGGCATTCATATTCACCCACATATACCTAGTAGGCATGACGGTGCATATTCTGGAAGATTCACGTCTCAATGGCCAAAGAGGACCTGACCCTGCAGAGACCTACGGGAGGTGTGAAGTTGGTTGCTTAGGAGAAGAGAAGTGGGAGAGAATGTCCCAGCAGGAGCCCTGGAGGCTAGAAGGATGAGCCTCATATACAACAGTCCTTGAGCAAACATACAGCCTCGGGGGGGGGGGGGGGGGGGGGCTGTATGTTTGCTCAAGGACTGTGGGTTGGGGGGGTGTTATTTGATGTTTGGGGTTTTGTGTTTTTTGAAGGTATAAGAACTGTGAAGGATGATTGTTCTACCTCTTTTCTGAGATTCTGTTCTTGTTGGAGGATGTGACCTCTCAATAAACCAACCCTGAGAAATAAACTCAGTCTCGTTTGTGAAAGGCATCCTCTACAATGTAAGCTTTGCTAACATTGATATTGAATAAAATTGTCTTCTATGTCTGCACATTTAATGGAAGGCTTAAGTTGTTCACTGCACAAACTAAAACACTTTTTTTTTATAGATTTATCACAGCTGGATGATGAGGGAGAACCAGCCAGACCTGTGGTGTCCAGCTCACCTTCACCAGCTCCAAGCTTGTCCTCCTCCTGCTCTTCTAATCAGACCAGATTAGATAATTTATGTTCAGATCATTTTGAATTCATTAAAAATTCTTCAATGTGATTTTCTGGATTTTATTTTCTCATTTTGTCTCTCATAGTTGAGGTATACCTATGATGAAAATTGGAGACCTCTCTCATCTTTTAAGTGGGAGAACTTGCACAATTGGTGGCTGACTAAATATTTTTTTGCCCCACTGTAGATTTGGAATAAAAGCAGCACTCCCAAAGAGACAGCAAGCTTCTATATGTTGACAAGCTAACGCTGCTACTTCTTCTTCTTCTCTCGGTTAATGGCGGATAGCAAACAAGTGAGAGGTGCATACCTCCACCTTCCATCTTCTCTGGTGTTCTGCGGGGGTTGGGCGCTTCACACTACGTAATGACATAGCCCTGACATAATTCCCGACTAGCTCCATATCGGTGGAAAACCAACTGGTTCTTATGAGCCACTCCAGAAGAACTGGTTAAGCACTAGCACCAGCCCCAGAACCAAACTAGCACTGGAACCGGTTTGGTGGAAAGAGGCCTAGTGCCTGCCTCCAGTCTGCAGTGTGTGCCCCCTCGGTATCGGTGACCCCGCCCTCGATGCCGCCCCCGGACCTGTCCAAGGTACCAGAAGTCTACCACGACCTGGGAGCGGTTTTCAGCAAGTCACGGGCGCTGTCCCTTCCCCCCCACCGCCCCTACGACTGTGCGATCAACCTCAGGGCAGGGGCCCCTCTCCCGGCGAGTCGTTTGTATAGCCTGTCTGCCCCGGAGGGGGAGGCCATGGACACATATATTAAGGAGTCCCTCAGCTCTGGAATTATTTGACCGTCCTCCTCGGCGGTGGGGGCAGGTTTCTTCTTCGTAGGGAAGAAAGATGGCTCGCTGCGTCCCTGTATTGACGTCCGGGGGCTGAATGAAATTACCATCAAGGATAAGTACACACTGCCACTGATGAACTCGGCCTTTGACTCTCTCCAGGGGGCATCTTGGTTCACGAACCTGGACCTCCGTAATGTTTACCACCTGGTGCGCATTAAGGAGGGCGATGAGTGTAAGATGGCGTTCCGGACCCCAAGCGGCCACTTTGAGTACTTGGTGATGCCGTTTGGGTTAACCAACGCTCCGGCCGTCTTCCAGCGTTTAATTAACGACATCCTCCGGGACTTCCTGGAGTCCTTCGTGTTTGTGTACTTGGATGACATCCTGATCTTCTCACGCACGTTGGAGGAACACCAGGTGCACGTGAGACGGGTCCTGCAGTGCCTCCTGGAGAACCAGCTGTTTGTCAAGGCCGAAAAGTGTGAGTTTCACACCGACAAGACGTCCTTTTTGGGATTCATTATCGCACACAATCAGGTGCTCCCCGACCCGGCCAAGGTCAAGGCAGTGGTGAATTGGCCCACGCCCACGTCCAGGAAGAAGTTGCAGGGTTTCTTGGGCTTTGCCAACTTCTATCGCCATTTTGTGCCAAACTTTGGGATCATTGCCCGGCCCCTGACCAACCTCACATCCCCCAAGACCCCCTTTCGTTGGAGCATGGAAGCGGCTGCGGCGTTCGGGACGTTGAAGGAGGAGTTTGCCTCTGCCCGCGTCCTGACCCAGGTGGACCCGGCCTTGCAGTGCCTAGTGGAGGTGGACGCCTCGGATTCTGGAGTTGGGGCGGTCATCTCCCAACGCTCCCAGGTGGATGGAAGGATCCAGCCATGCACTTTCTTCTCCCACCGCTTAACGCCTGCTGAGAAGAACTACTGCATCGGTGACAGGGAGCTGTTGGCTGTGAAGCTTGCCTTGGAGGAATGGAGGCACTGGCTGGAGGGGGCTGCCCAGCTGTTCGTCGTCTGGACGGATCATAAAAACCTGGAGTATCTTCAGACGGCTAAACGGCTGAACGCCCGTCAGACCCGCTGGTCTCTCTTTTTCGGCCGGTTTAACTTTACGATCATCTACCGGCCGAGGAGCAAGAACGGCAAATCAGACGCCCTCTCCAGGCAGTTCGAGGCAAAGACCATCAGGGATCAAGAGGAGACCATCCTGCCGTCATCCTGTGTGGTGGGCGCCCTCGCGTGGGAGATCCAGGACAGGGTCAGGAGAGTGCAGGAAACTGAGCCCGACCTGGGTGGGGGTCCCCTGGGCCGTTTGTTTGTTCCTCATTCGGTCAGGAGCCAGGTCATCCAGTGGGGGCATGCTTCTAAGTTGGCATGCCATTCAGGAATCACTCGCACGATCGACTTGCTTCAGAGAGCCTTCTGGTGGCCAGGGTTGAGGAAGGACGTTACCAGCTATGTCCGGGCCTGCACCCAGTGTGCCACCGGGAAATCGTCATCTTCCCCCCTGGCAGGTCTTCTCCATCCTCTGCCAGTCCCTTCCCGCCCCTGGTCCCATGTGGCTTTGGATTTTGTGACCGGCCTGCCCCCGTCTGACCACTTCACCTCGGTCCTGACGATAGTGGACCGCTTCTCCAAGGCAGCCCATTTTGTGCCTCTCCGGGGGTTGCCTTCAGTGCAGGAGACGGCGGATCTCCTGGTGCAGCATGTGGTCCGTCTTCATGGCATCCCAGCTGATATTGTTTTGGATCGAGGCCCGCAGTTTGTGTCCCAGGTTTGGAAGGCGTTTTGCACGATGTTGGGGGCCACGGCAAGTCTTTCGTCTGGGTATCATCCGCAGAGCAACGGCCAGTGTGAACGGGCCAATCAGGAGCTGGAAGCTGCGCTCAGCTGTGTCATCCTCTTGTTCCTCTTCCTGGAGTACGTTCCTGCCCTGGATCGAGTACGCGCACAATGCCACGGTGTCTTCAGCGACTGGGATGTCCCCGTTCAAAGCGTCTCTGGGGTATGATCCTTCACTGTTCCCGGAGGAGGAGAAGGCGGTGGCTGTCCCTTCTGTGCAGGCTCACGCCAGGCGTTGTCGCCCGATCTGGACCATCACCTGCAGATCCCTCCTCAGGACCACGGAACGCAATATCCAGGTGGCCAACCGTCACAGGAGGCCCCGCCCCAGACTATAAGGTGGGTCAACAAGTTTGGCTGTCAACCAAAAATATCAATGTGCCGGCCGAGAAGCGTAAGTTGACGAAGCGCTTCATCGGTCCTTTTGTGATTTCACGTATCATTAACCCAGTGTCTGTGCGCCTAGCTCTTCCCCCTTCCATGTGCATCTGCCATACCTTTCATGTCTCCCAGGTTAAGCCCTACATCTCCGACCCTCTGTGCCCGCCCCCCGTGGCTCCTTCCCCCCCGAGGATGGTCGACGGCCACCCAGCTTGGGGGGTGACTGCCATCTTGGATGTCCACCAGCGGGGCCGGGGTCTTCAGTATTTGGTGGACTGGGAGGGATTCGGCCCTGAGCACCGCTCCTGGATTTGCCCAGCGTTGATCCTTGACAAGCAGCTCATCCGCGATTTCCATCGGGCGCATCCAGGTAGGATAGGGCAGGTGCCTGGAGGCACCTCTAGAGGGGGGAGTACTGTCATGGTGGCCGCTGGGCCGTCATTAGCTCCAGCTGCGCATACACCTGCCGCCAATAATCAGCAGGCTTTATAAAGCCGGTGTCTCTGACTGCTCGGCACGGAGTCGTCTGTCGTCTTCGCCATGCATCGCGTCAAGGACACGACCTCAAGTCAGAGCGAATACCAAGCCATCTCGTCAAGCCACGTCACGTAAGCCACAGCAAATCTTACCCTGTCAAAGTATTCTTTCCTGTGCACAGGTGGACCTCCCTGGCGGCGGACTCATCTCCCCAGATAACAGGACCTCACCTCCTCCTCCTCGGATCTCCACCTCACAGCGCCAAGCGCCACCCGCACCAAGCCACGCCAAGTCACGGAGCCACCAGGAGTCTCGCAGCAGCACCTGCAAGTAAGCAGCACAAGTCTCAGTTCCCCGTTCTTATGGGCTGCATTAATCTCTTGTGCTTGTGTGTTCCAGGGTTGCCAGGTCACAGCAAGACCCGCTCAGCTCCAGCTGCCAGACAACACCGCACTCTCCACACATTCACACACTCACCAAACTACACTGAGTTAATAAATAATTGTCAAATTACTCTACTCATGTCAGCGTCTGTCTCCTGGGTTAAGCAATCATGTCACTTTGAGCAAAAAAATTGGGATTGGGTCATAGAGAAAATCAAGGAGAGACTAAATAAATGGAAGTGGATAATGCCAAAAATATCTTTTATTGGAAGAGTGCTCAGGGCAGTGCGGTGGCCAAGTGGTTAGCACTGCGGCAGCAAAGCAACTCACCCTTGGCCGGGGGATCCCGAGTTCAATCCCAACCCCCGACCAACAGTGATCTGTGTGAAGTTTGCATGTTCTCCCCGTGTCTGCGTGGGTTTACTCTGGGATTTCTCCGGTTTCTTCCCACATGCCCAAAAACATGTAAGTTAGGTTAATAGGCATGAAACTGGGGATTCTAAATTGTCCTTAGGAATGACTGTGAGAGTGAATGGTTGTCTCTCTGTGTTGGCCCTGTGATGGACTGGCGATCTGTCCAGGGTGTACCCTGCTTCTCACCCAAAGATGCTGGGATAGGCTCCAGCCCCACCGCGACCCAAAAAGGATTAAGCGGAAGAAGATGGGTGGATGGATGGAAGAGTGCTCATTTTAAATAATCTTGTTTCCTCATCCCTGTGGCACCGCCTCATGTGCATGGACCCCCTTGCTGGTTTGCTGTCCAAAATTCAGTCTGTTATGGTGGACTTTTTTGGGTGGGTGGATTCCACTGGGTCCCTCAAGCCCTGTTATTTCTTCCCAAAGAGGAAGGGGGGCAAGGAGTGGTTCATTTAGCCAGTAGAGGTGCTGCTTTTAGACTGACTTTCATACAGAGACTGCTGACGGGCCCCCAAGACCTGGTGTGGAGACCTTTGGCCTGTGTTACTTTACAGAGAGTCCTTGGGCTTGGACTAGACCTCCCTGTGTTTTTAACGGATTTTAAGAACTCTAGTGCACTGTCTTTACCCAGTTTTTACCACAGTCTGTTTTCAGTGTGGACTCTTTTTAAAATACAAAGAGGGCCATGTGACTCCCTCCACTGGTTGTTGACGGAGCCACTGGATTTTGGTGGTCGTCTTGGTGTCCTGTCGGGAGTTGGAAGGACCTTCTTTGATAGGCTGTGTTCCAGGAATGTTCTCACTTTGAAGCAAGTGGTGGAACTGGCTGGTCCTGGCCTCAACAACACCTCAGATTTAGCAGTACATCTCAGTTTTAGATCAAATCGTTTCATTGGTGGTCTTCTTTCATACTGGAAACAGGAGCTTCATGGACTTGAGCGCTCCCTACTCATGGACTTTAGCAAAGGCATGCTGCAGCCAGAAAGCATAGACCCTTTTCCCTCCCTCACACTTATGGACTTTGACGTTTCTCCTAGCTCCTTACTGGTATTCTCTGCTCCCACTGGTGTGGACTTTGGAGGGACCAGTGGTAAGGCACTCTACAGACTTGTGGTGATGGCTCTCAACAAGGACAGATTGAACACCTGTGTGGACACTCCATGGAGAGCCTACTTTAAGCTGGAAAAAGGGCTCTTTATAAACCCCCTCTTCCTAAGAAGCATGGAGATTTACAGTGGAGGGTCCTGCATGGCATTATAGCTGTCAGTGCTTTTGTTTCTGTGATTAACAGCAGTGTCAGTGATCAGTAGTGTGTGTTTTCTGTTCCTCTAGAGCAGGGGTGTCAAACTCATTCAATGGAGGGCCAAGAGCCTGCATGTTTTACTTTCACCCAGTGTCTTCAGCAGGTGATTTCACTGATCAGCAATCAATGGGAAGAAATTCTGTGAAATCACCTGTTGAAGACACAAGGTGGAGGTAAAACCTGCAGGGTCTTGGCCTTCCATGGAATCAGTCTGACACCCCTGCTCTAGAGAGACAGTTTTTCATTGTTTTACTGAATGTCAGCGTCTAAATGGTCTCTTTGAACTACTCACAGAACCTTTTCACAGCTTTGAGGAAGTTTTCTCCAAGCAGGTTTTCATTTGTGGTTTTATGTACAATCATTGTTTTAAACAGAAGTGTTAACTACTGAACTTTGTTTTAGGGCAGGAAACGTTGGCTATCTATGTAAGCCGGAGAAGAAAACTTGAGAATGTTGAGAATGATGTTGATGTCAAAATTTTTTTTGTGAGGCTACTTAAAGCCGGAATAAGGCTGGATTTTGAGTTTTTTATGGGGAATGAGGATGTGGAAGGTTTTAGGACCCTCTGGTCCCTTGAGGATGTCCTTTGTTTAGTCCGTGATGAGCAGCTTTTGTTTGGGCATTTTTTGGGGGAATAATTCTTTTTTGTAATGTGGTATGGTAATTGTACTGAATGATGGAAAAATGTGTTTATTAAAGACCTTTTAAAAATCAAATCTCTCTCTGTCTCGCTCTCTCTTTCTAGTAGCAACTTAATTTGTTGTTCAGTTCATGTTGATTTCTTTCTATAGTGCCAATTAGAAACTAACCAGCAGAATTTTGATAAGAAGATGTTTTCTAAAAACAAATACTCATTGGTCACAGTTTAAAGTGAAATAGTGGGTAGTTAAAACTGGTGACGCTAAGAGTTCATTGTGAGTGAGAAGTGCATTGACACAGTAATTCATGTGAATGCATTAAGAAAACTGTTTCTATATTCATGTCAAATTGACATTCGTCATACAGCATAATAATGCAAATAAATAACAGGTCGTTTGGGAGAAATATCCAGAGAACTGAAGGAAAACACAAGTCACGTCTCTGCCTCCTTCTTGTTTCTGCTATATTCCAGTTTCCAGCGTCAGAGATAAGATTCAAATATAGCTGTTTACATGGTCACAGCCTTGGGACCTGTAACACCTGCATACATTTTTTTTGTTTGTTTTCTCACTGTGTTTTATTTCTCAATATAGATTATTTGTCTCATTACTGCATTGTCTGATTTTTCCATCCATCACACGCTCGATGAGCACGTTTAGATGCAGATGACGAGTTACTGGATCACGCCTCCATACGGCTCTGTTGTCTGTCAGAGGAAAGGAGCGGCATGGCCTCCACAGGTAATGCTGCCAGGCTTCAGCAGCCCTCTGATTGGACAACAGAGCACCCCTTCAGATATGGGTCACTTCCCCCTGTGAAACGACCTCTGCTTCATGCGACGTTGGACCGAGTGACTGTGGAAGATGTGCTACCACAGCTGCCATGTTGTCATCCTTGACCCCCCCGACCCTGCCACTCTAGACAGTCAGGCAGGATGAAAGGGGGTGGGGGTGGGGTGTTAATGGATCCATGTGGATGGAGGATTTGATATATTTCTTTCTTTCTTTCTTGCTTTCTCGACAATGAAATGTAATCGAACAGTGTATACTGTAACTTTTTTGCATTTGCTATTTGCTTGTTTTTTGTTATATTTTTTGTGTTCGAAATAAACTATCTATCTATCTATCTATCTATCTATCTATCTATCTATCTATCTATCTATCTATCTATCTATCTAATATATTATGGCGCATATTTAGGGCGCATATATGGTATTCTTATTCCCCGCATATACCTAGTAGGCATGACGGTGCATATTCTGGAAGCTTCACGTCTTAATGGCCAAAGAGGACCTAACCCTGCAGAGACCTACGGGAGGTGTGAAGTTGCTCTTGCAGGAGACGGGAAGTTGGAGAGAATGTCCCAGTAGGAGCCCCCGAGGCTAGAAGGATGAGAGACAATGGAGACACCAAGGAGCCTCGGGGGCTGGATGTTTACTAAAGGACTGTGGGTTGGGGGTGTGTCATTTGATGTTGGGGGTTTGTGACTTTGGAGAGTATAAGAACTGTGAAGGACGATTGTTCTGTCCCTTTTCTGAGATTCTGTGCTTGTTAGAGGATGTGACCTCTCAATAAACCAACCCTGAGAAATAAACTCAGTCTCGTCTGTGAAAGGCATCCTCTACAATATAATAAAAAATATAACTGTACCAATGTATACAGTGTGTAAATGTGATGAAGTTTGCACAGCAGTGAAAGTCTTCTTCCTCTCTGGTAGTGCTTTGGTCATAACAGGAAAAAAAACACAGATAGCTTGCATTCTTCCCACTCAAACTGGTGCCTTTACTTCACTGCACTGACCACTTTATCCCTCACTGACTGTCTGAGAAATCATATAATCCCTGGTCTGGGGGTGGGGGTGGGGTGTGTCTGCCCTAGAATTGGTATAAGCATATACTACTTTCACACTATATGTGAAAGAACAGAGGAAATCCTTTCAACATAGGAAATCCTTGGATCAGGTAGTTTAGATGGTCCAGTCATTTGCTTGGTGAGTCACAGCTGAGCCTGACATCCTTGTACACCAGACAGGTACAGAGGATGGCTACCTCCATTTTAAATGATGACTTCCACCCTTTGCACTGCAACTTTCAGCTTCTTCCCTCAAGACAGAGGTTTGCTGTCCCAAAAAGTAAAACCCAGCACTACAAAAACAGCTTTGTTCCTGCTGCTGTCAAAGAGTTGAACAAGTTGTAACAATATATTGCACATAATTTAGGTACCTATTTATTAACTTCATTTTATATTTACTTATTTTTGTAGGATTTTATTTGGGTTCTAAATCTTTTATTGGGTTTTAGACCTTTGAGTTTTTAACCTCTTTGACTAGTCTTTAACTTTTTAATATGACCCTTCTCTCTTATCTCTGGTTTTTCTCTCATCTCTTTGTCTTTATATCCTGATTGATGGAGCCTTGAGTATTTTTATCATGTTTATAGTCAGCTTCATGTGTGCCTGTGTTTGTGTTTATGTTGAATGTAATTGTGGCTTGTGAATATGGATGTCACCAGACTGCAAAACAAATCTACCTACGGGTACAAATAAAGTAACCTGAACCTGAACCTTTCACTCTCAAACTCTGTTTCAACACACACTTCAAGCCCCTTGTTCAAAATACTCTTAAAGTGCAGCTTAACCACACCAGTTAATCATTATGTTGAGAAATGATTCAATAAACAGATAGATCGTCTAGGAACTAGAAGCAAACCCAACTCACTGCCAGTAATAAAAATCTACAGCAGTTAATCCTCTGAAGTGGAGGGAGATATACTGTATAGAAAATCTGTATTCATATGAGGGACCACAGCCTTATAATTATTAACGTGTTAGACATTGTAGAGACCAGGATCAGAGGAGAATTAGGAGAAATAATGATGACAAGCAGGGCCAGCCCAAAGCATAGGCCACCTAGGCTGTTGCCTCGGGTTCCCCCTGCTGGAGAGGGCGCAGCTGCAAGCCCACAGATTTTTTTAAAATTAATAAAACACACTGTGTTCCAAATTATTATGCAAATGGTACGTGCCGTTCACTTATATAGTGCTTTTTTTAATCTCTAGACGACCAAAGTGCTTTACAGATCATGTTATCCACCCATTCACAAAGACATTAATGCACTGATGGCGGCGGAGCTGCCATGCACAGACACTGACTGGCCTGACCCACCAGGAACAACTGGGGTTCAGTGTCTTGCTCTAGGACACTTCCACATGCAGACTGCAGACAGAGCTGGTATCAAGCCTCTGACCCTCCAATCAGTAGTTGGCCACACTACACCTGCACCACAGCTGCAGATAGGATTTCAGTATCATAAACATTCAATAGGAATTTAGTGTCATAAACATTCAATTTTTTGTTTTACAATTAAACTCATGGATGGTATTGCATCTCAGGGCTCTTTGGATCACTGATATCAATCTCAGACACCTTTCATAATTAGTTTGCCAGGTGAGCTCAAATAAAGGAAAACTACTTAAGAAAGATGTTCCACATTATTAAGCATGCCACAGGTTTCAAGCAATATGGGAAAGAAAAAGGATCTCTCTGCTGCCGAAAAGTGTCAAATAGTGCAATGTCTTGGACAAGGTATGAAAACATTGCATATTTCACGAAAACTTAAGCATTGTACTGTGAAGAAATTTGTGGCTGATTAAGAGCACAGACAAGTTTGTGCAGATAAAGTCATAACAAGGAAGGTTTCTGCCAGACAAATTCATTTGATTAAGAGAGCAGCTGCTAAAATGACATTACAAAGCAGCAAACAGGTATTTGAAGCTGCTGGTGCCTCTGGAGTCCCACAAACCTCAAGGTGTAGGATTCTCCAGAGGCTTGCAGTTGTGCATAAACCTACTATTCAGCCACCCCTAACCAATGATCACCAGCAGAAATGGTTTCAGTAGGCCCACAAATACATGAAGACTAATTTTCAGACAGTCTTGTTTACTGATGAGTGCCGTGTAACCCTGGATGGTCCAGATGGATGGAGTAGTGGATGGCTGGTGGATGGCCACCATGTCGCAACAAGGCTGCAACATCAGCAAGGAAGTGGCAGAGTCATGTTTTTGGCTGGAATCATGGGGAGAGAGCCGGTAGGCTGCTTTAGGGTCCCTGAAGGTGTGAAAATGACCTTGGCAAAGTATAGAGTTTCTGACTGACCACTTTCTTCCATGGTACAAAAAGAAGAACCATGTCTTCAGTAGCAAAATTATCTTCATGCATGACAATGCACCATCTCATGCTACAAAGAATACCTCTGTGTCATTGGCTGCTATGGGCATAAAAGGAGAGAAACTCATGGTGTGGCCCCCATCCTCCCTTGACCTCAACCCTGTTGAGAACCTTTGGAGCATCCTCAAGCAAAAGGTCTATGAGGGTGGGAGGCAGTTCACATCAAAACAGCAGCTGTGGGAGGCTATTCTGACATCTTGCAAAGAAATTTAAGCAGAAACTCTCCAAAAACTCACAAGTTCAATGGATGCAAGAATTGTGAAGGTTATATCAAAGAAGGGGTCCTATGTTAACATGTAACTTGGCCTGTTAAGATATTTTTGATTGAAATAGCATTTGATTTCAGTAAATATGACCTCCTAATGTTGCAAATTCAACAAATGACCATTTTCAGCTCTTTACAACCAGTAAAATGTTTTGAAACTTTGTTGTGTATAATAATTTGGAACAGTGACTTTTGAGTTTTTTCTTTATTTTTGCAAAAAAAAAAAAGTTATCACTGGGAGATTTGTTCAATAAAATTTGAATTATACTTTAATGGTTGATGATGTAGAGAGTGTGGAAGGACGAGGCTGAGTTTATTTCACAAGTCAGGTTTATTCACATTCTCCAACATCATCCAAAAACAGAAAGAGAAAGAATCCCCCAACATCTGTCCCTTTTATCCCAGGACATCAAAACACAGTCACATGGCACTTAATCCCCAGTAACAATGTAACTTCCTCCCGATCTTACCACCCCCCACCTTCAGTCTCTGACAGCTGGGTGAAATCCCCCAAGGCTGTCGCCTTGCATGCCAAAGACTAAACTTTCACATCCTTGTGTTATCTCCAAAGCGGCTCAGTCCTTTTTTCCATCTCAGATGTGAAGCTTAAGGTGGTATACGTATGAATCATACAGTGATACTATATATGTGCATATATGTGTCCCACATTGACTTGAAAATTATACTGATCGTCATTTGCATCAACTGTTTCGTCAATTAATAATGTGGAACATCCTTCTTAAGTAGTTTTCCTTTAATTGGGCTCACCTGGCAAACTAATTATGACAGGTGTTGGAGATTGAGATCAGTGATCCAAAGAGCCCTGAGACACAATACCATCCATGAGTTTAAATGAAAAACAAAACTGAATGTTTATGACACTAAAATCCTATTTGCATAATAATTTGGAATGCAGTATATATATTTTTTTAAATTCCATCCACATTCACATTTTAATTGAGGACTTACTGTTGGAGTCTATAAATAGGCATTATTGTGTTATCTTTTTGAGGAATGAATGAATGAATGAATGAACAGGGAAAAAAAGCTTGCAGAAGTAACTACATCAGAATATAAAACAAAAGTAAATACTGAAACGTATGCCCAAGAGACATGTGTTCACGCCAAAAGCAGGTCCAGAATGGCAGGAAGCCTCCACAAACATTGATATTTATATGAGTGTTGCCTGATGCTGATGTCAGCTGACCTGCACTGAGTATTTGTTTGCTTAAGTTAACCTAAAGCCACTTTTCCACTAGCACCTACTGAGTTTGACTTGCCCCGACTCTACTTGGCCTGACACGGTTTAGGTCATTTTCCATTACAAGTGAGTACCACCTCAAGGAGGAAGTGTGGAGGAAGGTGCGCACTGGTGGATTACATCTTATGCAGAAGAAGAAATCTGAACGAGATACTGCAAGGTGGTGGAAGGGGAGAATGTAGCTAGACATCACCGGATGGTAGTCTGTAGGATGACTGTGAAAAGCAAGAAGAGGAAGAGAGTGAAGACAGAGCCAAAGATTAAGGGGCAGATTTACTAAGGCGGTGGAAATTAGCGAGTGCACAATTTAGACACAGCACCTAAGGGAGTGGACAATTTTTGCCAGTTATCTACTAACAACACACAAAATTATGAACACAGATGCAGACACTTCATTTCAATAATGACCACCCAACCACCAAGAGCACTGCAAAATTGCACACAAGTACAGCTGAAGAGTCTCCATCAGCCCATGCTGGTTCTTGTGTTAATAAAATAAACATGTTGGTCAAATAATCAATTTATTCATGAGTGGTCCCTTTTTAAATTAGATACAAGTACTTCATTTATACAAAATAAACAAAAGAGTCTGCCATGTTAAATGAAAATCTAAATTTTGAAATATAATGAACAAAAATAAACCATTTTAGTGGGGTTTGTGCTTAAACAAATGCTTAAAAAAAGTTTTATATATTATCATCCTCCAAGCTGCCTGTGCCTGTGTTGATCACCCATTTGGTTTTATTATGTGAATAACTTTGTTTTAACAAAATCTACAGGTCTCCAGGTTCACAATGGTTTTTTTATAAATGCCACTGAGTTACAGTCTTGCAAATTCGGGCATATGGATCTGTGCACTCTTTTTGTTAATAGTCTCGTTGTTGTTTTCCTCCTATATTGTGCATCCTGAATTGGGAGAGAGAAATAGAGAGAAGAGGGAACTGAATTACCATTTTATGCACAGCCAAAAGAAATAAATATAGAATTATGGATAGAAAAAATAATGAAGAATATTGGCAATGTGGAAGATTTTTCTTCAAGAGCAAAGGGGAGTTAATTGATAGAGAGGAGAGAAAAACTTCAGATCCAAGTCTGAACCTCCGCAGAAAAGAGAAAAAAAGTCACTATCGACTGACACCATCTGTATGTCCACTGTAGGTAGGAAGGGCTCCTACATCTTATTTTATGGACACAACTTCATGAAGTAGGCTATATACAGTATAAACAAATGAAATTAAAAAAAAAAAAAAACCTGCTGGCAGATGTCCAGTTCAGCATAACACAGATCTCTGTGAGACCGTTGATGTTCGCATAATCTGTTGTTCTGTCATGCCAAATAAAGTCATGCGCAGAGAGAAGCTTCTGTCTCTTCGGTCACACACCCTCTGTTCTCATCGGTGTCTTGGGACCAGCGATCGCTATCATGTCAGGCACAGGTGAATTAAGACATGTTTTTTGGGGGTGTTAAATCCTGGTACATTTAGCAGGAGATTGACAACCGCAAACCTTAATAAATCCCCTTGCACCAGTCATTTAAATACTCCCCTCCCTCAAATTTGCGCTTTGACATGACAACCACAAATACATATGCAATGAGGCTAGGGGCAAAATTAACATAGTCCATGTGGTCTATATTTATCATATATCCCATAACCTGCATATGTACACTACCGTTCAAAAGTTTGGGGTCACCCAGACAATTATTTTGTGTTTTCCATGAAAAGTCACACTTATTTACCACCATGAGTTGTAAAATGAATAGAAAATATAATCAAGACATTGACAAGGTTAGAAATAATGATTTGTATTTGAAATAATAATTTTTTCCAGATACTCAACCTGCTCAAAGGAAGGTCAGTTTTATAGCTTCTCTAACCAGCTAAACTATTTTCAGCTGTGCTAACATGATTGCACAAGGGTTTTCTAATCATCCATTAGCCTTCTGACGCAATGAGCAAACACATTGTACCATTAGAACACTGGAGTGATAGTTGCTGGAAATGGGCCTCTATACACCTATGTAGATATTGCACCAAAAACCAGACATTTGCAACTAGAATAGTCATTTACCACATTAGCAATGTATATTAGATATTAGAGTGTATTTCTGATTAGTTTAAAGTTATCTTCATTGAAAAAAACAGTGCTTTTCTTTCAAAAATAAGGAAATTTCTAAGTGACCCCAAACTTTTGAACGGTAGTGTATAAGCATGTGAGAATGTTTGGTGATTACATATGTAAAACGACTTCACACCTCAGAACAGGACAAAGGGTCTCAACCGCCAGTGAAGATCAAAGAGCATCCGAGGCACTGCGGTGGAGACCAGATAGCTCGCCCTGACCTCCCAGGGCCAGGTGCAGGGGTACGGAGACAAAGGAGGGTAATTAAGTTAATGGGGGATGTCAGCTTTGTATACATGTCTTTTGTTGTGTGTGAGTATAAGTACACAGAGCCGAATGTGTTTGCTCTCTTACTTCTTCTGCTGCTGCACTAGATGACACTTGTTAGAGGAGCGAAGCTGATAATAAACTTTGGTTTATAAGTCACATCGCCTCGTTATTCCGAGCTCTTCTACAGTCCACGCCTTTCCACTGCTATTTTTGCCTTAAGCCCTTTAGTAAATGCCGACACACTCAGAATCAGAATCAGAATCAGATTTATTGCCATTGTTCATGTAGTACACAAACTAGGAATTTGTCTCGGTGCCATGCTGCAACATTAAAAACATGATGAGATAAAGAGATAAACTAAAAAACTAAAAGACTAAAAACATGCAATAAGTGTAGAATAATAAGTAGTAATAATAATAATAATAATGAGTAATACTAGTCAAGGCAGTTTTAAATAAATTAGCAAGTAGCAGATAGTATGGGGTACCACAGTGCAGTCGATAATGCAACAGAAAAACAGTGATGAACGACATGAGCTGCTGTATATAGCGCACGAGAGTCAATAAGTCACTTAATGTTCAGCAGTCTGATGACAGAGGGGAAAAAGCTGTTCATGTGCCGGGAGGTTTTAGTCTGAATGGACCGAAGTCTTCTACCTGAGGGGAGGGGGGCAAACAGTACGTGACCAGGGTGTGAGGGATCGGCTATGATCCGGCCTGCACGCCTCCGGGTCCTGGAGATGTACAGGTCCTGGAGAGATGGGAGCTTGCAGCCGATCACCTTCTCAGCAGTGTGCACGACGCGCTGCAGCCTTAGTCTGTCCCTGGCAGTGGCTCCTGCGTACCACATGGTTATGGAGGAGGTGAGCATGGACTCGATGATGGCTGTGTAGAACTGCACTAACATCTTGGTGGGTAGCTTGAGCTTCCTCAGCTGCCGCAGAAAGAACATCCTCTGCTGGGCCTTTTTGATGAGGGAGCTGATGGTTGGCTCCCATTTGAGGTCCCGGGTGATGGTGGTGCCCAAGAAGCGGAAGGAATCTGCAATGGTGATGGGAGAGCCTGTGATGGTGAGGGGGGACAGGGGGGTTGTGACTTTCCTGAAGTCCACAATCATCTCCGCTGTCTTCAGAGCGTTCAGCTGCAGGTTGTTATGGCTGCACCAGGACACCAGCTGGGCCACCTCTTTCCTGTAGACGGACTCGTCGCCGTTGGAGATGAGCCCGATGAGGGTGGTGTCGTCCGCAAACTTGATCAGCTTAACAGACTGGTGGGAGGAGGTGCAGGAGTTGGTATAAAGGGAGAAGAATAGGGGGGAAAGTACACAGCCCTGGGGTGATCCGATGCTGATGCTAACAGAGTCCGAGACAGACTTCCCCAGCCGCACATGCTGCCTCCGGTCCGTCAGGAAGTCGGTGATCCACCTGCAGAGGGAGTCAGGCACGCCGAGCAGGGACAGCTTGTCCTGGAGCAGAGCGGGGCGGATGGTGTTGAATGCAGAGCTGAAGTCCACAAACAGGATCCTGGCGTAGGTTCCCGGGGAGTCCAGGTGCTGCAGGATGGAGTGGAGGGCCAGGTTGACTGCGTCGTCCACAGACCTGTTGGCACGGTAGGCAAACTACAGCGGGTCCAGGAGGGGAGTGGTGATGGACTTGAGGTGAGACAGGACCAGGCGCTCAAAGAACTTCATGACTACAGAGGTGAGCGCTACAGGTCTGTACTCAACACACACTCAACACACAATCCCTCCTTTCCCCTTATCTCTTTCCTCTGCCTGTTTGGTGGGTCAACCAGTCCATTACCCATTTGCATTGTTAGCCACTATACTCCTTGTTAAGCTCCTCTTTTGTGTCTGGCACACTCTGTTACCTTATCCAAATTATTAGAGCAAAATTGCATATTTCCCCTAACACTGGAGGGAGGGATACCTGAAACTACTTCTCTTTTTAGATCAGTGCAGTCTTTCCATGAATCCTCGGGTTAAATCAGCAGCTGATCCTGCTGCAACATTAACAGGGGTGTCTCTGGACCTCCACAAAAAATATAGTAGTTACGGTGTCCAAAATGTCCAATTTTTTCTCCTTGATTTGCACACTTCAGATCAGTTATCTTATCACTATAGTATGGATCAATCCAATGTGCAGTGATACAAAGTAAACTTGTGCCCAGTGTAAATGTCTGCTGTGGCAGTCATGACCCAGTCACTCAAATGTATCTTGGAGGTCAAACTTATGTTTGAATAATCTTTATCCAGGTAGCAGTAAAATGTTTTTTTTGCAGTGGCTCACATTCTTAATAAGGTGATTTCAGACCAAATGCGAAAGCGCAAATTTTCCACACGGTATGATTACATGTTAGCTCAATATAAACATGCAAATAGATGTGAATTCACCGTCTGAGTGAGTTGCAGACGGGCGGAGTTGCCTTTATAACTTCTGCAGCTGTGTTCTACCTGCTGTGGAAATCGCCAAAACACCGTCGTGTTTAGGTTTACATTATCCAATGGGGCTTTCACCTGGACTCCAAAACTTCACCTGGATGACATTATTTACAATGCTAGCCCTGGTTAGCACCTGTCTGGCAGGAGTCCGTGGGTGGATAACTCCAACACTCCGATTCAGCTGCAAAGCTCCTGGTCCATCTGTCTGCAGGTAAATGACTGTCTCATTTTCAAACTAGCTTACTCTCTACTTTTGATACTTTAACCCCAGTGATGGCAGAATCTCAAGACTGATTGCTAGTAGGGCTGGTTGATATAGCAAAAAAAAAAAAAATGCATGGCGATATAATTTCTCTATATTGCGATCAGTGTTGGGAGTAACACGTAACACATTACTGTAATGCCACTGCTTTTGCAGTAACGTGCTGTGTAACGAAATTACTGTTTAAAAATTCGGTAATGCATTACAGTTAGTAAAATTTGATCAATGCGTTACTCACGTTACTCATTTTACTAATATGGATAAATATTTTTAGTGCAAATAAATAAAAACTGATCCTACATAGCTGAGCTGACGCAGCCGTCAGTCTCCTCCATGGGTTGGTTTCCTGTCCTGCTCACACCGCAGCCCGGTTGGAAGAAATGCCGTGGCAGTGGCAACTTCTCATATCGAGCCCTTGTCACCTGTTGTCCGAGCGGTGAGTAGCCCCCAACAGCTCCTACCTCTGTGGTTAAACATGAGTATTTTTAGAGCAAGAAGCTGCATTTAATGTCCGCAGCTGTGTAAATGTTTTCTTACCGCACAGAGAAAAAGTGACTGTGATTTGTTGCAGTAGAGAACAGCTTAAGGGGAACTTTCATTTATCTGTGCTTTCTGTTTTATTTTATCTTATTCCTTTACATGCTGTTGTGATATGCAACTATTTCATGGAAGTAAATCCTCTAAATATGCATTTTTAATGGGCTGGTCCAGGGGTATCAAACATATGGCTCATGGGCCAAAAACGGCCCACCAGGGGGTCCAACATTTTCCTCTGTGAATTTACAGCTTTATTTCTAGTAAATTTCTGACTTTCTGCTGATTACAATAGTTTGTGTTAATCTGAGACATTTTTTCTCTGTAACCTGAGACTTTTTTTCTAATCAGTTTTCTTTTTCTTCTTTTTTCTGATGAGAACAAGGGGCCCTTGCTCTTGCTATATGTGCAAGATGATTTAAGTATGCATTTAAAAATAATATGAAAGTTACTTTTCCAAGAAACTAGTTACTTTAATCATGCTGTAATGGGTAAGTAACTCAGTTACCTTTGAAAAAAGTAACTAGTAACTAGTTACTATTTTTTAGTAACTTGCCCAACACCGATCATGATGCATATCACGATATGTATTTTGTGTACTGAATGTCCTTTAAAATTTGGCTTTACTTACATTTTTATTAGAAGTTTCTATCTATCTATCTATCTATCTATCTATCTATCTATCTATCTATCTATCTATCTATCTATCTATCTATCTATCTATCTATCTATCTATCTATCTATTTCACTTATGAAAAAGCTGAATAATAAAATAAAATGAAAGTTTAATTGAGAGAAAATTCTTCACAACAATATGTAACTGAGTAGTGTCTTTTTTCCTTTGTTTAACAGAACTCACATTAGTTTATTCACATGGGCAGAAATGTTTCAGTTTACCACACATAGTTAATACTTGGCGGTCTAATAAGTGACAGAAGTATAATTTATTGCTTATTTTAGTTTTTATATATATATATATATATATATATATATATATATATATATATATATATATATATATATATATATATATATCTACATCCCATCACTTGTTCATTTGGTGAGCCACTCATCCTTATTTTAAAAGGCTGCAAGACCGGATAGGAGCTCTTATTTTGAAAGTTTGTTTGCTAAGTTTGTTCACTTAAGGTGCGTTCTGATCGCCCAGTAGTGTACTCCGAAGAGGACTGCACAGGGTATTCCACCATAATAAGTGAGATTCCAAACTGAAAGGAGCCAACGGTCTTCAGTTCAAAGGGGACTGAAAATTGAGCAGGGAAGAAGTGAACAAGTCGTACATCACTTCACCGGAAGTTGACAAGAAGATTACCCATAAGCCATTGAACCTCAAATATGAGTAAAACAAACTATTGTTGCTGACGTTATTAACAAGCTAAATTGATGTTGGTTATTGTTTATATCAACCGATAGTAATAAAATATATTTGTATTAATATTTTATTTATGAAATATAACTTATCAGAATGTGTTCATGGTTACTGTGGCAATGCATGGAGGAGGGGGCCGACGCTTACAAGATGTTTCAAATGAAGAAATTTTTTGAAGGGCAGTTAACGTCACTGATATTCCCTGAGAATGGAGCAGGGAGTAGGGAATACAGTTGAAGTAAATATTTTATTTTTTTTTGCTGGTCATTAACATCTGTTTGTTCTCTCCCATAGCTTGAGTCCCCATTGTGCTGTTTGCTCTCTACATGTCTGTTCTTTTCTTCTTCTTCTCTATCCCCTCACCCCAAGCCAGTCGCAGCAGATGACTGCCCCTCCCTAAGCCTGGTTCTGCTGGAGGTTTCTTTCGGTTAAAAGGGAGTTTTTCCTCTCCACCGTTGCTAAGTGCTTGCTGACAGGGGATCGCCTGATTGCTGGGGTCTTTCTGCAATTGTGGGGGTTTCCTCTACAGTTGAAAGTGCTATGAGATGACTGTTGTTGTGAAATAGTGCTATATACACTACCGTTCAAAAGTTTGGGGTAACTTAGAAATTTCCTTATTTTTGAAATAAAAGCACTGTTTTTTTTCAATGAAGATAACTTTAAACTAATCAGAAATACACTCTAATATCTAATATACATTGCTAATGTGGTAAATGACTATTCTAGCTGCAAATGTCTGGTTTTTGGTGCAATATCTACACTGGTGTATAGAGGCCCATTTCCAGCAACTATCACTCCAGTGTTCTAATGGTGCAATGTGTTTGCTCATTGCGTCAGAAGGCTAATGGATGATTAGAAAACCCTTGTGCAATCATGTTAGCACAGCTGAAAACAGTTTAGCTGGTTAGAAAAGCTATAAAACTGAACTTCCTTTGAGCAGGTTGAGTATCTGGAAAAAATTATTATTTCAAATACAAATCATTATTTCTAACCTTGTCAATGTTTTGACTATATTTTCTATTCATTTTACAACTCATGTTGGTAAATAAGTGTGACTTTTCATGGAAAACACAAAATAATTGTCTGGGTGACCCCAAACTTTTGAACGGTAGTGTAAATAAGATAAGATAAGATAAGCTAAGCCTTTATTAGTCCCACAACGGGGAAATTCCAGGATTGCAACAGCACAGGGATAGCAACACTCAGAGCAACAATCAGAAGGCAAGAAAAAAAAAAAAAACAAGCAAGCAAGAGCAGCTAATATACTGTACATATGTACATATTACTATAAAATATATATACACACACACAGACACACAGTGCAGAGCATTGTAGCATTGTAGCTGGATGGAATAAATATATGAGTATATAAACACGCAGTGCGGAGCATTGTAGCTAGATGGAATAAATATGTAAATATATAAACACCCACAGTACGGAGCATTGCAGCTAGGTGGAATAAATATGTAAATATATAAAATAAAGTTGAATTGAACTGAAGTGCACTGTGGATCAGAATATAGCTTTAGCAAACGAATGTACAGAGTTTAGACTTGAAATGTTAATCTTCTGTCTGAAGCTCATTAGCTCTGGCTGCAGACAGAGCTTCCGCTTTCAGACGTCAGCAGCGGCCAAGCTGCAGACAGACCTTTCTCACAGCGGCAGCTCATATTTACATGATAAATATTCTAATATACGTGATGCAATCATGTACAGTATCTCACAAAAGTGAGTACACCCCTCACATTTTTGTAATTTTTTTTTTATATCTTTTCATTCGACAACACTGAAGATATGACACTTTGATACAATGTAGTCAGTGTACAGCTTGTATAACTGTGTAAATTGCTGTCCCCTCAAAATAACTCAACACACAGCCATTAATGTCTAAACTGCTGGCAACAAAAGTGAGTACACCCCTAGTGAAAATGTCCAACTTGTGCCCAAAGTGTCAATATTTTGTGTAGCCACCATTATTTTCCAGCACTGCCTTAACTCTCTTGGGCATGGAGTTCACTAGAGCTTCACAGGTTACCACTGAAATCATTTTCCACTCCTCCATAACAGCATCATGGTGTTAGAGACCTTGCGCTCCTCCACCCTCCGTCTGAGGATGCCTCACAGATGCTCAATAGGGTTTAGGTCTGGAGACATGCTTGGCCAGTCCATCATCTTTACGCTCAGTTTCTTTAGCAAGGCAGTGGTCGTCTTGGAGGTGTGTTTGGAGTGGTTATCATGTTGGAATACTGCCCTGTAGCCCTGCAGCCCAGTATCTGATCATGCCCTCCTTCAGTATGTCACAGTACATGTTGGCATTCATGGTTCCCTCAATGAACTGTAGCTCCCCAGTGGTGGTAGCACTCATGCAACCCCAAACCATGACACCACCACCACCATGCTTGACTGTAGGCAAGACACACTTCTCTTTGTACTCCTCATGTGGATGCCACCACACATGCTTGACACCATCTGAATCAAATAAGTTTATCTTGGTCTCATCAGACCACAGGACATGGTTCCAGTAATCCATATCCTTTGTCTGCTTGTCTTCAGCAAACTATTTGCAGGCATTCTTGTGCATCATCTTTAAAAGGGGCTTCCTTCTGGGACAACAGTAATGCAGACCAATTTGATGCAGTGTGCGGCGTATGATCTGAGCACTGACAGGCTAATCCCCCACCCCTTCAACCTCTGCAACAATGCTGGCAGCACTCATATGTCTATTTTCAAAAGACAACCTCTGGATATGAAGCTGAACATGTGCACTCAACTTCTTTGGTCGACCATGGCGAGGCCTGTTCTGAGTGGAACCTGTCCTGTTAGACCTCTGTACGGTCTTGGACGCCATGTTTCAGCTCATTTTCAGGGTGTTAGCAATCTTCTTATAGCCTAGGCCATCTTTATGTAGAGCAACGATTCTTTTTTTCAGATCCTCGGAGAGTTCTTTGTCATGAGGTTCCATGTTGAACTTCCAATGACCAGTATGAGAGAGTGTGAAAACGATAACATCAAATTTAACACACCTGCTCCTCATTCACACTTGAGACCTTGAAACACGAACGAGTCACCTGACACCGGGGAGTCAAAATGGCTAATTGGGCACAATTTGGACATTTTCACTAGAGGTGTTCTCACTTTTGTTGCCAGTGGTTTAGACATTAATGGCTGTGTGTTGAGTTATTTTGACGGGACAGTGTCATGACCCGAGCACTTTGTCATCGTGCTCGGGCTATTCCTGTCAGGGCTTGACAGCGGCGTTGTCATCCTGGCTCTCCGAGCTCTTATTGTGACAGTGCTCTGGGAGGCTTCCGCTCAGCTGTCAAGTCCTGAGCAGCTGTTCTGCATTTGCGGTTGTTAGTGGTGGACTTCTTATACCCACGCTAGCGGCCACATCCCTGCAGCAGTGTCAGTCTCTCTCCGTCAGAGCTACGGATGCTCCGCACTATTTCCTACCTCGTCTGCCTGTGGTTGACCGTCGCTTCCCGTGGACCAGTAAGTGAGCTGTTAGCCTTAAGCCTCCCAGTGTGAGTAGACCTCTGTGTGTCTCTGCCTCAGCAGCCTGTGTAATCATTACTCCACCAACCTTGCCTGTCTGTGTATGACCGTCTCCTCCTGTGGACCTGTAAGAGAGCTGTTTAGCCTTACGCCTCCTGATGTGTGTAGACTTATATGTGTCATTGCCCCAGCAGCTTGTGTTGTCATTTTTCACAGTAAATAAAACTCACTGAACTCACTGGTGACTGTGTGGCGTCTTATGGTGGCTCGCGAGAGCCACCGCATGACAGTACACTGCTGCCAAAACGGCGTTTACGGTGACGCCAACCCGAGACGCAATTCACCAGTGAGTTCGAGTTTTTTGGACATTTGCTTTTTCCTGTTTGGGTACTGTGTATGTGAGGAATGCTGTCGCAGAGGGGCCGCGCTTGGAGTCCGAGCCACGAACTGACAGGCATTCTGGAAGTCGTGGATGAGATGCTCATCTCCGCTTCCCTGCTGGATTACGATCACGGCATACACTGGTACCTGGACGTTGCTGAAGATGTTCTTCGTCATCTCTCTCCCCGCTACGCCGACCACCCGGAAGTCGACGCGAGGAGGGAAGATGTCGCCGCGCAACGCGAGATATTCCTGATGCTGGAGGAGGAACGCGGCATGAAGCAGGAGAAGAGGCACTCCTGCTCTTTGCCTGCGGATCCCCATCTTGTCCTCGATCCGTTTCGGGAGTTCGCACCATCTGGGGGCCGGCGAAGGCGTCGGCGCCGCGGCCGGGCACATCTTCAGCAAGCTCCTGCTCCGGATCCAGTTCCGGGCCGCCGGAATGACCCACTCAACCAGTCAGCTGTCTCTTCAGCGTCATCTCAAGAGGGAATTCTTGCAGCGCCTTTTTTCGGGCCACCACCCCCTGCTGTATGGTCAGCATGCTGTGCTCGGCCCGCTGCGGCTGCCGCTCCCTCGTTCTTGACAGTCTCTCCAGCTGCTGAGAGTGACCAGAGTCTTGCGCCGGTGAGCTCCGTCCATGGGTCCTTTCCTACCACCCAGTGAGCGAGGGAAGGAGCAACGTCCTCTACAGCTGGCACCATCCTCCCTCCAGGAGACAGGCAAGTTCAATTTCACTTTCCTATTTATCATAGTGATCTGTCTTGTCTGACTCCTGGGGGTGAAGCTCGGGGTTCGCAGCTCCCTGAGTTTCCTTCTCCAGCTGTAGTCATTTGTACTGAACCTGCTGCCTCTGTGTTTCCTCCTGCTGAGCGGTCCTCGGCGTTAGATCCATGCCATCGAACGAGGGGGAGGCCTGCGGCTCTGGGAAATATCCCGGCCCTGCAGCCTTGTTTTGGACAGAGGAGGAGAACGGACTGCGGTGAGGAGCCAGAGCTGACGAGTAAGCGACCCCAGGCCTCCATAGAGATGCAGCCCGAGCCAGCGGGTCGAGGGTCCCCTGCCCCCACGCCGTGCGGGTTATCGGTGTGGACATCGGCGCGAGAGGATCCAGCTGCAGAAACCATCAGGCCGGCTGTGGAACCCGACGCAGCCGAGTGGGAGCCCGACGACGAGCGTCTACCTGAACCTGGATCGACGAAGTCCTGGACGGCTCTAGAGCCTGAGTGCAGGCAAGTGCTCTTCTTTGTTTACCTTTGTGGTGTGTTAGAGCATTTTTGCCTGCCTCATGGGGAGGCGAGCGAGGGGCAGCCATCTGCTGCACCCGAGCTCGTCTCGCTGGGCTCTGGCGCTGCCGGTGGAACTGATCTCGGTCCTCTCCTGTTCTCTGAGCCCCTCCACAGCGTTACCGGTCCGGAGCCTGTCAAGGTCACGGGACTGGGGGTTCCAGGTTTGGGGATGGAGGTCGTCGCCGGTGCAGTCCTGACCCAGTCGGGGTCCGACGCGTGGGCCGAGGTGACCCAATCGGGGTCCGTCCTGACCCAGTCGGGGTCCAACGCATGGGCTGAGGTGACCCAGTCGGGGTCTAACGTGGGTGCAGCGGTTACCCAATCGGGGCCCGACATGGGTGCAGCGATGACCCAATCGGGGTCCGACTCAGGTGTGGCTGTGACCCAGTCGGGGTCCGACGTGGGTGCAGCGGTGACCCAATCGGGGTCCGACGAGGTCCAGTGGGGGTCCAGCACAGGTGCGGCTACGACCCAATCAGGATTCGAGGGGGTCCAAGTTTTTGGTTGTCCCCCTCTCAGGAGCCACCAGCTGAGGGCCGTTAGAGGTTTTTGTCTGGCAGACTGGCGCTCTCCTGTCTTGCCGTCTTTAGGCAGGCGGCTGCATGCAATTCCTCCATGGCCCTGGTGGTTGTGGGATGCGGGTCGGCCACCCAAGGAACTGCTTCGTGCGTTCGGCGTCTTGGGTTGGCCACCCGATAAACTGTGTCTGCTACGGGGTGGCCTGGCTCGGCCACCAGAGGACTTGTTTCTGGGGGCCTGGGACTGGGGCAGGCCGCCTGATCATGTATTGTTTTTGTGGGACTATCCGTGGGCCATCGGAGGCAGGGAGGTCGCCGGAGCTCTGCCTGGGGGGCGTTGGATCTCCGCCGATCATCTTTTTGCTTTGGCCCATACGGTGTCTAGTCATGTCAAGTTACGTTTAGCAATTTTTGTTGCCTTATGTATCCATAGTTAAGTTATGTCAAAGCAATTTTAGATTGATTCATGTGTGTTTGCATGTATTTCTTGTTTTCTTTGTGCTTTTTGTTTTGTTTTCTTTTTCCATAGTTACCGGGTGTTAGCATGTATTTCTTGTTTCTTCTTCCATAGTTACCGTGTGTTTGCATGTATTTCTTGTTTCTTTTTCCATAGTTACCGTGTGTTTGAGGTTGTTTGGGTTTAATTCTGACTGGGTTTCATGTACTGGGGTGGTTTGGGAGTATGATTTTGGCATTTTAAGTTTGTGTTTGAAGAGATCCTTACTTTGAGTTCTACACCACGTGGGGTTATGTACTTTGGAGTTAGACGGGTTGTCTGTGGTCCCTGTGGGAAAACGTTCGGTGTCAGGTGTTTATGCTCTGTATGATTTTGTATCCCTTGTATTTTTAGTCCTGTCTTGTTTTTTCTGTTTTTTTTTTTTTCTTTCTCGTCATTGTTCTGGGGGGAATTGATGGATATGTCGGTTGATGTATTCTTTTTCCTTTTGGTTTGGGGCCTTGCTGGGTTTTGTTTGGCTCCCTCCTTGCCTGTTTCTCAATTCACTCGCCCTGTGGTTGGGGGGCGGGGGGGGGGCTGGGTGTTACAAGACGTTCGGAGCCTGTTGGTTGAGGGGGGGCTACTGTCAAGACCCGAGCACTTTGTCATCGTGCTCGGGCTATTCCTGTCAGGGCTTGACAGCGGCGTTGTCATCCTGGCTCTCCGAGCTCTTATTGTGACAGTGCTCGGGGAGGCTTCCGCTCAGCTGTCAAGTCCTGAGCAACTGTTCTGCATTTGCAGTCGTTAGTGGTGGACTTCTTATACCCACGCTAGCGGCCGCATCCCTGCAGCAGTGTCAGTCTCTCTCCGTCAGAGCTACGGATGCTCTGGACTATTTCCTACCTCGTCTGCCTGTGGTTGACCATCACTTCCCGTGGACCAGTAAGTGAGCTGTTAGCCTTACGCCTCCCGGTGTGAGTAGACCTCTGTTTGTCTCTGCCTCAGCAGCCTGTGTAATCATTACTCCACCAACCTTGCCTGTCTGTGTATGACCGTCTCCTCCTGTGGACCTGTAAGAGAGCTGTTTAGCCTTATGCCTCCTGATGTGTGTAGACTTATGTGTCATTGCCCCAGCAGCTTGTGTTGTCATTTTTCACAGTAAATAAAACTCACTGAACTCACTGGTGACTGTGTGGCATCTTATGGTGGCTCGCGAGAGCCACCGCATGACAGACAGCAAATTTACACTATTATACAAGCTGTACACTGACTACTTTACATTTTATCAAAGTGTCATATCTTCAGTGTTGTCCCATGAAAAGATAAAATAAAATATTTACAAAAAGGTGAGGGGTGTACTCACTTTTGTGAGATACTGTATGTATCGTGGGCGGCCAAAGTTCCGATACAATAAATATATTCGATATACCACCCAGCGCAAGTTACTAGCTAGCACTACCAAATCCCTTGGACGTGTGAATGCCCAAATTCGCATGTTATCTGCATGTTTACATGAACTATGCATGCATTTGTGCAGCACTTTTCTATTTGGTCTGAAAACACTTTTAAAGCGACCATGCTAAAGTGCATTTTGCCGATCCCTCCCAGGAAAGATGGATTTGTGTGCATTGCCTTGAGAGTATAGCCTAGTCTCGAGCAAATTTTATTATCTCTTTGTCACATTAGCTTACAGAAAAAAAGATCCAGCTAACAGTGGCTCTGGCTGTGGTTATCTGAGGGAAATTAGTTATTATTCATCATAGTTTCACTGTGCTTTATAAACGAGTTGTGGAGATAAATCATGTAATAATAATCATGTTTTTCAATTACTAATTCATAGACAAATCATTTTAACTGAAGTAGAAACATAATTTTAAAGTGACGGTCTGTCAAAAATCAAGTTTTTTTGTCTTGTTAACATGTCTGTATCATGTTTTTTATGTTTTGGCTTACAAGACAAATCAAGAGTGAAATCGCTCAAATGTCTCATCTCTGTTTTGTTGCTGTAAAGTTTCACTTAAGCCCCACCCATGCAAAAAGGCATGTTGAGACTGAACATTTTTGGTGACATAACTATTCATGGTGTTGGCATGTGGGTAGTGTTGAGCCAATCAGGACACTCTGGCCTAACTCATGTTATCCTCCAGGCTAGTTAGCATTTTTGAACAATCTACTTTGAAAACTTGACCTAAATTAAGATGGGTTTTACCATTAAACTGCTTTTAAGGACCGATGCAGTTTCAATCATTATCCTGTGCGACCGTGCATACAACTGGGCATGTCCTTCAACCGGTAAACCTTTTAATGACAGGATTTATTCTGATAATGTAGTGTTAGATACTGTTGGCCTTGTGGTATGTGGTTGGGCCTAGTAATCATCGATTCTGGTGTTCGAAGGGGGGTGGATGGGTGAAAAGATTTTGACTTGAAACTAAGACAATGAAAGTTGGTTTTTTTTAGCAAAAGGGGCATAACAGTTTGAGACAATGTAGATTTCTTTTTATAGGGGATTCATCTCCACCAGAGTGCATCTTTAACACACTGTGAGTTTCAGCTGTTTTGTAGTTTGGCAGACCCACCTGATAGATTCAAACAGAATTTTACAGAGAGCCCACAACTTCTCACGGCAGGTCAAAACTTTGTGGCTCAGCCCACAGATTCTCACGTCACATTTGCTTTTACACATCCTGTTATGTCTGAAATGAGGTGCTGACAGAAGACGTGAACTGAACTCTTTAATAAGGTTTCACACAACCATATACAGGGGAGTGGCGCCGTCCGCACCACGGCTACACTGCCACGTGGTGACGTCACATACGTGCACGTCCCCTTGTCCCAAACACCACATTTACCCCCCCTTGAAAAACCCAAAAGAATTTAGACTGCTACCTGGGCAACCGGGTATACTTCCAGTATGCCCCCATGACTGTGTGGATTATTCTGCCACATATTCCAGTCATGTGCTAATTGTCAATCATAAAGTTCAAAATTTAGTTACAAAGTCTTTTAGTTGGCATTGTCTCTGCCGAATCTGGGCCGAATGGTGCTTGGGCTGCACTGCCGCCGCAGGCTCTGGCAGACACTCTTCAGGAGTTGTGGATCTAGTGTTGTTGAAGTCTCAGCCCAATCTCTTCGTGTCTGCAGCTGTACCCTGATCCGGGGCCGAGGTTGGTGTCACCTTTCTGAGGCTCTGTAGTGTGGCTGGAAACGGGAGTCCATCCGCTAGGTGTGCCCTGAGACCGTTCTTGAGGGTCTGATTAAACCTCTTCACCCCCCATTTGCCTGAGGGTGGTAGGAGGCAGTTTTTATGTGCTTGATGCCTTTTCTTTTTATGAACACAGCAGAGTCTGCTGAAGTGAACTGTGGTCCATTGTCTGTTGTGATAGCATCTGGCACGCCCCAGCAAGCAAACAGGGAGGAAAGGAAATCAGTGACTACGTCAGTGGTGACTGAGCCGATGGGCAACACCTCGAGCCACTTTGAGTGGAGGTCATAAACTACTAGTAAGAAATGGTGCAGGGGGGCACTGTGCAGCTCACCACAAATGTCTAGTTTATGGGTTTCCATGGAGCTAACAGCCATGGCAGAGGTGGGGGTGATGGCACACCAATCTTACCACTGGCTAGGCAGGGCATACAGTCTTTCACCATGATCTCCACATCCTTGTCGAAGCTTGGCCACCAGACTGAGCCCCTACAACGCTGTTTGACTCTGACGATGCCCAGGTGGCTCTCGTGTACCATGATCAAAATGCAACCCTTTAGCACCTTCGGGATCATTGTGCAGAGGCCTCTTGCCATGCAGGTGTCGTTCCAGCATGATAGATCATCTCTAACTTTGTGAATGGGTGCTAGATCTCCTGATACACTGGATAGCCAGCCCTTGAAAATGAATGTGCAGAACTGGGTTAGTACTGGATCCTGCTCGGACGCGGCCTGGAGCTCTTGCAGGGAGATGGTGGTCTGAAGTGGGCCGTGCAGCATGTGGACCAGGTCTGGCTCTAAGGGGTCTAAGTCAACGCTCATTGTAGGGTTAGGTTTGGGTTTGGACAACAGGTCCGCCACTATGTTTTCTCTGCCCAGCGTGAACTGGGTGGTGAAGTTATTTGGTTGTAGCCTTTCCGTCTACCTGTAGATGTGCAGAGGTTTGTGCCTTGACCCAGATGTTTCCAGCAGCGCTGTGAGGGCTCTATGATCTGTCCAGAGTGTGAAGCATCACCCATAAAGGTACATGTGCCAACGCTTATATGCCCAGCATCTCCCTCTCTCCCACTGAGTACTTCTGCTCAGCTGAAGTAAGTGACCTCGAAGCAAACACCACTGGGTGCTTGGTACCACCTTGGAGCTGGGGTAACACAGCTCTCACTAGGCCACAAAGATGGGGCTTTGTGAGTCAAAGTGGGTGAGCACCGGTGGGGAAGTAAGCTGCGTTTTCAGTCAGCAGATGGCGGTGGAGCATGCCAGGGTCCACTCCCAAGGTGCATCCTGCTTCAGGAAGGCACGTAATGGCTCTATCGTCTCTGAGTAGAGGGGGATGAAGTACCCGTAGAAGTTTGCCATGCCCAGAAACGATGACAGTCGTGCAGGGCACAATGGTTTGGGTAGGTGCAGTACTGCCTCGAAGTTTGAATGAAGGGGGTTCAGGTCCTTGGCAGACAGGCGGAACCCCAAGAAGTCGATGATCGATGCTTCGAAGACACACTTTTCCCCGTTGAGTGTGAAGCCATGTTTTGTCAGTACCTCCATTAGCTTAGTGAGGTGGGCCTCTTGGGAGGCCGATGTTGCGCTGTGCACCCCGATGTCATCCAGGTATACCACCACTGCTAGGAGGCCGGTGAACAGTGTGGCCATAATTTTCTGAAACCAACTCGTTGTTGAACTGAGGCCGAAAGGCATGCAAGTGTACCTGGACACTCCAACGTGGGTGATGAAGGCCATTAGGTTGCGGCTGTCTGGGTGAAGGGGGACCTGCAGGTAGCCTTGGTAGAGGTCCAGTTTGAAAAAACGTTTGAGCCATGGAACATTGCTGTCAGTTCCTCTGTTGTGGGTAGGGCATATTTTTCCAGAATCACTGCCTTGTTCACCATTCTGAGGTTAATGCATGGTTGTAGGCCGCCCGACTTCTTCTTTGCCACCACCAAGTTGGAGATCCAAGGAGAAGCATTGACCCGCTCAATGATGCTGGCATCGAAGCTTCTGCAGTTCTGCCATGACGTCGTCCCACAGTGCAAGGGGCAGTCAGCGGAGAGGCTGAATTTTCGGTGACACTGTCGGATCAATGAGCGGTCCGTGGTTGAAAGAGGTGAGGCAGGCCAGTTCTGCGAAGACCACCGGCCAACGATGCTGCCAGAATGAGGAGACTGTCAGAACGGTAGAGCCCATTGGGCTGGTGATGGAGAAACCTAGCTTGCTGATCAGATGGATGCCCAGCAGATCGGCCCCCAGCATGTCACGTGGAAGGTGAACAATGGAATGATTTTAGAGCCGCAGCATACAGAAAAGGTGACCGTCTCTATCATGTCAATCCTGACGTGCCCGTAGCTGAATAGGTCCTCTGCATTAGCTATGATGGCCTTCTGAGGAAACAGTTTCCTGACCATAGACTCGCTCAGAAGAGACATCGAGGCCGCTGTATCCAGCAGCAGCTACTGATACTACGTGCATCAGTGAAATGTCTGTTCATTACAGCAACACAGTCCTCATATGTGTCTGTAGGGTCGAGAGAATGGAACACATGCTGTCCCTTGCTGCCGAGACTGTGTATTAGCACATCCCTTAGCCTTTCGTTTGCTAGCATTGGTTAAGCCAACGGCGTTGATAAAAGTCTGGAATGACTCATGCCAGCGGTACCAGGAAATCGGTGGCTCAACTGGTAGAGCAAGGAATCTCTTTTACCCTCGTCACCATTGTTATGTCTGAAATGAGGTGCTGATAGAAGACGTGAACTGAACTCTTTAATAAGGTTTCACACAACTATGTACGGGGGTGGCACCGTCCTCACCATGGCTAGTCCACCAAGTGGTGACGTCATATACGTGTGTGTCCCCATGTCCCAAACACCACACATCCCACTGTGTGCATGAAAATCAGTGTGCGCCATGTTTGTGTGTGTTTTCACCGTTTATACGTGAGGCCTCTGGAGTTTGTACGTACGCAGTTTTTTTTTAATTATTATTTAAAAGTATTCCATTTTTCAGTAGGAAATCCACAAAGTTTTTGTACATGAGGCCTCAGGTTTCAAGAATGGAACCCATAAATGACAGTTTACTTTAAGGCAATAAAGCACAAATAAAAGCATGATAGGATAAAAAAGTAAATGTAGCAAAAGTAATATGCACAACACTCATTCAAATCCAGTGTACTCAGGTTACTATGTAATGATGATTTTACCCAACAGAGGTCCCTGTTGCATTAGATATAAAGCCAGTCATGTTGGACCTTCCTGAAACAACTTTTAATCCCACAAGGAGCCGTTGTAGGTTTATTGTATATTATAGCAGTTTTGAAACCACTGGCAACCAGATATTTTCCTTTTTGGAAGAACAAGATGTAATTTCATCATTGATGTTATTTCATTAGAGTGTGCTCCAATATTTGGTGCAGTTTGATCTCTGAAGATCAAGTCCAAATATCCAAGTGACTGTATATCATACAATGAAATTACATATGTAAGCAGTGTCATCACTTATAATAAATTTTATAAAATCAAATTTTTGAAGATTCATTCATCTTCCCCTCCCCAATTTGCGGTTCTGAGGTGTTATGTATCACACCCAAGGGTACATTATTGAGGCCCCATACAGCTCGTCATAACGGAAGCTTCTTTGAATGTGTGATGTCATTTTGCAGCACGTGTTTCAGCAGCATTATACAGTGTTAAAAAGTAATATAATTCTGCAGTGTCAAACTGCACTTAGGAATGTGCAGATAGTGATGCATCTCTTTTTAAGAGTGCAGGCTCTGCATCATCTCATTGAACCACCGCATTCAGAATCACATTTACCTTCCAGTCGAAGAGAAAATCCATCTTCCCTCTGCCAGCTGCGGAGAAATGTAGCAATGTGTGAGGAAAAATAATAACATAAAACTATATTAGAAATCCTCTTTGCCTAGCAGAGAAGGTATTGATTTTTACAGAAATGCTTCAGAAAATCTCTTCCATGAGCCAATGCTAATGTGGCTTCTTTTCCCAGACCTCATAGCAACAAAATAACATTTTAGGCCTTTTGTGAAGCTTAGGGAGGCGGATTTATTTTTAGGTTTCTTGCTCTCTTGCTCCCTTTCTGTTTCTGTTGGTGTGACGTACAGGTGTGTGTGAATATGTGCATGCATGTGTGCACGCGCGCGTATATGGAAGCGCATGCATATCATATCTCATGTTTCCTGAAAGAGCCTCTGAAGCGTTAGATTAAATCCTTGACACGATTCTTTTAATAACTGTTACAGAATAACACGCCTTTTATTTCCTTCCATTTGTCAGTGAAGCGCCAAAATTCAATTATCTAATCTGATTTGTGTGATTATTAATCTCCATTACTCGTACATTCAAAATGACTTTGCAATCTTGTGAGATACAAAATGATTTTTTTTTTTTTCCCCCCAGTGGAAATGTAATAAGGTTGGTGATGGTAGCTGATAGGCCTGGCGCAGGGTTAGGGTTCAGAGATGGGTACCAGACAGACAGGTATAGAGATAGAAAAGGTTTCCTGTCTGGTGCCATTAAACAACTGGGGGAGTACATATATGCACCAGCTGTCAGACACTGCGGGGAGGGGGTGGGGGGATATTTGCTGCCTGCTACAACAATACAGTAAGCTGTGTGCGTGCTGTTCATCCATTGGTGAGACGTGACAATTAAGGTGGAAAACGCTGGTTTATATGCGCTCTAATAAATTACAGATGGTGATCACACACACACACACACACACACACACACACACACACACACACACACACACACACACCTGTAAGTTGACTGAGAAACTCCCGAGGCCCATGGAGAGGGAGCAATGGAGGGGGATGGGGGATGGGGGGGGGGTAGGGTGAGCAAAGGCTGGAGAGAAGACTGCAGGGTTGGAACCAATTAGGACAGGAGAGGCTCCCTCCACCTGCACCTCGAGGCCCCCGGGGGAGAGCCCCGGTGACAAGATGAGGGATCATCATCATTACCATTATTTATTTGCTAAGCAGAGGCCGACTCTGGGGCCAATCCTAACAGGATTTGCGAATTACAATGAGCTTCTTGCGTTTGGGGCATGTAGGTTCCAGGAGGAGGAGGTAGTTTTATGTGTGGATAAAAGTGAGAGCCCATTTGGAAATGGCAGCAAATGCAATAATTTATGCTAAACGCGTGATTTTTCAGTGGTGATGTAGACTTATTAAAGAGTTCAAAACAACTGTCAAGAATATACAGGTGTTCATGGAAGTTCAGACTGAATTTACCCAGATTTACAAATGAAACTGATTTTTTTTTTCAGACCATTTTCACAAAAATATTATTCAACTTTATTCCAGTTTCTTCTGTCAGATGTTTTTTCACCTTAAACTTGACAATCCAGACACTAACAAAAATGAAATTCACCTATTAATTGTTTATTTTTTTAACTTTTACAGAATACAGAACAATCCAAAAGAAAACAATACTTTACTTTTTAAGTTTTCCACTAACCATGCAATGTAATGAAGCATAAAGACAAATCTGTCCTTTAATTTGCATGGAGCATCTGTGCTTTTGAGTGGGATTGGTTGGCTGTGCTTGAAATACTGAAGTGGTTACAGTTTCATGCTGCGTAGTTTGTTGCTTCATGTTTATTCAATTTAGACCGAGAATGACAATTTGTCCCCACAAAAGAAAAATAAACAGCAATGTGAGAGTGCCAAATAGAATGACAGTATATATATTTATTTAATGGTTAGGATACATAAGTAGTAGAGTTTAAATGAATATCTTCAAATTTTACATAAAACAACAAACAAGGATGTCTAGAGCATATTTGACCTCCAAATTTTATTTCTTTCTCTATAAATATATGATGGAAAAGTTCACTTTGGGTCCATTTTCACATTCAAAGAAAGTAAAATTCAGGTGTTATTGATGTATCAGGAACTTCTTCTTTCGGCTGCTCTCTTTAGGGGTCGCCACAGCAGATCATCTGCCTCCATCTCACTCTATCCCTTGCATCCTCCTCTGCAACGCCAACCCTCCCCATGTCCTCCACTACATCCATGAATCTTCTCTGTTTTCTTCCTCTTTTCCTCCTGCCTGGCAGCTCCATCTTCAACATATTTTTGTCCAGCATATCCACTATCCCTCCCTTGCACATGTCCAAACCATCTCAGCCTTGCCTCTCCAAATCGCTCATCTTGAGGTGTCCCTCTGGTATATTCATTTCTAATCTTGTCCCTCCTAGTCACTCCAAATGAGAATCTTAGCATCTTCAACTCTGCCACCTCCAGCTCTGCCTCCTATCTTTTTGTCAGTGCCACCATCTCCTAACCGTACATCATAGCAGGTCTCACTACAGTCTTGTAAATCTTCCCTTTCACTCTACCCGCTATCATTCTGTCACAAATCACCCCTTGCACTATTTATGTATCAAGAACTGATCAACTAAATTAGATACACAGTATTATTTTTCCTTGTATACTGGTAAGTCCTTCCCATAGCTGAGGTGACTATCTCAATTTCTATTTTTGCAAACTCCCAGCTGTGAGGTGGATGTTCTCCCACTAAGAGCATCCGGTGTGTTTGAGTAGTTCTACACTGAGAAAAAAACAAAATTCTGCCTATGGAGCACCTGGAAAGAGAGTTTGATTCAAGTCTAACAAGTGGGGAAATTAAAAATTCCTAACATCAGCATCATGTCTGCTAGCAGGGCAGAGTGACTGCCTCTGCTGCCAGACAAACAAAAATCACAAGCTCCTTTATACCAGAAGCTAGGTGCATTACAGCCCTAGTTTATAACGTTTAGGTAGAACCAAAGTTCTACCTAAACGACACTACCATGAGTGGCTGTAGTCACATTGATTTCTACATGAACTACTGCAACCAAGGTGCCTGATTTTTGCTGCCTTGTCTATTTAATGGTCTTTTAAAACAAGCCAAGACAGTTTTATTTAAATTTATAGCCTATTTAAGTACAAAAGAAGCAGTAAAGGAAAAAAAACACACTAAAAGGTCCATCTTTTAGTTGTAAAAAGTGTACACAGGAGATAACCTTTTTTAAAAGGGGGTGTTTCCAAGAATACCAATGTGTAAAGTTAGAGTTTAGTGTGTGTGCGATATTATTGATTACCTGATTTGACAGGGAAGGTTTACCTTAGTTTTGGAGCTGGGTTAAGTGCTGTCATTCTTAAATAAAAGTCTGAATGAGTTTTTTTTTTTTTTATAGCTACTTGTCAGCTGGGATATACATGCTTGATGGACTGGGCCAGTCAACACCTTTTAGGTAAGAAACACAATCTGACCTAATCCTGTCATGGTTATGGAGGAAAAAGTGCTCACACACCAGCCAAATGGGTGCAGCGTCTGTATAGAGGATTATCATTGACAATGGAAAAAATATGAAGAGTTACACTGGCCAGTTTTAGATCTAATAAAAGAACTGCAAGCCTCTCAAGATCTTTTTAGAAAGAAAATGGTTATTTTCAGCTAAGTGTCTACACTGGGAAAAAAAATATGGTTTGATGACAGAATTGATCGTTAATTCCAGCTTAAGCAAAGAACATTTTTTAGATTTACAAAAACTAAATATGATGGGGGATTAATGGGTGGTGCAGCATTGTAGTAACGGGAATTGGTGGCAAGCATTTAAAAAAAAATTGAAACAGAAAGCCAAAATGGAAAGAAAAACAAACAAACAAACAAACAAAAAATACAGCACAATACAAAATGGAGCACTAAAATCAATGCAAATGAAGTTTTTGGTTTGTAAAGAAAACTGAATGGTGTTTGTGTTGCTATCCTCAATTCAGTCCATAAGCGTTGTATCTCATGGTGTGGCGAATGCTGATGAAGTTGATGATTTTTGGACTTGGCAACTTTTCTGATGAATGCTGGTGAAAATCAAGCTAGCGTCTCAAGGAGCGGTGAATGCTGAGGAACATTCTCAAACACCGCCTTTTGGGTTTCATAAGGGTTTATGAAAGGTTGCAAAACAGTTCACACACAGTTTTTAAGGTCACCAACAGTTTTGTCATAAAGGGACTTAAAGTGTTCACTATGAGGTGAACCAAAAATAACTTTAGCAATATGTGTTACAACCATTTGTAAACGTATTGCAATCATTTACAAGCACTTACAACTGTTTGCAAATGCTTACAACGATTTTGTAACTGAAAAATTACATTTGGAAAAAAAAATTTTGAACGAGTTCAAAAAAACTCTTGGTGAACTATTTGGCAACCTTTTAGCAACCCTGACAAAACCCCGTCACTCAGTGAGATATGAGGGTAAGGAGTTGTTTTACATTGCACAGCTGTGACATCATTATGCCTAGATGAAACAGAGGCATACAGTAATCAGTTAGTGTGTCTGTTTGTGGCTGTGTGGATGTGTTTATCTGTCTGTCTGTCTGCCACTCTCCAGGTCAAAATTGAGTGGAACTAAAGGCTTATATTGTGGAGCATGTAAATAATGAGGCTGATTTGGTTCAAGCGGTTTATTACACGACTCACACAAGGAGCATAGACAGAATGGCATACAAGTAGGAACTCTTCCCTTAAATAACATGACATCCTTCTAGACTCTTCTCACACACAAAAGATAATCCCCGTCTAGACTCTTCTCACACACAAAAGATAATCTCCCCATCCGACTGCAGTCAGTCCATTCATCCTTGACACCTCCCTGTTATCTTACTAGGGCATCTAGAAACTTCTCACACACAAAAGTTTAACTTCACGTCCTTTGTTCCTGTCTAAGGTGGTAAACCATTATGCACTCCCCAGGTTGCCACACCACCACCCCCAGCAACTTAGATAGGACAAAAGGGTAACGGTCTACATGCTGTGATAAAACCATTAACATCAGTCCACATGCTGTAGAACAATCAACATCAATCCACATGCTGCTTGGGCTTCAGTCTTCTGCCGTATCTGCTGTAGCCAGGATTCGCTGCCTCTGTGGCGCTGCCATGCTGGGGGGCTGATGTCTGGGGGTGAAAACTTTTTGACTGTCCGTGTGGGTGCTCTGGAGAATCTTTTCTCTGGGAAGCGCCCCGTGGGGGTCTTCCACGCCGAGGGGCCCTCGCCAACAGCACTTGCTCGTCAGCCACAACGAAAGCAGGTTTGAGTCTGTCCATGCCAATTTTTTCCCTCCTACCCCCCAAATCTAGCAAAAAATGCTTATCCCGTTTCCAGCACTGTAAACGGTCCACCATAAGGTGGGCGCAGTGGGGGGCGGTGGGGGGCGGTGGGGGGCGGTGGGGGTCGTGTCTGACAAACACGAACTCTGCGTTTTTCAAAGCTTTAGGCACAAAAACGCGCGGAAAACTGTGGTGGGCAGGGCCCGGCAGCGTGCTTGAGTCTATGCAACGCTGCAGCAGCTGAGATGGGGAGCTGCCCGGCGCAGGATTATCTGGCAGAAACTCCCCAGGCAGCCGGAGTGGTTGTGCAAAAACGAGTTCTGCCGGGGAAGCTTCCAGATCCTCATTAGGCGCAAAACGTAACCCCAATAAAACCCATGGTAGCCTGTCTACCCAATTTGCATCCGTCAGTGAAGCCCTCAGAGCCGCTTTTAACGACTTATGAAAACGTTCGCATAACCCATCAGCCTGTGGGTTGTACGCGGTTGTGCGGTCAATTGAGACACCTAGGCTGCGGGCCATGGTTGACCAGAGTTCAGAAACAAATTGAGAGCCTCTGTCGGATGTAATGTCCGACAGAACTCCAAAACGCGCCACCCATGCAGTTAAAAATGCGCGTGCCACCTCCTCGGCCATGGCTGCCGCCAGCGGAACCGCTTCTGGCCAGCGCGTGGTGCGATCCACCATTGTCAGGAGATGCATGTACCCCTGTGATGGCGGAAGGGGGCCTACGAGGTCCACGTGGACATGGTCGAACCTCTTAGCCGGGATGCGAAATGGCTCCAAAGGAGCCTTCGTGTGTCTGTGAACCTTGGCTCGTTGGCACGCCACGCAGGCTGCCGCCCACTCTTTCACTTGTTTGCGAAGGCCCGGCCCCACATATTTCTCTCCTACCATTTTGACCGACGTGCGCACCCCTGGGTGTGCCAAAGAGTGAACCGACTCAAACACGCGGCGGCGCCACGCGGCCGGAACCACAGGCCGTGGGCGACCCGTGGATACGTCGCAGATTAAGGGGGGAATGCCGTTAAGCAGTGTCCTCTTCTCCAGCCTTAACCCTGTTGGTCCAGACTGGAGCGCGCGCACGTCCATGTCACTAGCCTGCTCCGCGGCCATGGCTGCGTAATCCAACCCTACACAGACCGGGGCCACAACGGCGCGCGAGAGGCAGTCTGCCACTACATTCAGTTTGCCTGACTCATGCTGAATATTGGTAGTAAACTCTGAGATCGCGGCCAGCTGTCTCTGCTGCCGGCCCGACCAAGATTCTGAAACTTTGACCATCGCGAATGTTAGTGGCTTATGGTCAACGAACGCAGTAAAATTGCGCCCTTCCAGCCAGAACTGGAAATGGCGAATGGCCAGGTGGAGAGCCAGCAACTCTCTGTCGAACACGTTGTATTTATGTTCATTGTCGCGCAAGGTTCTGCTGAAAAAGGCAAGCGGCTGCCAAGCCCCGGCGACGCGGTGCTCCACGACAGCCCCTATGGCCACATCTGAGGCGTCAGTGGTGAGGGCTATGCGGGCCGTTGGGTCTGGATGTGCCAACAATGCGGCGTTTGCCAGTGCTGCTTTAACTTCCGAGAACGCCTGCTCTCGTTCCGTGGTCCATTCGACCTTATTCGCGGGTTTCTGTTTTTTGAGTGCAGCGTACAATGGCTGCATGAGCTGCGCTGCGCGGGGAAGGAAACGGTTCTAAAAGTTCACCATTCCCCAAAATTCTTGTAGTGCCCTGACCGTTTGTGGTCGGGGAAAATCTGTCACTGCGCGCACTTTGTCAGGCAGCGGAACCGCTCCTTCTGGAGAGACACGGTGCCCTAAAAAATCAATCCCCGTCACCCCGAACTGACATTTCGCTGGGTTGATTATTAAACCGTGCTCTTCCAACCTATGGAAAACCGTCGTGAGGTGGGTTTCGTGTTCGTCTTCGGACATGCTGGCTACCACGATATCGTCCAGATAGACGAACACGAAAGGGAGATCACGCAGCATTGCATCCATCATGCTTTGGAACGTCTGTGCTGCCCCTTTAAGCCCAAACGGCATGCGCAAGAACTCAAATAAACCAAACGGAGTTATTACCGCTGTTTTGGGTATGTCCTCAGCGCGCACTGGGACTTGGTGGTAACCACGGACCAAATCTATCTTAGAAAAAATGTGCGCTCCTGCGAGGTGAGCGGAAAAATCCTGAACGTGGGGAATTGGGTAGCGGTCATGCGCTGTAGCGTTGTTTAACCTGCGGAAATCGCCGCAAGGTCGCCACGAACCTTCAGCTTTAGGGACCATGTGTAGCGGGGAAGCCCATGGGCTGTTTGAGCGCCTGATGATGCCTAACCTCTCTAGGTTAGCGAACTCCTCGCGCGCTATGGCCAGTTTAGCTGTGTCCAAGCGCCGAGGTCTTGCAAAAACGGGCGCCCCGGCGGTGGTGATAAAATGCTCCACCCCATGTTTAGCGATAGCTGCTGAAAACGTCGGGACTGTGAGTGCTGGGAACTGAGCGAGCAGTGTGTGGAACTTACCGCATGCTGCTGTGACGTTGGCTTGTGCTGTTGGCCGGGTCACTCGAGCTATACAGGGGAGAGAGTCAAAAGACAGTGCATTAACCAGATCCCTGTTAGCGACATCTACCAACAACCCATGTGCACATAGAAAATCAGCCTCCAGTATATGGTAATCCAATGCTGCTACAACAAAAGTCCATTCAAATGTATGACCATGTAGAGACAAGAGCAGAGTCCTCTCACCAAAGGTCTTAATGTCTGAGCCGTTTACTGCTGCCATCTCGGGGCCGCTGGTTCCTGCCAGCCGGTCAGCGTAGGTCGGCCGGATGAAACTCCTCTGTGCGCCGGTGTCCACGAGGAAATGCCTCCCCGAGCGTGCGTCCGTCAAATAGATCAGCTTGTTCTCCTCCCCGAGGGTCGTGGCTGCTACCGACCCCCGGTCTTGGCGTTTCCCGAGCGCTTGAACTGGCACGGTGGTATACATTTGCGTGCCCTCTCTGCAAAGCGGTGATGGTAGAAACAAAGCGTGTCACCTCCACGCTCCTTGGCCCCCGCTGCTGCTGCCGTCGGAGGTTCTGCTGCTGCCGTCGGCAGCTCCTCTCCTCCTCGTGTCGACGTGCCGGGCTCCGTCGCTGCCGCAATGGTCATGAAAGCCTTGGTGGCGACGATGATCCGGTCTGCCTCTCGGGCTAGCGCACGATAGTCCCGTTTGGCCAGCAACGACAAATTGGCCAGGGCCGCTCTCGCCGCTGTCGGAAGGTTCCTGAGGAAAATGTGGGTGAAGATGAAGTGGTCGTCGTCCGTGCCCTTCAACCTCAGCATCTTCTCCATCATGTCCACGGCCGAACCGTCTCCCAACTCGGTCCGCGTCAGAAGCCTCTCTGCTCTCTCACCATCCGAGAGCGTGTAGTGCTGGATGAGGGCAGCCTTCAGCGCGTCATATTTGCCGTCGGCTGGTGGCTGATCGAGCAGGCTCTCAATGTGCTGAGCCGTGCTGGCATCGAGCGCTGTGACCACATAGTGGAATTTCGTATCATCCGCCGATATCCCTCGGAGGGCAAACTGCGCCTCGGTTAGATAGAACCAGGAGCGCGGGTTGTGCTGCCAAAAATCAGGTAGTTTGATCGCTACAGCGCACACGAAGCTGGGGGTTCCAGTCGAGGTTGGCTCCGGGGATCTTCCGTCGTATTCCATGATTCGTCTTGGGTCACCAGTGTGGAGCGTGTAAATAATGAGGCTGATTTGGTTCAAGCGGTTTATTACACGACTCACACAAGGAGCATAGACAGAATGGCATACAAGTAGGAGCTCTTCCCTTAAATAACATGACATCCTTCTAGACTCTTCTCACACACAAAAGATAATCCCCGTCTAGACTCTTCTCACACACAAAAGATAATCTCCCCGTCCGACTGCAGTCAGTCCATTCATCCTTGACACCTCCCTGTTATCTTACTAGGGCATCTAGAAACTTCTCACACACAAAAGGTTAACTTAGCGCACTTTGTTCCTGTCTAAGGTGGTAAACCATTATGCACTCCCCAGGTTGCCACAATATCATTGTATCGTCATATTTTCTCGACTTTTAATTTGCCAGAATTTGTGAGATAAGGTTTTGTTTTCAAAATAAACACAAATTTAACTCACCATTTCTGTCGATGCAGCCGCGACAAAATGTATTGTAATAACTATGCCGAGCCAGTAGAGGCCGGAGTGCCACTTTTTTACAGCTGCCCATGCTACCATGCCACAGACATCAAGGCACAGCACCTTGGTGCTTTTTATTATTACTGCAGAACAAAAAACCCTGTTCCCATTGCTTTATATTGTTTCACTTTAAGCAAATGATACTTTAATCCTCTTCTGCATCTGCATCAAATTTTTAAGTTTAAAAGTCTGTCTTGTGTTTATTTTCAAGGACTTATTCTGCACCTATTCAAACTTTGCATTAATTGTTTGAAAACACAGTAGCTTTGAGTCTTGGTCTTTTGACAACAGGCTCCATGTACCATCCTTACACTATACAGCTCTGGAAATAATAAAGATCCCAGCAAAAAATAAAAAGTACCAAGGTGCTGTGCCTCGGTGCCTGTGGCATGGTAGCAAGAGTGGCTGAAAAAAGTGGCACTCTGACTTCTACTGGCCCAGCATAGTTATTACAATACCTTTTTTCGTGGCTGCATTGACAGAAAAGGTGAGTTAAATTTGTGTTTATTTTGAAAACAAAGCCTTATCTTGCAACTCTGGAAAATTAAAAGTTGAGGAAATATGGCGAAACAATGATATAAACCTTTAGTTCTACTTAATTTCGACTGGACAAGCTGAAACAGAGAGGCAAACAGAAAGATACACACACCCACAAACAGATGCACTAACTGATTACTGTATGCCTCTGTTTCACCTAGGCATAATGATGTCACAGCTGTGCAATGTAAAACAACTCCTTACCCTCATATCTCACTGAATGACGGGGTTTTGCTTCTGTTTCACCGAGGCATAATTAAAAGATCACTACAAAGTCATCCCTTTTATCACGAGCTGAGTTCTGGATATTTTGCCAGACTCAGCTTTGTGGCTTTTCCGCCATATTTACATTTATTTACCTGTTGTATTTTATGTCTTTTTGGGTCTATGTATTATGTTCTGTTTGCCATTTTTCCTGTTCGTACAGTGTTTAATTTTTATCTCTGTATTTATTTATATTTATATTTAAGTAATAAAAGTAAGGGTTGTATGTACATTGTTACTTTGTCACCGCTTTGGTTTATCCCAACCCTCGTCTCCACCAGAGGTCTGCTTCGCTCTGGTGCGTAATTTGTAAGTAATGTCCCTCATGTTTGCATCTTTATTTTGGAGCATGTCGTTCAATGTTGTGTTTGTCCTTTATTTATTAAACTCACTATTAACGGTACAGCATGTGGGTCTCGTATTCCTGCCCTGTAGGGCAAATCATGACAGAAAGCGGCGACCAGTTGAGACCTAGCTGCTGTTATTAGTGGGTTTGCCTTTTTCCGTGGGTTTTCACCCACCTGTTCATGGAGTTAAACATGTACCCAGCACTCCAGGTCTCGGCCAACAAAGAAGGGCCGGCAGCCAGGGGTCCGAGCTTGAAGGAACAGTGGTTGGCTCTTTTTATCCAGGACTGCGTCACCGACGCTCTCGCCTCTCGTAGCCCAAAGAGAGTCCTGCAGAACGTGGAGGCAGTGGTTGGAAGACACCCCGGGCTGATGAAATATCCAAAGTTTGCAGACATGTTGGCTACACTCGCCGCCCTGCAACAGTCCTTCCCCGGGCTGACATGGGGGCTGCCTTCACCAAACCCAGCGCCCCCACGAAAACGCATGCCACGGAAGATGCCCTGTCTTGCCTCCAGTGTGCCTGCTCCTACTCCATCTTCAGTTGCTCCACAAGAATAGCACCATCCAGCATCGGACCGTCAGAAGAAAGCCTCTTCCCCCTCACCAGCAGCCTCTCCTTTGTCGAGGCAGAAGAATCCCTCAGCAGTGGGCTCTAAGCATCTTATTTCTCCGGCTGATTCCCTAGCTTTTCTCCCTTGCGCAGCTGCTGTCCCCTGCTTCCACTTGGCGATTCCTTCCACTGCTGGGAGGCCCACATCCTTCCCGGCTCCGCCTTCCTTCATGTCGACAGGGGCAGCTCCTCCACAACCCATTGAGGGGCCCAAGTCCACCGTAGTCATGGAGAGGGGTGACTCTACTGCAGGAAACATTGAATCCTGGGAAAACAGGCAAGCTTCATGTCATTCTATTTTATGTTATGATGATATGCCTTGCCTGATTCCCGGTAGAGAGACTCAGGGTGTGCAGTCCCCTGAGCTCACTCCACCTGCTGTAATTAATAATGTGCACCAGCCTGGAGCCTCTGAGGGTGCAACCATGTCCCAGTTCGGGACCCCTGAGGGTGCGACTGACCAGCCTGTGAGCATCATGGTTCCCCCTCCTCGGCTGTCCTCCCCATCGCTGGGTCTCCTGGTGGGGGAGCCACCTCCCGGGCCGCCCCTTCTATTCAGGTGGCTCAAGAACTCTGGTCAACAGCCTGATGGACTGAGCCGTTGGGTTGGGTGGCCCATGCTCTCTGGCAGGCCGCCCGACTCGGACCACCTTGCCGTCTGCCAGGCTTGGGACTTTGGTAGGCCCCCTGAACTCCCTAGCTCCTTAACCCAGGGGGCCTAATTCTGTGTTTTGTTTTGTTTTTTTCTGATGTGGGTCCTGAGCGTTTTTTTTTTTTTTGCTTCATTCCCTCCTAACCTGTTCCCCCCACCACCCACCCTGGGTAGGCTATTGTTATGTCCCTTCTGGGGGGGGGAGGGGCAGGCTCTTTCCTTGTCTGGAATCCACCCTTTCAGAGGGGGGCTCAGTCACAAGCTGAGTTCTGGATATTTTGCCAGACTCAGCTTTGTGGCTTTTCTGCCATATTTATATTTACCTGTTGTATTTTGTGTCTTTTTGGGTCTATGTATTATGTTATGTTTGCCATTTTTCCTGTTTGTGCAGTGTTTTATTTTTATTTCTGTATTTACTTATCATTCATTCATTCATCTTCTTCCGCTTAATCCTTTTCGGGTCGCAGGGGGGTGGGGTGGGGGGCTGGAGCCTATCCCATCATCTTTGGGCAAGAGGCAGGGTACACCCTGGACAGATCGCCAGTCCATCACAGGGCCAACACAGAGAGACAGACAACCATTCACTCTCACAATCATACCTAAGGACAATTTAGAATCCCCAGTTTGACGCCAATTAACCTAACTTGCATGTTTTTGGCATGTGGGAGGAAACCGGAGAAATCCTGGAGTAAACCCACGCAGACACGGGAAGAACATGCAGACTCCACACAGATCACTGTTGGTCGGGGCCTGGGATCGAACCCAGCATCCCCTGGCCAAGGGTGAGTTACTGTGCTGCCGCAGTGCTAACCACTCCGCCACCGCGCTGCCCTGTATTTATTTTTATTTATATTTATATTTAAGTATGTTATTCTATTTTATTCCCCCCAGTATTATCCTCCCACTGTTGACAGCTGTCAGGGGCATCAAGCTTCTCATGGGCATGCCCTGTCAGCTACCAGTGTGGATTTGCCCTCTTCTCACCACCTCAGCTGTTTCCAATTAAGTTTCTTCACCTTCCCTTGCCCGTTCAGGTGCCCACATCTGTTGTCAATTATGTAATGGGTTTCTAGCCCTATTTAAGGGCTGTATGTTCATTGTTACTTTGTCGCTGCTTTGGCTTATCCTAATCCTCGTCTCCACCAGAGGTCTGCTTCGCTCTGGTGCATAATTTGTAAGTAATCTCCCTCATGTTTGCATCTTTATTTTGGAGCACGTTGTTCAATGTTGTGTTTGTCCTTTATTTATTAAACTCACTATTAATAGTACAGCATGTGGGTCTCGTATTCCTGCCCTGTAGGGCAAATCATGACAACTTTATCTGGTTTTACTATTTGTATGTACTATGTATGTTATTTGAGTAAAATGAGCAACTTTGTTTTATTCTCTAACCTACTAAAAACAACTCACCCATATTCCAAGTGGCCAAAACGACAAAAAAGATATTGCTTGTAGATGTGGTTTTTGATGTGCTTTTAGATCAAATAATGCAAAGAAAACAAGTTCATGTTCATTCTTAAACACAACATTATTTAAGTTTAAACTTAGGAAGAACTCAGAAATCTGTATTTGTGTAAAACTCTGATTTTTATTCACAACTTTCATGTGTTTTACCATGGCTAGATGATCTCCTAATCAGTACCTCCTTAAGTAGACTGAAGTGTCCCTGTGTAGGAATTCAACAGATACTCAAATTGAATGGCTGCCATACAATGCTAATTTAAGAAAGATTTTGCTGTGGTCTCTTATTTTTTTCCAGAGATGTATAAAAACAAAATTGTCAGACAATATTGAGTAGTGAAACGATTCCCTCTGAAATGTGATCAAATCAAATATTGTTAAATGTACTGTAAATATTCAACTAAAGCCTGAAGGAGCATCTGGAGATGCTGTAAATCTGTTAAATTAGTTGCTTACTGTATAGAGGAAGTCATTTTGATTTTTTTTGTCTAGAAGTTCAGCATCCAAAAATACTCAGTATGATAGTGTAGACACTAGTATAGGCATGTACAAAAATAAAGCTACTTATACTCAATCATATACAGTGGTGTGAAAAAAGTGTTTGCCCCCTTCCTGATTTCTCATTTTTTTGTTTGTTTGTTACCCTTAAATGTTTCAGATCATCAAACAAATTTAAATGTTAGACAAAGATGACACAAGTAATCATAAAATGCAGTTTTTAAGTGATGTTTATTATTAAGGGTAAAACAAATCCAAACCTACATGGCCCTGTGTGAAAAAGTGTCCGCCCCCAAAAACATAAATTAACTGTGGTTTATCACATCTTTCAAAAGCTGAGTTCAATTTCTCTAGCCACACCCAGGGCTGATTACTACCACACCTGTTCTCAATCAAGAAATCACTTAAATAGGACCTGCCTGACAAAGTGAAGTAGACCAAAAGATCCTCAAAGGCTAGACATCATGGCGCGACCCAAAGAAATTCAGGAACAAATGAAGAGTTTGTTTGCAAAAACCAATAAATGCCACTTCCAAGAAAATTTCCCTCTGTAAAACAAACAACTGTTCACATTACCTCCTTATAGAAGTTCAAATTATTTTTTCTAAAAATCTGCTATATCTTCTGTTATATACACTACGAAGTTCATGTTTTTTTTCAAAAGCCGATAGATGCCGGGACCCTGTTTTTACAAAACCAGATAACTCCACACACAGCAAATCAGCGCTTGGTATTTGGGTGACGTGACTCAATGGTGCAGCGAGGATCAGCCAATCACGTGTGTAGATGCTGAGACCAGCCAATTATGCGTCTATCTGCTGCGGCAGTGTTCTACAGAGACCCCTACTTGGGTCTGCCCGCTTTGTGTGATTTCCCTGTAAGTTTTTTTTTTTTTTTTTTTTACGATTTTGTTGCATTTTATGTCAAATATGGATAATTTTGATGAAGTGGATGAACCAGTGATGCGTTCACCAAACTAGCATGGTTTTCGGAACATGTCTGTTTTTGCCAAAGTATGTGATGTGGACTCATCTGTTTTTGCAGCAAGAAGTACTCAAAAATTGCCAAAAAAATAACAATCAGAATCAGAATCAGAATCAGAATCAGCTTTATTGGCCAAGTATGCACAACACATACAAGGAATTTGACTTTGGCTAAAACTTGCTCTCGTTGTTCAGGTGGAGGATTTACTAACTAACTAACTAACCTGCACTTATATAGCGCTTTTCTAGTCACAAAGACCACTCAAAGCGCTTTCATTAATACTAACCCTCTATTCTAAGGGCCTATAGGAAACAGATATCTAGGGACAATTTAGAACAGCCAATTAACCTAACATGCATGTTTTTGGCATGTGGGAGGAAACCGGAGAATTCCCGGAGTAAACCCACGCAACACGGGGAGAACATACAAACTCCACACAGATCACTGTTGGTCGGGGGCTGGGATCGAACCCAGGATCCCAGGATCCCCACAATCCCCCGGCCAAGGGTAAACTGTGCTGCCGCAGTGCTAACCACTGCGCCACCGTGCAGCCTTATTTAAATAAGATTTAAATAAGGATTCAATGACAACAGAGTATGTACAGTAAATTACAGTCTGTCCACGTTTCTATAAAGGGATGCAAATATATACAGGAATATATGCAGTTATTTACTCAGACTATCCACACTTTGCAGAAATATATGAAAAAAAAATACAGTCATACAGTATTTCAATGTGAACTCAGATTCAGTGACATAATGTGAATGAAGTAAAAAGCAGTGTGAGAGTTATGTGCAATGTAAGAATGGATGAAAAGTCATGAGTACAGCAACAGGTAGGACTAGGTGAATGTTAGGAGTTCATCAGAGTGATGGCTTGAGGAAAGAAACTGTTCCTGTGACGGGTGGTTTTGACCTTCAGTGATCTGTAACGACGACCAGAAGATAGAAGTTCAAACAGTTTGTGGCCGGGGTGTGACGGGTCAGCACAGATGTATCCCGCCCGTTTCCTGGTTATGGACCTATATAAGTTCTCAATGGAGGGTAAGTCGGTACCAATGATCCTCTCCGCAGACTTAATGATCCGCTGCAGTCTGGTCTTGTCCTGTATAGTGGCAGATCCAAACCAGGCAGTGATGGAAAAGCAGAGGACAGATTGGATGATGGCGGTGTAGAAGACAACCAGCAGCTCCTGAGGCAAATCAAACTTCTTGAGCTAACGCAGAAAAAACAACCTCTGCTGGGCCTTTTTCCGGACAGTGTCTATATGGGAGGACCACTTCAGGTTCCGGGAGATTGTGGTACCCAGAAACTTGAATGAGTCCACAGTGGACACTGTGCTGTTGAGGATGGTGAGTGGGGGGAATGAAGGAGGGTGTCGCCTGAAATCCACAGTCATCTCCACCGTTTTGGCTGGGTTAAGTTCAAGATGGTTCTGGCCGCACCAGAGGATCAGCTGCTCCACCTCCCACCTGTATGCAGACTCATCACCATCCCGGATCAAACCGATGACTGTGGTGTCATCCGCAAACTTCAGGAGCTTCACCGAAGGGTCCTCTGAGGTGCAGTCGTTGGAGTAGAGGGAGAAGAGCAGTGGGGAAAGGACACATCCTTGGGGGGCGCCAGTACTACTTTTTCGGGAGCTGGATGTAAATCTCCCTAGATTCACCTGTTGCCACCTGTCAGTCAGAAAGCTGGAGATCCACTGGCAGGTGGAGGGGGGCACCTTGAGCTGGAGGAGTTTCTGATGAAGAATGCCTGGGATGATGGTGTTGAACGCTGAGCTGAAGTCGACAAACAGGATCCTGGCGTACGTCCCTGGGGAGTCGAGGTGTTGCAGGATGTAGTGTAGTCCCATATTCACTGCATCATCCACTGACCTGTTTGACCGGTAGGCAAACTGCAGTGGGTCCATCAGGGGGCCTGTGACGACCTTCAGGTGGTTCAGCACCAATGTCTCCAAGGATTTCATGACCACAGAGGTCAAGGCAACAGGTCTGTAGTCGTTTAATCCTGTAACAGAGGGTTTCTTGGGAACTGGAATGATGATGGAGCGTTTGAAGCAGGAAGGCACATCACACAGCTCCAGTGATCTATTAAAGATCCAGGTGAAGACGGGGGCCAACTCATTGGAGCAGACTCTCAGGCAGGACGGAGACACACCATCAGGTCCTGCAGCCTTCTTGATCTTTTGTCTCTGAAAGACCCGGCGCACCTCCTCTTCACAGATCATTAGTGCTGGTGGGAGGTCAGAGTGGAGGAGGGATAGAGTTCCTGGGGCTGCAGATAATCCTTTTGTGTGGGTGGGAGGTGAGAACTGTAGGTTCTTTTCAAACCTACAGTAAAAGCTGTTTAGGTTGTTAGCCAGCTGGAGGTTTTCCACAGGGTGGGGGGATGGTCTCCTGTAGTTGGTGATATTCTGCAGGCCTCTCCATACAGAAGCAGAGTTGTTGGCTGAGAAGTTTTTTTGTAACTTCTCACTGTAGCTCCTCTTAGCAAGCCTGATCTCCTTCGTCAGCATGTTTCTGGCCCGCTTGTACAGAGTCCAGTCACCAGTCCTGTAGGCCTCCTCCTTGGTCTGACGTAGCTGCTTCAGTTTAGGAGTGAACCAGGGTTTATTAAGATAAGATAAGATAAGATAAGCCTGTATTAGTCCCACAACGGGGAAATTCCAGGATTGCAACAGCACAGGGATAGCAACACTCAGAGCAACAATCAGAAGGCAAGAAAAAAAAAAGCAAGCAAGCAAGAGCAGCTAATATACATATGTATATATTACTATAAAATATATATATATACACACACACAGACACACAGTGCAGAGCATTGTAGCTGGATGGAATAAATATATGAATATATAAACACACAGTGCGGAGCATTGTAGCTGGGTCGTCGGCCTCCGTCGGTCTATGATGACCATGGAAGAGAATCCTAAACGTCTACTCTGCTGGAACAGCACCGCCTGTGGCTGAACAGGCCGATGCACGAGTGGTAGTCCCTGTCACACAGGTCGCACTTGTGGCTGGTCTCCGTGCTGCTGGGTCTGTGGCGGTTCTTCCTGCGGGTCCTTTTTTCATCTGCAGCAGCAGTCAGTCTCTCTTCACCCGCCTTGAGCTGTCTGGTCAGGGTGCCTCTCCATTTGGAGCGGTCCATTGCAAGGTCCTCCCAGCGCTCTGTGTTGATCTCCAGGGCCTTCATGTCTCTCTTGCAGACGTCTCTAAAACGCAGCTGTGGGCGGCCAACGTCTCTCTTGCCAGTTGCCAGTTTTCCATAGAGGACGTCTTTGGGGATTCTGCCATCCTCCATACGGTGAACGTGGCCTAGCCAGCGGAGCCTGCGCTGTCTGAGTAGAGTGAACATGGAGGGAAGGCCAGCGCGGGACAGAACTTCTGTGTTGGGCACTTTGTCCTGCCAGGATATGTCCAGGATGTGGCGAATGCAGCGCAAGTGGAAGGAGTTCAGTCTCTTTTCCTGCCGGGCGTATGTTGTCCACGTCTCACTCCCATAGAGCAGTGTGCTGATGACGCAGGCGTTGTACACTGCCATCTTCGTCTTGACAGAGAGTTTGGGATTCTCCCACACTCGTGTGGTGAGGCGAGCGAGTGTGAAGGCTGATTTTCCAATCCTCTTGTTGATCTCTGTATCAAGGGAGAGGTTGTTGCTGATCGTGGACCCCAGGTACGTGAACTGATTCACGACCTCCAGCTTGTAGTCGTCAATGGTGATGGTTGGTGGTGCTTCCGTGCCTTGCGCCAAGACGTTAGTCTTCTTCAGGCTGATGATAAGTCCGAAGTCCTTGCATGCCTGGGAGAAGCGGTCCATAAGGGTCTGAAGCTCCTGCTGTGAGTGGGTTGCGACTGCAGCGTCATCTGCGAACAGCATGTCTCTGATTAGAGCCTCACGTACTTTGGTTCTGGCTTTCAGGCAGGCGAGGTTGAAAAGCCTGCCGTCAGATCTTGTGTGCAGGTAGATTCCCTCTGTTGCTGTGCTGAAGGCATGCCTCAGGAGCATAGCAAAGAAAATCCCAAAGAGGGTTGGTGCAAGTACACAGTCCTGTTTCACTCCGCTGCGTATGTTGAAAGGCTCTGAGACGTTGCCATCGTGCTGCACTATCCCCTGCATGTTGGTGTGAAACGATTCAATGAGGCTTTGCAACTTTGGTGGGCATCCTATCTTTGGCAGGATCTTGAAAAGGCCTTCTCTGCTGACCAGATCGAACGCTTTGGTGAGGTCGATGAAGGCGACGTACAGGGGCATGTTCTGTTCTCTGCATTTCTCCTGGAGTTGGCGGATGGAGAATATCATGTCTACCGTCAATCGCTCAGCGCGGAAGCCACACTGAGACTCGGGGTAGACATGTTCGGCAAGCTTCTGTAGACGAACAAGAACAACTCGTGCGTAGACTTTGCCAACAACGCTGAGGAGGGAGATGCCCCTGTAGTTGTTGCAGTCGCTTCTCTCCCCTTTGTTTTTGTAGAGGGTGATGATCTTGGCGTCCCTCATGTCCTGTGGTACAGCACCTTCCTTCCAACACTGGCAGAGGACGTCATGCAATGGCAGCAGTAGGGCGGTCTTGCAGTGCTTGATCAGGTCGGGGGGTATGCCGTCGTTGCTGGGTGCCTTGCCAGCGGCCAAGCTATCAATGGCCTTGCTGAGTTCGTCGATGGTTGGCTCGGCGTCAAGTTCGTCCATGGATGGCAGGCAGTCGATGGCATCAAGGGCTGACGGTGTCACGGTGTTCTGTCTGGAGTAGAGGTCGGAGTAGTGTTCCACCCATCTCTCCATCTGCTTGTTCTTTTCTGTGATCATCTCCCCAGTGGAGGATTTGAGGGGGGCCGTCTTGCTCTGAGCCGGACCAAGTGCTTTCTTGATGCCATCGTACATACCACGGATGTTCCCTGTTATGGCAGCGGTTTGAATGTCTTGGCTGAGCTGAGTCCAGTACTCGTTGGCACAGCGCCGAGCAGTCTGCTGAACTTTGCTTCTCGCAGCCCTGAGAATCTGGAGATTCTTCTCGTTTGGTACTTCTTGTACTCAGCAAGTGCTGAGCGCTTGGCTTCAATGACGGGGGTAATCTTGGTCAACTTGGCATCAAACCAGTCCTGTGACTTCGAGGTCTTCCTCCCAAAGGTAGCCAAGGCTGTGCGGTGGATGGTGTTTCGCAGCTCTTCCCACTTCTGCTTTGCAGATTCTCCTTCTTGTGGTACACCAAGTTCCTTCTCAAAGGTGGAGGCAAACTGCTCAACAAGTTCTGGTTGAGCCATCTTGCTGGTGTCAATCCGTGCCTTTCCAGGTTGTCTAGCACGATGGAATTTCTTCAGCTGCAGCTTGACCTTGCAACACACCAATGAATGGTCTGTGTCGCAATCTGCACTCTGGAACGAACGGGTGATTAGCACGTTCTTCAGTGAGGTGCGCCTGGTCAGGATCAAGTCCAGCTGGTGCCAGTGCTTTGAGCGTGGATGTTGCCAGGAAACCTTGTGTTGGGGCTTGGTCTTGAAGAACGAGTTTGTGATGCACAGATCGTGATATGTGCAGAACTCGAGCAGCCGCTGTCCGTTGTCATTCATTCTGCCCACGCCAAAAGGTCCAAGAAAGGAGGGCCAAGAGTCGTGGTCAGCACCCACTCTGGCATTGAAGTCTCCAAGGAGAATGAGTTGTTCAGAGTTGGGGATGATCCTGACAGTTGTTGTGAGATTCTCGTAGAACTCGTCTTTTGCCTCTGGTGTGGCTGTCTGTGTTGGGGCATACACACTGACGAGGGTGACTGGGCCTTGAGTGGTGTTCAGGCGGAGGGTGAGGAGTCGTGCAGAGCCAGTGCTGCCCGGTTCCACCATCTTCAGCAAAGTGTTCTTCACTGCGAAGCCCACTCCGTGTTCCCTGTGTTCGTCACTGCCCTTTCCCTGCCAGTAGAACGTGTAGTCCTTCTCTCTCAGTGTGCCTGCATCAGCTAACCGTGTTTCCTGGAGAGTGGCGATATCCACTCCCAGTCTCTTCAGCTCATTATTGATGATGGCAGTCTTCCTGGTGTCGTTGATGTCCTTGAGGTTAGCAGCGAGTCCTGTCATCATAGTGCGGACGTTCCAAGTTCCCAGTTTTAGAGTTGGTCTCTTTTGTTTTATTGTCTTGCCTGGTTCGAAGGTTCTCAGCCTGCTGTTTGGATTTCTCCTTATCCCCATGCACCCAATGAGGAAAGCAAGCTGTGGCGGGACAGCACCTTATTGGCTGGGGGCTGCCCAGCTTGAGGCGGGCGGTAGCTGTCCAGTGAGATCTGATGATCCCTCCCACCATCGGGAATAACCCCTGGCGCCGAGCTCTACGCCAATTGAGCGGTGGCTTATAACCGGTAACTGTCATTCCCCGTGTTTTGTCTACGCCAAAGGCGAAGCTGGAGTGTCCTCTCCAGTGATCCGGTGTTCTACCTTCCAGCGTTGGGCGTTGGTAGGATTCAAGCCTGGGCAGGAAGATATGGAGGATAAGATGTTACCCATGCAGCATGTACCCCCTCTCCACGTCACTGATGAATCCAAAGGAACAGCAGGGCTGCTACAGTTTGGCACCAGCGCCGTTGCAGGAGCTGCCAGAACGATGTTGAGCACAACATAGAACTGCCTTAGGGGCTCCGACTCCGGATTTTTCCTCAGGGTTGACTCCCGAAGCCTTTCCCGTGACCGGGTATGCCGCAAGGCAGCGGAGGTTTGAAATCAGGGTTTACCTTCCCCTAGATGGGCTACCTTCCCAGGTTGACGAGCCACCATCTACCCGAAGCATCTGGTTTTAAGGCGCCAGAGATCCGCCCTCGCCCCTTCTCCTATTAGTAAAAGCAGTTCCGCCGGGCTTAGAGACTAAACCACACGGGCAGGCTAGGAGTTGGACTTAGTTGTCAGAGGCTTTTCGAGACGCACGCCATAAGGAGCATTTTATGAGCACTGGAGCTTAACCCCAGTGCCGCTCCTGGCTATGACAACCTTGGAACCATTTGTACAACCATTGTAGCTAGATGGAATAAATATGTAGATATATAAACACCCACAGTACGGAGCATTGCAGCTAGGTGGAATAAATATGTAAATATATAAACACACACAGTGTGGAGCAATGTAGCTAGATGGAATAATATGTAGATATATAAACACACAGTGCGGAGCATTGTAGCTAGATGGAATAAATATATAGATATATAAATATAAACACACCCAGTGCGGAGTATTGTAGCTAGATGGAATAAATATGTAAATATATAAACACACACAGTGCAGAGCATTGTTGCTAGATGGGATGAAACAGCACAACCGTCTACTTAGTTATCCTTAGTTATCTATTAGTTATCCTAATATGTATGTGCCCATACATATTCTCACCCTCCATAGCGACCGGTATTTTCCTAGTTGTATGCCGGAGGGGACCATTGTGTAAGTCTATTGCATCTTTTGCATTCAAAAAACTATTAGTTTGTTACGTCTTTTTGCTATCTCTGCGAGCAGCCCTGCTTAGGTTGTACAGTCTGACAGCCGTTGGTAGGAAGGACCTGCGAAACCTCTCGGTTGTGCACCTGGGATGATGTAGTCTGCTGCTAAATGAGCTCCTCAGTGCATTCAGTATGTCCTGCATAGGGTGGAACTCGGACTCCAGCAGAGATGACAGTTTAGCCACCGTCCTTCTATCTCCTATCTCCTCCACCGGATCAAGGCGCTGCCCCAGGACAGAGCTAGCTTTATTGTTGTTGTATGTGCAGAAGGTCTTGGTCTGCACACACATGTCCTCACAAAAACTGATGTATGATGTCACAGTGTCAGTGAGTTCATATAGGTTAATGGCTGCATCTTCAAAAACACTCCAGTCTGTGCAGTCAAAGCAGGCTTGTAACTCCAGCTTTGATTCCTCAGTCCATTTCTTCACAGTCCTTACAACAGACTTGGAAGTTTTTAGTTTCTGTCATCAATGAGTTGATGTTCAACTCCTTGGCAGCGGTGTTGCTTGGAGATGATCTTATAGCCTTTACCTTTAACATGCTTGTCTATAATTGTCCTTCTAATCTCCTGAGACAACTCTCTCCTTTGCTTCCTCTGGTCCATGTTGAGTGTGGTACACACCATGTCACCAAACAGCACAGTGACTACTTGTCACCCTTTAAATAGGCCGACTGACTGATTACAAGTTTGTAGACACCTGTGATGTTAATCAGAGGACACATCTTGGTTGAACATATCCCTATGGTCACATTATTTTCAACCTTTTCTAGGGGTACCATCATTTTTGTCCAGGCCTGTTTCATGAGTTTGTTTTTTAAAATAATTCTGTTGAACCACAATTCAAAAGCATTGTCTGATTTTCATTGGTTAATTTTCATAGAATTTTTATTTATTACCACTTTTGTCAGATTCAAGTTATTTCTGTGACCATTGTGGGTTTTTCTTTCATTAACAGAGGGGTACCAACAATTTTGTCCACGACTGTATAAACCAACAGATGAAAAGTTGTTTCTCATTATTAAAACAATTGGACTTATCTGTTTTTGCAAATGAACTCTTCAAATGAGAAACAAAGTAATTGAGATCTATGTGGAAAAGTTTATAAAGCCATTTCTAAAGCTTTGTTACTCCAGTGAAGCACAGTGAGAGCAATTATCTGCAAATGGCGAAAACATGGAACAGTGGTGAACCTTCCCGGAAGTGACTGGCCGACCAAAATTACCCCAAGAGTGCAGCGACGACTCATCCAAGACATCACAAAAGACCCCACAACAACATCCAAAGAACTGCAGGCCTCACTTGCCTCAGTTAAGGTCAGTGTTCATGACTCCACCATAAGAAAGAGACTGGGCAAAAATAGCTGGCATGGCAGAGTTCCAAGACGAAAACTGCTGCTGAGCAAAAAGAACATAAAGGCTCATCTCAGTTTTGCCAGAAAACATCTTGATGATCCCCAAGACTTTTGGGAGAATATTCTGTGGACTGATGAAACAAAAGTTGAACTTTTTGGAAGGTGTGTGTTCCATTACATCTGGCGTAAAAGTAACACAGCATTTCAGAAAAGGAACATCATACCAACAATAAAATATGGTGCTGGTAGTGTGATGGTCTAGGGCCGTTTTGCTGCTTCAAGACATGGGAGACTTGCTCTGGTAAATGGAAGCATGAATTCTGCTGTCTACCAAAAAATCCTGAAGGAGAATGTCCAGCCATCTGTTCATGACCTTAAGCTGAAGCGCACTTGAGTTCTGCAGCAGGACAATGATCCAAAACACACTAGCAAGTCCACCTCTGAATGGCTTAAGAAAAACAAAATGAAGACTTTGGAGTGGCCTAGTCAAAGTCCTGACCTGAATCCGACTGAGATGCTGTGGCATGACCTTAAAAAGGCAGTTCATGCTTGAAAATCCTCCAATGTGGCTGAATTACAGCAATTCTGCAAAGATGAGTGGGCCAAAATTCCTCCACAGCGCTGTAAAAGACTCACTGCCAGTTATCGCAAACACTTGATTGTTACTGCTAAAAGTGGCCCAACCATCTATTAGATTTAGGGGGCAATCACCTTTTCACACAGGGCCATGTAAGTTTGGATTTTTTTTCCCCTTAATAATAGACACCTTCATTTAAAAACTGCATTTTGTGTTTACTTGTGTTATCTTTGTCTAATATTTAAATTTGTTTGATGATGTGAAACATTTAAGTGTGACAAACATACAAAAAAATAAGAAATCAGGAAGAGGGCAAACAGTTTTTCTCACCACTGTAGTATTAAATGACCTGAAACTATCAATATTTTTTGATAGTGTTTATGATTTTGTTCAGCATCTAAATCTTTGTTTGTAAATTTAACATTTGGTTTATGTGTGGGGGAGAGCCCAATTACACTGCTTTACCTAAAATACTGTGGTACACCTGTGGCTACACATGCAATAATCTTTAGCTTACGGTCTAGCCATTTCTTTTCATTAGATTATAATTAAAAATATCCTTCTTATTATTGTAACTTCTCCACTTCCTAGACCTGATGGGGAATGTTACAATATTGGCGGATCATCTGGGAGATGGGTTTGGGACAACTTGCAACTTCCCAGCCATCCTGCCGTTGTGTCCATGGGCAAGACACTTTACTCCCCTTACCTCCAGCGTCCATGACACTAGGCATGAATGTAAATGTTCAGTAGTGGTCAGAGAGGCCTTTGGTGCAGATTGGCAACCATGTTTCCGTTAGTCTGCCCCAGGGCAGCTGTGGCTACAGCAGTAGCTTGCCAGTATCAGTGTCTGTCTGTGGAGTGAATGAATAATGCACCCATTGTAAAGCGTCTTTAAATCCTGAAAAAGTGCTATATAAATCTGATGCATTATTATTATTATCATAGAATCATACTACTAAAAAAATAATTAAAGATTAGCTATTCATTAAATAGTAGCTCCTGTAAGTATTGTGGAGTTTGAGTGGTATAAGATTAATAATGCATGTGAAAGTACTATGAAAATGTATTTAATCAGTGTTTATAAGTAATGTATTGTGTTTAACAAGTGAGTCATAAATTCAGAAGCTATGCATGAGAAAAGACCTGTTGCTGTTGCAGAGCTTCAGGGAATAAAAAGATCCTTTAACAAAGTACACTTAAGACTGAAATTTTTCAGCACCAAAACCATGACTTTTATTAATGTAATTTTTACTGCTGTCATTTATACAGGATACCTGTTGTCTTGCAGGATGGACTTGTGCATATCTGTATTTGTCTGTAGCTGTGCACGCTGGTAAATAATGGATGCAATATTAGTGATATGACTGCATAACAAAGGGAATAGAGAGAAAAGGGCCAGAGTTATTGTTGAATGTGATCTGACTAAATGCAAATGAGCAGATGTGAAATAAATTATCAAATGCAGGTACGTGCACAGGTACGGCTATTGTTGCCCGGGTAACAGCCCACTTCCTGTCTTTGTCTCAGCTGCCTCTCTAGATGGGGTGGTACTGTTGTGCCTTGTTATTTTAGTCTATAATTGCTTATATTAGACCAATAGAAATTTTTTTTAAAAATCAGAAATGTGTATGTTTAGTAATATTTACAGTATTTTGTAAATCTTGAATTTTTGTGTGAATTTTAGAACATTCGCATGTATTGGTATTTTTTTCTTGTCATTTTTGTGACTATTTTTTCTTCATTCTTTGTTTTTCCTGTAATTAGAAACTTTCACAAAATTTGGAAACTTCATGAAAGTTTGAAGGTTTTTTTGTTCATTAAGTTACTTTTTTTTTTTAATTTGAGACTTTTGTGTCACAAATGTCACATCTTTTTTCCTTTCAAACTTTTTGTCAATATTTTCCTTCTTATGCCTTTCCATTGATATTCCATCCATCCATTATCTACTGCTTATTCAGGAGTCCAGGTCGCAAAGGCAGCAGTCTCAGCAGAGAAGTCCAGACTTCTTTCTCACCGGTCAACTCCTCCACCCTTTCAGAGAGGATACCAAGGCATTCCCAGGCCAGCTGACATAGGGCGTTTTTGTTACACTGTCTACATTTGGTCCAGTTAGATTTGGTTTCATACTGCTTCTTATCCAAGTCAACCAAACAACTTTACATGACACACCTTCATCTTGTTGTCATGACAACATTTTTGTGTAGTTAGCAAACATACCACTCACCCTCTAAGGTGTTTTCTGCAGCTCTGGACACATCAGTAACTGCACTGTAAGTTGAAACTGGGGTCCTTTATATGGAACAAAAAAAAAAAGCCAAATGGGAGGTTTAGAAGCTCCCAGATCTCAAAAAGTATCAGTTGAGTTCTCTTTTGTCGTATGCACGAGAGTGGGTTTGCAAAAGTACTTCTACAATATGGCTGGACATAGAAGCGTCATTTAGTGAATGCCCTCTTAATACTTTGCTCTTTTTAAAAAGTATGAAAACTATAAAGAAATGATGTAGTAACCCAATATCTGTTAACACTGTTAAGGCCTGGAGAGCAGCATGGCGCATTGAGGAGAGAGCTGGGATAACCTCTACTTTCACTCCTATTGCCAACAACCCAGACTTTCTTCCTGGACTGCTGGATTCTGGTTTTGGGGAGTGGGTTTCTAAGGGTATTTACACATTTGGTTGTCTTTTTAAGGAAGGAATCCTCATGCCCTTCGATCAGGTGGTTGAGGACTTCAAATTAGGTAAAAATAATCGTTTTTCGTTTTGTTTTTTTTTAAATTAGGGATTTTATCAAAAAAGAAATCACTATTTGAGGACACTGAGATCTCTGATATTGAAAAGCTGTTTTTCAGTTCTAGGGAAATGTCACTTAGCATGTGCTATAAGGCAGTGTCTCCCAACCTGGGGTTCACGCCCCCCCTGTGTGCCAGAGGCGGGAATAAAAGTGTATAAAGGAGATTGCTTAGGCACTCAGGGTTATTCTGTTCTATTCTGTGTTGGAGGAGAAATAAAGTTCTGTGTTGTGCAGCTCGCTGTCTCATCTGATTCCATCCTCCATAATGGCTGAGAAATGTAAATGTGCGGAGGACCCCGTGAAGTTAAAAAAGAAAAAAAGACAATATATTGACAGTTACCTGAACTATGGATTTATAGAAGCACAAGACTCTTTTCAGCCAGAATGTGCAAGTTGGGATTTTTTTGAGAGGAAACGGCACCTGGCGATTCCAAGGAGACATGGGAATATCAGAAAATCCTTTGAACGGGCAGGTAGTGATTTACTCAGAGCCACTGAAGCATCATGCGACTGTGTGCTGCTCACTGCAAAGGCAAAAAAGCCGCACAATATTGGTGAGCAGCTGATCAAGCCCGCATGCCTATCACCACTATCACTCCAAACATCGCATCACTGGTCAGAGACATGCAAGCTCAAGCTACACATGGATATTCTTTTTTGAATCAACAGACTGGAGAGAGTAAAAAGCAAAGAATCATTGAATTATTTGTTGCGATGTTAATTGCTGGGTAGTGTTATGAGAAAGAGCGGTCACGGATATTTGTTCTTTGTGTATGACAGGGGTGTTTTTAGGCCTACTGCCATTAGGCCCATACTGACTGACTTTTAGGCCTTTACTGATTTATGCTGTCATGTGTGTGTATACCCACTATTTTGGTTGTTAGAAATTTTTCCTTTCACAAGGGACATGTTCTTGTTAATATTTCTGTTTCATACCTCTGGCAAAGATGAAAACTTTATGTTACTGTCAATGAACAATGAAGACTCAGGACTGTCTTCTGGTGTCAAAAAGGCCATGTTTAAAACTAATGCTGTCTTAAAGCAAAAAGACAAATATTTTAATACCATTGCAGTCATTTGCCACATTTATTTTTTGTCTGTGTCTGATACACATGTTCATATAATTCAATTTAGTTTAAGTATAAAGAACAACAACAAACCTACATTTCAAAACAAATTTAATAGGTTAAGCACAAAACTGATGTTATTTTTTTCCTAAATAAATGTTCTAAAATGACTCAATTCCTCTGGCGTGATTGTGTGGGCTGGGGAGGCCCGGCACTCCTGTGACACAGGCAGGGGGGGGGTCCTGGGAAAAAGGTTGGGAACCACTGCTGTAAGGTATTGAAAGGTTATTGTAATTTTGACTCTCTTATTTTGGCTCAAACCTGGGGAAGAGAATTGGATATTGATATTACAGAAGTGGTGTATTACCAGAGTGGTGGCTCAGTTGGTAGAGCATCTGCCCCACACCTGGGAGGCAGGGGTTCAAATCTCGGCCAGGTCATGCCGAAGACCATATAAAAGCGGAACTTCCTGCCATCCAGCTTGGTGCTCAGCAATAACGGAATGGAGGAGGGAAATCTGTGGTGGCGCCTTGCATGGCAGCGGCCCTCTGATTCTACATATGGTGTGTGTGTGATTAACACTGTAGATAGGAAAAACACAATTTTGTTCTACTGTACATGATTGGTTGAATGACAATAAAGGGTGATTTAATTTAAAATGTAGTGTAAGATTTGGAATGCTGCCAGAAAGAAATTACTATTTGTAACCGTACCTGGGCTTTACAACTTAAACTACTACACAGGTCCCTTTTGGCTCCAAACAGAGTGTTTAAATTTAAACCAGGCTCCTCTTCACTGTGTCCTAAATGTAGACCTCACGTTGGCATCCTCACTCACCGTTTATGGTCATGTGTCAAAATTCAGGAACATTGGGAGTCCATTCTTCTTGAAATTAAGAAAATTATGAAAATTAAACTTGAACTTGATCCACTGTCTCTTCTCCTTGGTTTACCAAATAAACACATTTGAAATAAATTTAACAGTAAATTGTACAACATTCTAACGTTCTGTTCCCGGAAAAATATTTTGTTGCAATGGATTTCACATAAAGCTTCTACAATTTCTGGATGCCGAAGGTTAATACTGGAGCACATTCCACTTGACTTCTTGACTTGCCTCGTGCATTCTAAAACTGATGTGCAGTATTTAACTGTATATGGAAACCGTTTCTGGACTATACTGAAGGAAATCTGTCCACCATTCTGTCTCGAGCTTTTATTTGTTCTTAAAATTTACTCATTGTTTTTGTGCTAATTATGCTTCCTGCCCCACTTTTTTTTTCCTTTCTTGTTGTTGAGCAATTTGTTTGTGTGTGTGTTTTGTCTTGTGTTTTCTTTTTTTTCTTTGTATTGTTTTTGTTCTGGAAAATGAAAACTATTAAATATATTGTTTTAAAAAAAGAAACTGGGGAAGACTCCATCATATTAAAAGATGTATTAGTTTAGTGAGGCAGGAATATTATCTAGATCTTCATTAAAAAGGATATTTGTCCTTCTCATCAGCCATGATGGTTTTTAGGTGGCATTGTTCATTCATTTTTTTTCATCAATTCTGTTGCATCCTCTCTGAAAATATCTGCTAAGTTTCTGCATTTTGATGATTTTTTTCAAGTGACTACTTATACCACTAACAGCCATATTTTTGCTTTCTGTCATGATTCTTAAATGCAGAGCAAACCACACCGGCTGAACACTCAGACTCAGGTGGTAAAATAAACACAACTTTAATGAAAACACAAAATTCAGAACTACACAAACTAAATAAACACGCACACACAAGGAACAACGCAAATTAGATGCTGTGGGACACATATATGCACATATGTATATCACTGTATTGATATGTATATACTGTATTGTATATCACTGTATATGTATTCATACATATACCACCTTAGGCTTCACATCTGAGACGGAACAAAGGACTGAGCTTCTTTGGAGATAACACGAGGATGTGAAAGTTTGGTCTTTGGCAGGCAAAGAGATGGCCTTAGGGGATTTCGCCCAGCGGCCAGAGACTGAAGGTGGGGGGTGTTAAGACCGGGAAGAAGATGCATTGTTACTGGGGATTAAGTACAATGTGACTGTGTGCTTTGATGTCCTGGGGTATAAAAGGGACAGATGTTGGGGGATTCTTTCTCTTTCTGTTTTTGGATGATGTTGGAGAATGTGAATAAACCTGACTCGTGAGATAAACTCAGCCTCGTCATTTCCACAGTCTCCACAATGCAAACTTAAATTTACACAAAGACAGGAGCATGCTGGAGCCACACTCAGCCTGAAAGAGAAGAAGGAGAGAAATAATTAATACACATGGATAACTAAGGAGGAGAAAGAGGAGAAGGAAGAAAAGGCTTACTGTACAAACAGAGAGCTCGACAGGGAACTCCTGCATGGGATATAATGAGAAATGAGGAGAGGATAGGGTGACCTGGGTGAAAGAGGCCGTTGTCTGAAGATGAAAGGTTCAGGTGAGCACGCACAGCCCCGGAGACACACCGCTGAAGTGGCAGCAAACCTGAGAAGGAAAAGACACAAGAGGACTAGACAACGGAATAAAGATTTTGCCAAACAACATTAACTGGGGTTGTTAGTAACAGCAATACCCAACGGTCCAGCGGGGAAGCATTCACACACTGGCTGTTTTATACACTGATAGACCAGGAAGTGGCAGATGTGTCCAATCACGCAGGTGCGCTAATGAGCTCCGGAGCCGGGAAGAAACAGAAACAGGAGGGAAGGGGGTACACGCTCACCTGATCATCAGAGCGCCCCCCCCCCCCATGTGCTGCCTCCAGGCATCCCTCTGGGCTTTTGAGGATGCGCCCGATGGAAAGCCCAAACCATTTCCTGGTCGTGGAAGTAGGACCGTGGAATCCATGACCTCTCCTCTGGTCCATACCCCTTCCAGTGGACCAAGTACTGAAGGCCCTGGCCCTGATGACGGATGTCCAAGATCTTTTGTAAGGTGTAGGTGGTCTGACCGTCAATGATCCTGAAAGGGAGGAGTCCGGAGGAGGGCAAAGAGGGCTGGTGGAGAGGGGCTTAGTCCGGGAAACATAGATGGTCAGATGGATGCGTAGAGTAGACGGCAGGTTGATCCGAACAGTGACGTTGTTGATGATTCGAGAGATGGTAAACAGACCCAGATAGCGTGGTGACAGCTTCTGAGATTCAGTTTTTAAAAGCACCTGCACAGCGGACAGCCAGACCTTCTGTCCTATGGTGTACTTAGGCACTGGCGCACGTCTGTGGTTAGCATAGAGTTGGTTAAGCTCAGATATACCGAGAAGAGCAGCTCAAGTGGACCTCCACAGATGGCGACAGCGGCATGCGTGGGCCTCCACGGATGGCATAGCGATCCCCCTCTCTGCCATCAGTAACAAAGGCAGCATGTACCTCATGGAAGCCTCGAACGGCGTCAAGCCAGTAGCGGAGGAGACGACGGTGTTTTGTACGTATTCCACCCAGGTCAAGTGACAGCTCAAGGTGGTAGGATTACAGGATGCAACACACCTCAGGTTGGCCTCCAGAGACTGGTTTGCATGCTCAACCTGACCGTCACTCTGCGAATGGTATCCAGAAGTGAGACTGGCGGTGGCACCCAGGGAGTGACAAAAAGCCTTCCAGACCTGTGATGTAAATTGTGGCACTTGGTCTGAGACAATGTCCATAGGGATCCCATGCAGGTGGATGATGTGGAGGGTGAGAAGGTTGGCAGTTTTAGTGGCAGAGGGGAGTTTGGGAAGGGGAACTAAATAAATGGTCTTAGAAAAGTGATCAATGATAGTGAAAATGACAGAGTTACCTTGTGAAGGAGGGAGGCCCATGACGAAATCGATGGCAATATGGAACCAGGGGTGACTAGGGACAGGGAGGGGATGAAGGAGGCCAGCTGGGGGAGAAGAGTCAGATTTATTTGCAGCACGGACATGACACACTTTCACATATTCCTGCACATCTCTTCTGAGCGTAGGCCACCCAAAAAAATCGCTGTACCAGTTCAATTGTCTGAGAAATACCAGGATGACAGGTGAAAAAACTGGTGTGCCCCCATTTAATGACGTCACTGCGCAAGGAAGAGGGGACATGCAGTTGGTTGGCCGGGCCTCCCTCAGGAATGGGTTCAGAGGACAGGGCCTGCTGGACCCTCTACTCGATCTCCCAAAAGACGGCTCCTAAAACACAGGAAGAGGGCAGGATCATTTCCGGAGGGAAAGCAGTTGCTTCAGCAAGGAAGGAGGAGGAGGAATCGGAGGAGAACTGGCGTGAGAGTACATCGCGCTTGACATTACGGGACCCTGGGTGGTAAGTAATGGAGAGATCAAATCTGAGAAAAAAAACAGGGCCCACCATGCTTGTCGAGAATTTAACCATCTGGCAGATCTGTGGTATTCTAAATTTTTATGATCTGTCCAAATAATGACCAGTTGGTTTGCTCCCTCCAGCCAGTGCCTCCATTCCTCCAGCGCCAACTTAATGGCCAACAGCTCACGGTCACCAATGTCGTAATTCCTTGCGGCTTGCGTCAGCCGCTGAGAGAAATACGTGCATGGATGAAGCTTCTGATCGGAGCCGGAATGCTGGGAAAGAACATTGCCCACCCCCGAATCAGAAGTATTAACCTCATCCACAAACTGAGCCTGTGGATCGACCTGTGCCAAAATGGTCATGTCAGTAAAGAGGGCCTTAAGTGTCACAAAAGCCCGTTCCGTGGCCTCGGACCACTTGAACGGGATTTTGGTGGACGTGAGCTGCATAAGGGGCAGGGCTACTTTACTGTAATTGCGGATAAACCGACGGTAGAAGTTGGCAAAGCCCAGGAAGCGTTGAAGCTGCTTCCTGGACTGGGGGGGTAGGCCAGTCTATAACCACCTTTACCTTAGCCGGGTCAGCCTTTAATGCACCTTCAGCCATGGTTAACCCCAAGAAAGAAGTGGAGTGGGTGGTCTCGGCTCTCTCAAAAAGCTGGTTCTCTAGCAGCTACTACAGGACAACTCAGACATTGACTATGTGTTCCTCCAGCGTGCGAGAAAAAATAAGGATGTTGTCTAAATAAACAAAACAAAAACAAAATGGTTCACCACGTCTCAAAGGACATCACTGATTAAACGCTGGAAGACAGTGGGGGCATTGGTCAGCCCGAAGGGCATGACCAGGTATTCAAATTGGTCCAGATGTGTTTTAAAGGCCATCTTCCACTTGTCTCCTTCGTGTATGCGAACAAGATGGTATGCGTTACAATCGAGTTTGGTGAAAAACCACGGCCGTTGGAGAAGTTCAAAGGCCGAATTAATGAGAGGCAATGGATATTTATCCTTAATGATGATAGCGTTAAGCTCTCGATAATCAATGCATGGCCACAGTGACCCATCCTTTTTATCCACACAAAAGAACCGAGCGGCGGATGATGGATGAATAAGGCAGACGCTAAGGGAGTCTTTAATATAGCTCTCCATCGCCTCCCTCTCTGGCTCAGATAAACTGTAGAGCTGACTGGATGGCAGCCGCACGCCCAGAAGGATGTCAATAGCACAGTCATAGGACCGATGGAGTGGTAATGAAAGGGCCCTTGACTTGCTAAAAACCTCCCCTAAGTTATGGTAGACCTCAGGCACGAGGCTGAGATCCATCGTCTTAGCCGGAGGGGAGAAGATAGGAAGAGTGGGGGAGCTTGCAGCTGAGCGGAGACACAATGAAAGGCAAAAAGGGGTCCAGGAAGAAATGGAGCCCTGGTCCCAGTTAATAATGGGGTTGTGTTTGCAAAGCCATGGATACCCTAGAATCACTGGTGTCGACAAATGAGGAAGGACAAAAAACTGGATAGTCTCGCGGTGGTTACTGGATAAAATGATAGAAATAGGTTCAGTTTGAAGGGTAACCAGATCGAGCAGAAACATTTAATGGTGTCGAGAGATTCCTGGTGGGAATCTTAAAGTTTTGAATTAGACCCTGTTGAATGAAATTTTGTTCAGCTCCGGAATCAATCAGAGCTGATGTTTTACACTCGGCCCCCGGTAACTGAATGAGGGCCGGGAGTGTAAAACTACTGGGAGGATTTAGATAGATAAATGTACTTTATTGATGCCAAGCTGGGAAATTGCAGTGTAACAGCAGCATGACAGCAGACAACCAAACGACAGAAACACACGCATGACAGACAAAGGGATTACCCATGGAAAGTAAAGCTAACACTACTATAAAAAAAAGTCTATCAACATCATAGCTGAGTAGATGGTTACCCGTATAGATACATGAATCATACCTGCTGTACAATACAGGACTATCGAAGCAGAGTGAGATGTGAGGTACCAATTAGACTGTACGGTGCAGTATGGCAGCATAGTTATGACCAGAATTCAACATCAGAGTGAGTTATTGTACAGTGAAATGGCATGCGGTAGGAAAGATTTCCTGTACCTAACTGTTCGACAGCGAAGCTGTAGCAGTCTGATGGAGAAAGTGCTCCACTGTCTGTCCAGTATGTGTTGGAGGGGGTGATCAGGATTGTCTATGGTGGATCGCAGTTTATTTAGTGTCCTCTTCTCCACCACTGTCACAAAGGGCTCTGGCCTGAGACCAATTACAGAGCCAGCCCTCTTGATAATCTTGTCAGATCTGTTGGTGTCGCTGGCTCTGATACTGCTACCCCAACAGACAGCAGCAAAGAAGATGGCGCTGGTGACAACGGTCTGGTAGGAAAGCTCCAGCATCCTGCTGCACATGTTGAAGGATCTCAGCTTCCTCAGGAAGTAGAGTCTGCTCATCCCCTTCTTGTGCACAGCATCGGTGTTGGATCTCCAGTCCAGCCCATTGCTGATCCTGACACCTCGATATTTGTAGTCCTCGACCACTCCACACCACCCCCCCCAATCTGCAATGGCTGTGAAGGCGTCCTCTTCTTCCTGAAGTCAGCCACGATCTCTCTGGTCCTGCTGATATTCAGCCTCATGTGATTCTGCTCTGTCCCCTCCACAAATCTGTCTACCAGTGCCCTGTACTTCCTGTCCTCTCCCCCTCTTATACACCCAACAGCAGCTGAGTCGTCAGAGAATTTCTGCAGGTGGCATGATCAGTGGCCCCGCAATACATGCAAGCCCCTGCCTCCTCCCGGCGCCAGTGCTCCTCTGGAGTCAGATGAGTCCGACCGAAGACCCTCGGCTCCAGCGGTGACGCCGATTGGGCAGAGTATGGGGGGCCGGACGTGAAGTGGATGAGGAAGCAGCAGCCCTCTGCTCCCACACACGCTCACGATACAGGTGATCAAGGGCCACCGCCTATGCTAATAATTCATCAAAAGAGGATGGATCAGCGCAGATAGCCAGTTCGTCGTGGAGGTTGGCATTTAGACTCCAGAGGAAGGTGCTACACAGCGCAATGTCATTCCATTCGGAGTCTGTTGTGGCGACCTGGAACTCGACCGAAAAGATGGTGACTGACTGACCCTCCTGCCAGAGTCCCATTAACTGGCTAGCAATATTTCCCTCACTCTCCAAATGATCGAATGCCCGGGTGAATTAACTGCATAAACCATTCATATGTGTACAGGGGCCCCTCCGGACCGCTCAAGATGGACTGAACCCACTTAAACACCCGGTCTCAGAGTAACAGGGTCATGAATTGAATTTTCGCTGAATCATCCCTATAGTCCCCATCCACCTGCTGAAAATAAAGCTGGCAGTGGAGCAGAATTCCTTTGTAACCCCCCACCTCCCCCGTATAGGGGGCAGGTGAGGGAATGGAAATAGTTCTGCGGATGGGAGGAGCTGCCTGAGTAGCAGGTGCAGGAGGAGCCGTCGCACCAGGAAGTCGACACAGGTGCTCGGTGACAGTAGTCGATTGTTGCGTAATAGTTTGGAATTGTTCAGACAAGAAAATGACCTGACGCTCCATGGCATCCAAATGCCAGAGTACTGAATGCTCACCCAGTGACGCGTCCGCTGAGCCTTGATCCTGGCTGGACCGTTCTGTCATGATTTAATACTAGGAAGACTCAAATGCAGCCACACCGGATGAACACTCAGACTCAGGTGGTAAAATAAACACAACTTTAATGAAAACACAAAATTCAGAACTACACAAACTAAATAAACACGCACACATAAGGAACAACACAAATTAGACACAAACTTAAATTTACACAAAGACAGGTGCACGCTGGAGCCACACACAGCCTGACAGAGAAGAAGGAGAGAAATTATTAATAAACAAGGATAACAAAGGAGGAGAAAGAGGAGAAGGAACAAACAGAGGGTCCGACAGGGAACTCCTGCATGAGATACAATGGGGAATGAGGTGAGGATGGGTTGACCTGGGTGAAAGAGGCTGTTGTCTAAAGATGAAAGGTTCAGGTGAGCACGCACAGCCCCGGAGACACACTGCTGGAGTGGCAGCAAACCTGAGAAGGAAAAGACACAAGAGGATTAGACAATGGGAATAAAGATTTTGCCAAACAACATTAACTGGGGTTGTTAGCGGCAGCAATACCCAACGGTCCAGCAGGGAAGCATTCACACACTGGCTGTTTTATACGCTGGTAGACCAAGAAGTGGCAGGTGTGTCCAAACACGCAGGTGCGCTGATGAGCTCGGAGCCAGGAGGAAACAGAAAGAGGAGGGGAGGGGGTACACGCTCACCTCATCATCACACTTTCTGAGTGTTGCCAAGGTTCATTTGCCTTCTTGTTGGCTGCCTTAACTTCCTGTTTGGCCCAAAAGTCCAAATCTTTCTGAACAATGCCATCACACTAAACAAACTGGACCAATGTTCAGTGTGATTCAGACCGAGACCACCTCTTTTTGCTGGACTAAATTTTTGCTCTTTGATCTGGACCATGGTTTGGGGGAGATTTGATATCTAAAATTTTGGACCAAACCACACTGAAAAGTCAAAGTCTTGATCAAATTTGTCAAATTTCCTGTTTTCTAATACGTTTTCAGTTATAGATAGACAGACAGTTGTGGATATGTGACAATTTTTCTCATAAGTTTGCATTTTTTTCATTATTTTTTTCACCCTTTGTCTTATAAATTCACTGTCTTCTTTAATTTTGCCCTTGTCTCAGGTTAGAGCAACAGTCCCGCAAAATGACTGTGCACGTCCCTGGTCAAATGACACCTTTACATTAGGTGTACACCAAGCTCCAGATCACCTACGTGTGTGCATGTGAGCATCATTGACAAGTTCTGTATGGTCCACGTGTGTGTCCTTGTTTCTGTTTGCACTGGAGAAAGCAGTTTGTATGTGTGTGTGTGTGTGTGTTTATGTTGTTGATACCATGTCTCACTGTGATTCAGGTGTTGTGGAAGAGTGACTATAGTTAGTCCATAACTCATGATGCTCTCCATTCAGAAGACACCTTAGGGCCCACATTACACCCAGTGAGACTCAATCACAGCCTACGCTAAATCGATAATCCCGGAGATAGTTGGTGGGAGGGACGGAGAGAAAGATGGAGAGAAAATGGCTGTGGGAGAGAAAGAAAAGGAGGAGGAGGAGAAAAGGAGACAGGATGAGGGGGAGAGAGAGTGTGAAAAAGGGAGAACGGGGCAGGATAGGAAGATGAAAGATGAGGACTGGTTTTCCAACAAACTCCCCAAAGGCCCCGTTGCTGACTGTGTTTTTATCTGAGGATGTGAGGATGGTGCTGGGGTGAAAAGGGAAGAAGGAGTGAAACTGAAAGAAGACACAGAGTGCAAGTGGAAACTCACTGAAACAAGACACTTTGCCATCCAATTATCCAAACACCTTTAGAAAAAAATGTCCTACCTTACTCCACACAGTCTTGAGTAGGCATTTTATATTTAGTAGTACTGTATATCTTTTAAAATATGCTGGAGAGTGGTGTCCAGCTCACTGTACACATTTCTGTTATACAAAAAGTAAGCCCAGCATGCTACATTGTGGCATTCAGTCATGGTGCTACAATATTGATGATAATCAACAATATTTAAAAGAATTGATTAAAGTGGGTTAATGAAAAACATATGACTTACGGGGACCTATTATGACAGTCCATTTGTGCCGGTGCTTTCATTAGTTTCTGTCAGTGCATTGTCTTGTTTTCTGCTGTACACCCTTGCCATCTAATAAGGAAATGACTGTGTGCGACTTGCACTGGTAGGATGGGACTGATTTAAAGTGGATGAGGCTCGGCGCAAAGTTCAGTCGCATTTGTATTACACACATGGACAAAATTTTTGGTACCCCTCTGTTAAAAAAGTGGTAATAAATAAAAATTCTATGAAAATTAACCAATGAAAATCAGACAATGCTTTTGAATTGCGGTTCAACAGAATTATTTTTAAAAAAACAAACTCATGAAACAGGCCTGGACAAAAATGATGGTACCCTTAACTTAATATTTTGTTGCACAACCTTTTCAGGCAATCACTGCAATCAAACGATTTCTGTAACTGTCAATGAGACTTCTGCACCTCTCAGCAGGTATTTTGGCCCACTCCTCATGAGCAAACTGCTCCAGTTGTCTCAGGTTTGAAGGGTGCCTTCTCCACACGGCATGTTTCAGCTCCTTCCACAGATGTTCAATAGGATTTAGATCAGGGCTCATAGGAGGCCACTTTAGAATAGTCCAATGTTTTGCTCTTAGCCATTGTTGGGTGTTTTTAGCTGTGTGTTTTGGGTCATTATCCTGTTGCAAGACCCATGACCTGCGACTGAGACCAAGCTGTCTGACACTGGGCAGCACATTTCTCTCTAGAATACCTTGATAGTCTTGAGATTTCATTGTACCCTGCACAGATTCAAGACACCCTGTGCCAGATGCAGCAAAGCAGCCCCAGAAAATAACAGAACCTCCTCCATGTTTCACAGTAGGGACAGTGTTCTTTTCTTGGTATGCTTCATTTTTGCATTTGTGAACATAGAGCTGATGTGCCTTGCCAAAAAGTTGCAGTTTTGTCTCGTCTGTCCATAGGACATTCTCCCAGAAGCTTTGTGGCTTATCAACATGCAGTTTGGCAAATTCCAGTCTGGCTTTTTATGATTTGTTTTCAACAGTGGTATCCTCCTTGATCATCTCCCATGAAGTACACTTTGGCTCAAACAACGACGGATGGTGTGATCTGACACTGATGTACCTTGACCTTGGAGTTCACCATGAATGTGTTTAGAGGTAGTTCTGGGCTCTTTTGTTACCATTCATATTATCCGTCTCGCGGCCACGTCCAGGGAGGTTGGCTACAGTCCCGTGGATCTTAAATTTCTGAATAATATGTGCAACTGTAGTCACAGGAACATCAAGCTGCTTGGAGATGGTCTTATAGCCTTTACCTTTAACATGCTTGTCTATAATTTTCTTTCTAATCTCCTGGGACAACTCTTTCCTTTGCTTCCTCTGGTTCATGTTTAGTGTAGTACACACCATGTCAACAAACAGCACAGTGACTACTTGTCACCCTTTAAATAGGCCGACTGACTGATTACAAGTTTGTAGACACCTGTGATGTTAATTAGAGGACACATCTTGGTTGAACATGTCCCTATGGTCACATTATTTTCAATCTTTTCTAGGGGTACCATCATTTTTGTCCAGGCCTGTTTCAAGAGTTTGCTTTTTAAAGTAATTCTGTTGAACCACAGTTCAAAAGCATTGTTATTTTATTTCAGATAGATTAAAAGTACAGGTTAAAAGAAACTGAATAATATAACAAAGGGGGAAAGAAAATCCAACAAGGTCAAACTAGACAATAACTCCTCTGATTATACAGCTCAACATAAGTTATCCGAAATAGGTGATGGCTGAAGCCGCAGCTTATATTGCCCACCCATATTCCATCCAAGAATTCAAAAGAAAAACAAAACAAGAGCGATTACAATTCAGAACAAAGCTAAGACAAAACGTGACAAAAAACTAAGCTACAACACAACGCAGGCTGGATATAACAATCCTATTGTGATTTTACATGTCATCTTGTATATATGTTTGGAGTATTTCTTCCTTTAGTTTTTGTTTAAATTGTCCAAGCATTGTACATGATTTTAATTCAGGTCCAAAATCGTTCCATAATCTGACTCCTTGCACTGAAACACAGTGTTGCTTGGTGGTAGTTCTCACTGAAGGTTTTTGAAATATACATGTTCCTCTGAAATGATATTGTTTCTCCCTTATTTGGAACAACTTTTGGATATTTGTGGGCAGTGATAGATTCTTTACTTTAAACATTATTACTGCAGTTTTAAAGTCAACCAGATCTTTCAACTTGAGAGCTTTTAATTTAAGAAAAAGTGGGTTTGTTGGTTCCCTGTAAGCAGCTTTGTTTATTATTCTAATAGCTTTCTTCTGAAGCATAAAGACTGGATATATGTTTGTTTTATATGTATTTCCCCATACTTCAGTACAATATGTCATGTATGGGAGTATTAATGAATGATACAAGGTATATAGTGTGGGTTGATTCAGCAAATATTTCGCTCTGTGTAGTATTGCAATTGATTTGGATATTTTACCTTTAATATAATTAATATGTGACTTCCAACACAGTTTATTATCAATTATTACTCCAAGAAATTTAGTTTCAGATACCCTTTCAATCTCTACACCATTTACACTGACTTTAGATACTAAGTTGTTGTGATGGTTGTTAAAAACTATAACTTTTGTCTTACTTAAATTGAGCATTAATTTGTTTGAATCAAACCACAGTTTAAGCTTTCCTAATTCCTTTCCGAGTGTATCCAAAAGTTGTTCCAAATTGCTTCCACTGCATAATAGATTAGTGTCATCGGCAAACAATATTAAGTCCATTTTTTCTGAAACTTTACATATATCATTTATATACATATTGAATAACAATGGCCCCAAAACTGAACCCTGTGGGATTCCACAAGTAACCTTCAGTAACTGTGAGTTTTTGTTACCAACACATACATACTGATATCTATTCTTTAAGTAACTACATAACCAGGACAGTGCTACCCCTCTAATACCACAATTTTGTAGTTTCTTTAATAATAAATTATGATCCACTGTATCAAATGCTTTTTTTAAGATCCAGGAATACCCCAACTGAATATTCTTTATTTTCAATGGCAGTTGATATTTTTTCTATAAATTCCATTAGAGCAAATGCAGTTGTCCTCTTGTGTCTGAACCCATATTGCTGCTCACACAATAAATTATTTTTCAGTATGAAGTTGTCAATTCTCTCACAGTATGGTGCATATTTAAGGCACATATATGGCATGCTTGTATGGTACGCATTCTCCCCCACATGCATCCAGTAGGCATGACGGTGCAGACCCTACAGAGCAAACGTCCAAAGGAACAATGCCCCAGCAGGGACCTCGGCTAGGAGGTGGGTGCTGGGGAAGACGGAGGTCAGAGACAATGTCCCAATGGGAGCCCCCGAGGTGGAGAAGGGAACAGAGGCGCCAGCAAGTCTCGGAGGCTAACTGTGACTGTGGGTTCATGTGTTTACTGAACTTCTGTGGGGTGAAGGTGTGAGATACTTGATGTGGGGGTTTAGTATCTCTAGAGTATAAAAGCTGTGAGGAAAGTTGGGTCTGTCTCTTTTCTGTTGAGAACTTTGATGATAGAAGATGTGACTTCCAATAAAGCTTTCCTGAGAAATAAACTCAGTCTCGTTTGTAAGGCATCTTCTACACTGGTGACCTACGACTAACTATGGCCGGTGGCGGCGAGCTTTCCACACCGGACCCTTCAGGAGCCAGCCGGGTTAACGCAGCTACCATACTACAGCTGCCCGACTTCTGGCAACATAACCCGTGCTCCTGGTTTACCACTGTGGAGGCGCAATTCCACCTTCGGGGAATCTCAGCGGACGCTACGAGGTTCTACCATGTCGTCGCGAAGCTGGACAGCCTCACAGTGCAGCGGGTGGAGAGCCTGACCAACCACCCGCCCCAAGACAACAAGTATGACACACTGAAAGCTGCCCTCATCCAAGCCTTCACTCCCTCGCGGGAAGAGCGAGCAGAGAAGCTCCTGGCGCTGACAGAGGGAGAAGCAGACAGGCCAGCCGATCTGATGGCAAAGATGATGAGCCTGAGAGGCGAAGATGACGACAGTTTTATCTTCGCCCACCTCTTCCTCAGAACGCTCCCGCCAGCAGTGAGAGTCGCCCTGGCCAGCTCGCAGCCACTCGTCAACCGTGACTACCACGAGCTGGGACAGGTGGCGCAACGCCTCGTCGACTCCCATAGACAGCGCGCGGCCATGACTGAAGCAGCAGAGATGACCGCCCCTTCGCGAGAAGGAGAGAGACCAGAGGCTGCGACACCGGATCCACTGACGGCAGCAGCGGCAGAGACCAGGAGAAGCAGAGCCGACAACGCCCTCTGCTTCTACCATCGACGTTTCGCCGAGAAAGCCCACAGATGCGTCCCACCGTGCCGGTACCAGCGCCAGGGAAACGCCAAGTCCGGGAGCCGGTAGCAGCTGCGACTCTCGGCACGAAGAACAGGCTGCTTTTCGTGAAGGACGCGAATTCTGGGAAAGAATTCCTGGTGGACACGGGCTCCCAGCTGAGTTTTGTCAAGCCTACCTACGCGGACACCGTGGCGCCGGCCAGCGGCCCCCTGGTGTTAGCGGCGAACGGCTCCACGATCAAAACCTATGGGGAGAAGACGCTCCGCCTGTCCCTCCACGGGCGCACCTTCGAGTGGACCTTCGTTGTTGCTGCAGTTAACAACAACATGTTAGGTGCTGACTTTTTGTGCTCAAACAGTTTGTTAGTTGACCTTACTAATAGACGTATTGTAAATGCACTGTCTTTCTACTCTATCTCCTGCACAGCTCGGGTGGCCCTGCCTTCTGCACATTCCAATGTCACAGCTGCGGGTGGTAAGTTTCATGCATTACTCAACCAGTTTCCAGCACTCACGGTCCCTACATTTTCAGCGTCAGTTGCCAAACACGGGGTCGAGCATTTCATAAGTACTTCGGGCCCCCTTGTTTTTGCAAAAGCTCGGCGGTTGGACCCAGCTAAACTGGCCATCGCGCGCGAAGAATTCACCAACTTGGAAAAACTGGGCATAGTCCGGCGTTCGAACAGCGCCTGGTCGTCACCCCTGCACATGGTACCCAAGGCTGACGGCTCGTGGCGCCCTTGCGGTGATTTCCGCAGATTAAATAATGCTTCAGCCCACGACCGCTATCCGATTCCGCACATCCAGGATTTTTCGGCACATTTAGCGGGGGCGCGCATCTTTTCCAAAATAGATTTGGTGCGTGGTTATCACCAAGTTCCAGTCCGTGCGCAGGACATACCCAAAACGGCAGTTATAACCCCTTTCGGGCTTTTCGAGTTTTTGCGCATGCCTTTCGGCCTCAAGGGCGCCGTGCAGACGTTCCAACGCATGATGGATGCAGTGCTGCGCGACCTCCCTTTCGTGTTCGCTTATTTGGATGATATTTTGGTAGCCAGCGCGTCCGAAGCCGAGCACGAAAGCCACCTCACAGCCGTTTTTCAGAGGCTCACAGAACATGGGCTGATCATTAACCCAGCGAAGCGCCAATTCGGGGTAGCAAAAATCGATTTTTTGGGACACCGCGTGTCGCCAGAAGGCGCGGTCCCGCTGCCAGATAAAGTGCGCGCGATAACGGATTTCCCCCAACCGCAGACGGTTAAGGCGCTGCAGGAATTTTTGGGGACGGTCAATTTTTATAACCGTTTCCTCCCAAACGCGGCACGGCTCATGCACCCATTGTACGCGGCATTAAAGAAGCAAAAACCTGCATCTAAGGTCGAGTGGTCCCCGGATCGGGAGCGCGCTTTTTCACAGGTCAAATCAGCCCTCGCGAACGCTGCGTTATTGGCACACCCGGTGCCGGCAGCTCGCATGGCGCTAACCACAGACGCCTCCAACGTGGCAGTGGGAGCGGTTGTCGAGCAACTGGTGGCAGGATGCTGGCAACCACTCGCGTTTTTCAGCAAAACGTTGCGCGATGGCGAGCGTAAATACAACACGTTTGACAGGGAGCTTTTGGCCCTGCATTTGGCCATCCGCCACTTCCAGTTCTGGTTGGAAGGGCGCCATTTTACCGCGTTCGTGGACCATAAACCCTTAACTTTTGCAATGGCTAAGGTTTCAGAGCCTTGGTCGGGCCGACAACAGAGGCAGCTGGCTGCAATTTCGGAGTTTACCACTGACATTCAACACGTGCGTGGCGGGTAAACACAATGTAGTGGCTGATTGCCTCTCGCGTGCAGTTGCAGCGACAGGCCCCCAGGGGGCAGATTCGGCGGCTGCAGACCTAGGTCAGGCTTGCGGCGCGGAAGCGCTCACAGCTCCGGTCTGCGTCGGGTTAGATTATGCAGCCATGGCCGCTGAACAGGTTGGCGACGCGGACGTGCGCGCGCTCCAGTCTGGGCCAACAGGTCTAAGGCTGGAGCACAGGGTGCTTCAAAGAGGCATGCCCTCCCTAATCTGCGATACCTCCACGGGGCGTCCCCGTCCCGTGGTCCCGGCTGCGTGGCGTCGCCGTGTTTTTGACTTAATACATTCACTGGCACACCCGGGCGTCCGCGCGTCTATCAAAATGGTAGGAGAGAAGTTTGTTTGGCCGGGGCTGCGTAAACAAGTCAAAGAGTGGGCTGCAGCCTGCGCTGCGTGTCAAAGAGCAAAGGTACACAAACACACACGAGCCCCTCTAGAACCTTTTCACATCCCAGCCAAACGCTTTGATCATGTGCATATCGACTTAGTAGGACCTCTTCCACTGTCCCAGGGGTTCACACACCTTTTAACCATGGTGGACCGCACCACGCGCTGGCCAGAGGCGGTCCCTCTGGCGGCAACCACAGCGGCAGATGTTGCACGTGCCTTTTTAACAGCTTGGGTCGCACGTTTTGGTATCCTGTCAGACATAACGTCTGACAGAGGACCCCAGTTTGTTTCCGAGCTCTGGTCATCCATGGCACTCAGCCTGGGGGTGAAAATTCATCGCACGACCGCGTATAACCCCCAGGCCAACGGTTTGTGCGAGCGCTTCCATCGGTCATTGAAAGCAGCCCTCAGAGCGGCTCTCACGGACACAAATTGGGTTGATAAGCTCCCATGGGTTTTATTAGGGTTGCGTTCAGCACCTAAAGAGGATTAGCAAGCCTCTCCGGCCGAACTCGTTTTCGCCCAACCCCTCCGGTTACCGGGAGATTTCCTCCCTGAGAACCCTGCTCTGGAGCACCTCCCCGCTCAGCTGCTGCAGAGCGACGCGGGGTCATACACCCTCCCCGGTCCCGTTCATCACAGTTTTCCACGTGTTTTTGTGCCCAAAGCCTTAAAGAATGCAGAATTTGTCTTTGTTAGACACGACGCACAGAGGTTAGGTTTAAGGCCACCTTACGATGGACCGTTCAGAGTGTTAGAAACCGGGGAAAAGCATTTTTTGCTCGATTTGGGAGACAGGAGGGACTTAGTCTGCATTAACAGACTCAAACCCGCTTTTGTGTTAGCTGACGACCCAGTACAGTTGGCCAGAGCCCCCCGCCGCGGCAGGCCACCCGGGAGAAACGCTCTGCTAAGCTTTCACGACGATGTGTTAATGATTCTACTTCACAGATGCAGCAGACAGCCACAGGCAGAGCGAGACCTGCTCACAGCAGATATGGCAGAGAGTTGAAGCCCAAGCAGTGGGAAATGTGATCTGTTGTGCCAAGTTTTTTTCTCTCTTGTTCTGTGTGGGGGTGTCATGATTCTATGCATTTGAAGTGTAACTTGTCCTTATTTGAACGTTTGGGGGGGGGGTTATATGGTGCATATTTAAGGCACATATATGGCATGCTTGTATGGTACGCATTCTCCCCCACATGCATCCAGTAGGCATGACGGTGCAGACCCTACAGAGCAAACGTCCAAAGGAACAATGCCCCAGCAGGGACCTCGGCTAGGAGGTGGGTGCTGGGGAAGACGGAGGTCAGAGACAATGTCCCAACGGGAGCCCCCGAGGTGGAGAAGGGAACAGAGGCGCCAGCAAGTCTCGGAGGCTAACTGTGACTGTGGGTTCATGTGTTTACTGAACTTCTGTGGGGTGAAGGTGTGAGATACTTGATGTGGGGGTTTAGTATCTCTAGAGTATAAAAGCTGTGAGGAAAGTTGGGTCTGTCTCTTTTCTGTTGAGAACTTTGATGATAGAAGATGTGACTTCCAATAAAGCTTTCCTGAGAAATAAACTCAGTCTCGTTTGTAAGGCATCTTCTACAACAGAATATTTTTTCAAGTATCTTGGAAAACTGCGGCAATAGTGAAATTGGTCTATAGTTTGAGAATTCCCCTCTGTCACCCGTCTTGTATATCGGAATTACTTTAGCTATTTTCATTGCATTGGGAAATATACCTGTTTGGAGAGACAGGTTACAGATATACATCAGTGGTTTCACTAAGCATTCAATAATAGTTTTGACTAAGAGCATGTCAATACCATCACAGTCCGTAGATGTTTTACTTTTAAATGATTTAACAATTTCAATGACCTCTCTCTCGTCTGTGTTCTTTATGAAAATGGAGTCTTTTATAGCAGTGTTTTTGCTTATTGTATCATCTGTAGGCGCCGTAATGGGTATTTCTCGAGCCAAATTAGGACCAATGTTAACAAAAAAGTTATTAAATTCATCTGCAGGTGAAGCTGCATTCACACTCTGAGTCGTTTTATTATTTTTTGAAAAATCGGTTGGGTGGCTTGTATTTCTGTTTTTATTTCCAAGAATACTGTTAAGTATTGTCCATGTATTTTTAATATTGTCTCTATTTTTCTCCAGTTCTATGTATACTGTAATAGTCTCTCTTACTACATCTTATTATATATGTTAACTTATTTTTGTATGTTTTATACCGCTGCTCTGCTTCTGATGTCTGATTTTTTTGTCTGATTTTGTCTGATCAATTGTCTGATTTTCACTGGTTAATTTTCATAGAATTTTTATTTATTACCACTTTTGTCAGATTCATGTTATTTCTGTGACCATTGTGGGTTTTTCTTTCATTAACAGAGGGGTACCAACAGTTTTGTCCACAGCTGTAAGGTGCATTTTGTTCCAATGTTCTTGTGATCAGCAAAAAACAGGTCTAAAGTCAACAGTGTGGCAGTAAAGGCAGCGAGAGCGCGCCCTTCCTGTGCCGTCTCATCTTTGTGAATTCATCACTTCACCTGAGGCAGAAGATGCACCTGCACCCGCTCATCAGCCAGCATACTTAAGGAGGCTCTCTCCGCGCAATCTATGCTGGCTCATCTGGGTATACTGCCTCAACAAGAAAAGCAGGTATTGTTTTCCGCTAGTTTAGACACGTTGTCTAATCTCACTCTCTTCTCTTCTTCAGGTTGCTGCCATCATGCGTGTGTGTCACCAGGACTGTGCGCGCTCTCCTGCCACCTCTCTATTAATCCCTTGGCTTCCAACCTCCACCCGGTCAGGCACCATCAGCTCATTTCCCCACTCTACTGGTTCGTCTATTCCCCGCTGGAGTCCTGCAGGTTCTTCCTCGGAACCCCAAGTAAGTGGCAATTTAGCTCACCCATTTCCCCTTACTCCGTTCCTCTGACAGCTCTCGTCTTCTCTCCTCAGGTGGATTCTTCTGGCGAGTGGCTGTTACTCTAACTGTGTGACCTTTTGCTATTAATAAATTGTCTAACGTGCCCGCTTGTGTCGTTCCTTCCTGTGCTGTTGCATCGTGCATGGAAGCTGTCAGTTTATAGCCATGAAAAGCAGTGCATTATACTATTTCAGCAGCATGTTTAAAAGGCTTCAATACATGCAGTCATGTGAAAAAAATTAGGATACCCCATTAAATATTCAGTTCTTTATTAAGAAATGTTCACATATCTATGTCTAGCCTTGTTTTTGTTTTATTTGCATTTTTTAACATCATTTTAGCCATTTAAGTGGGAATGAATGTGGGGGTGTCCTTAAAAAGATGAGGGGGGGTATCCTAATTTATTCCTCACTATTTGTTTAGAATTATATTTTGCAGAAAATTTGAAAAAAGTCTTTCATTCATTTTTAATTGTTTAGTTGTATTACATGAATCTCCTAGTATTTTTAACATTTATATTAAATATCCATATGTCCAAATATGTTAAAAAAAAACCACACACAGGCTTATACAGGGTGTCCTAATTTCTTCACATGACTGTACGTATGACTGTTACTACATCTGGGGTAGAATTTCTCAGTGTATGTTATTCTGACGGACTGATTTTGCAAAAAAATCTCATCTCCCCCAGTGCAAAATGAATTTCTCCTCTCATTTAAATGCAGTCGTATTATTATTGCTGTTGTTTTCACTTTTTCTGCAGGTAGAAAATCTGATATTGTTGTAGTCCTAGTTCAATTTTAAAACCACTTCTAGTACAAGGAAATTTCACTCATGGCATTTTCCAGAGAATGACTCAGGCTTCACAGATACCTAAAAATAGGTTCACAATAATTTAATGGTAAAAGTAGTAGTTGTGGGAATCTTTAGGCACCTCACGATCCGAGTTGACTACAATTCAGGGGGCTCTGATTACGATGCATCTTTTTTTTTTCCTAACATGCAAATATTAGAAAAAGGAGTTTCTGCACTTCATTCCAAAGAAACTGTAGCTGTTGCAGGTGCTTGTCAGGTTAAGGACATCAAAATCACAGAGGAAAAGAGTCTGGAGCACACTGTCAGATTCACAGCCTTTGTTAGTGCTAAGACATACATCCTCTTCAATCTTCTTAGATCATAGACTTATTGCTAATTTTAACATATTTTAATTAAATTTTTGGACACTGCATATTAATTACCACTTTACATGTAAATATGCACCCCTGATCATTGGTGACCTTTTTGTGTAGAGTCTGCATGTTCTTTCCGTGTCTGCGTCAGTTTTCTCTTGTTAATTCAGTTTCCTCCCACAGGCTAAAGACATGCAGGTTAGGTTAACTGGCATCAACTGGAGATTCTAAAATCGTCCTTAGGTTTGAATGTGAGAGTGAATGGTTGCCTGTCTGTGTTGGCCCCGGGATGGACTGTCAATCTGTGCAGGGTCTACCCTGCGTCTCGACCAAAGATGCTGGGATAGGTTCCAGCCCCCCTGCGACCCGGAAAGGATTAAGTGGAAGAAGATGAATGAATGAATGAATGAATGAATAATAATAATAATAATAATAATAATAATAATAAAAGCAATAGCAGATCTGGATTATTCAGATGACATTGCTTTGCTGTCAAACAACATCTTACAGGCGCAGAGATTGCTGTCACTTGTAGAGTTGGAATGCTCACCATCACTGGCCAGAAGACCAAAATAATGACACCCAGGGATGCTTCTAACTCTATATCTCCACTGCTGACAAGTACCGGCAACCCTCTGGAAGTAGTCAACAACTTCAAGTACCTTTGCTCCTGGATGGGATCTACTAGTCATGATATGAAGGTGAGCAAGCCACTCGCGTGGGGTGCTCTCAATGACATGCAAGCTACTACATGGCACTCAAACATCTCAAGAGAGCTAAAAGTTAAATTCTTCTGTGCAACAGTGGAATCCATACTGCTATGCGTAAGCAAGTGCTGGTCATTAAACGTCTCCCTTCAGAAGTCATTGGATGGTTCTTACACTTGGATGCTGCACACCGTCCTCAATGTAAACTGACAAGACCATGTCTCCAATGAAGATCTCTATGGGCACCTCCCCAGAATATCAGAAAAAGGGGTCTTGATGAAGACTTGGCCTCATAGGGCACTGTTACCGTCACCAAGAGCTCCCAGCAGGCCACATGGTACTCTGGGAAACAACACATGAGTGTTGTCACCCAGGATGGCCATTAACATCATTTCGTCACCCAGGACGTCACCCAGGACGGCCATTAACATCATTCGTAAACACTGAAGGGAGACACTGGGGCGGCCAACATTGGCGAGCTTGCCGCCTGTATGCTAGACCATGAAGTCTGGACCGCTAGGCGTGCAGCTCAGCTGAGGCTGCTCCGTCTGTCTATCTGTCTGTCCCACCCCTAAAAACTAGAGATGTTCATGTTGTAAAGAGTAATTCCAATGTAATGGCAATTTCAATTCGTTTTTTCTGCCTTAATCTTTTACCACCAAAACCACTACTGTTTCTGCCATCAAAACTGGCCATTGTATAATGGCAGACAATTTAACACAAATAAAGACTCAACTGTTTCAACATCTAATTTTGGAATAGATACGCTTTTCATTTTGCAACTATTTTTAACCCATCACCAGACATTTATCTGACTTTTCAAATTAAATAAAATCTATGCTGGGATGCTTTGCCTCAGTCTTCACAGTGCACCTGCTGCAGATGGTGCTTGTCTATCGATGTCCAAACCACATAAATGAATCCTGACATTTAGGTTTTCAAAAATGCAGTGTGTTCTTCACAAACATTGATATATATCGCAGATGAGTGCTCTTGGTTGTGAGATGTGTCTCTGCAAATCTGCTCTGACATTCTCACATAATAGAAAATGCTGAATTGGAAAGCTGTTAAGGCTTTTATGGTGAAAATATCAGTCTGGTATACAAGTAGTGCAGAGGCAGGTAGTATCTAGTTACATTTGTTCAAGTACTTGTACTGAAGTAACTTTTCACAAAATTGTATTTTTATGAGTTTTATTCCGAGATTGTTATTACCTCCGCCAAGGAGGTCGTGTAATTGGGGTGATTTGTCTGTTTGTTTGTTTGTTTGTTTGTTTGTTAGCAGGATTACACAAAAACTCTCAATCTCATTCCTGCAACTGCTGCTGACACACTGGAGGAAATGGAGAAATGGAGGCGACGCTTGCGGAAGGTAACGTGAGGGTTCGAGATTTGTAAACACACTGCCTTGTTCTTCTGGTTGAGAACCTATCATTCTTCTGGTGTCGGAGCAGCATTGACGGAGAGACCACACAACACGCTTGTCTGAACTTCTTCCACCAACATGTCGCACAGGAGGAAGCAGACGTCCATCCAGGAAGGGCAGAATTAATTGGGAGCTCGGGCGCGGCGTTGGTGAGAGACGGGGGCCACCTGGATCCAGCAGGACAGTGGCCTGAACCGGTGCCCAATTGCGAGGCCCAGCCGAGGAACTACCAGACTGACGGCGGTCGGTGACGGGGCCTAGAGGTGGCCTAGAGGAGAAGCCACCCAGCCGGACGACAGCGAGTGACGGTGATCGGCCACCGATCGGCGGAGGTGATCGGTGGATTAGAGCTGCGCCGGCGGAGTGCGACATAACTGACGGGGACGGGGCCCAGCGGAGGAGCCGCCTAGCCAGACGGCGACGAGTGGCTGTGATCGGTGGATTCCGGCTGCGCCGGCGATGCACAACATAACTGGCCAGGTAGACGGAGGCAGGCGCCGGCGATAGACGGCGGTGATCTGCGGAGCTGAGCAGCGTCACTCGGCGGAGAAGCTGCGCAGGAGCGGCGGGTCCAGTAGCGACCGAGCTAGTTGAGGCCTAGCCGGATTCTCTGCTTATTTCTATCCACAGGTCAGTAAAATGCCACCCAAAAAAGAGGAAATGGAAGAAATTAAAAAAACTCTGAACTTTGTGTTAGAAGAATTGGCCAAAGTGACTAGCCAGCAGGACAAAATATTAGACCTAATACAGGAGGTACAAGCCCTACATTCAATAATAAAAGAAAAAGACAAAAAATTATGGACCTGGAGCAACACGGGCGTCTTTTGGAGCAACGCGTCGAGGATCTTGAACAAGGTTCTCGCATTGATGACATAGTTATAAGTGGACTAGACATCAGATATCAGTCGTACGCCCATGCCGCTACAGGACTGAGTGGTGAACATGCTTCCATAAGTGAATCAATGTCCTTAGAAAACCAAGTGCTTCAGTTCCTTAATGATAAAGACATTAAGGTAGAAGCCAATGCGATCTCAGCCTGTTATGCTTTACCGAAGAAAGATAACAAAACAAAGAAATCAATTGTGATGCGCTTTGTGAACAGGAGGGTGAAAAATGACATACTGAGGCAGGCCAAAAAACTAAAGGAAACTCAAGTTTACCTAAATGAACACCTGACAAAAAAAAACGCTGAATTAGCACGGCAGGCACGGATGCTAAAGAAACATAATAAGATACAGACAACCTGGACAAGAAATTGTAGAATTTGGATTAAACTAAATGGAACACCTGAGCAAGCAAAAAGTATAATGATCAGAGATGCTACTGACTTAGATAAATACAGATGAACACTGACTGTGAAACACAGAGTGAGGAAACTCAAACTCTAAAAATATGCCACTATGCTGAACATAAACCACAAGAGATGGAGAATGATATTGATCCTGATAACCACTTTTTCAATAATATTCATAACCACTGTGAATATTACACTGAAAAGCAATTCAAAAGTCAAGTGCAATTAGATGGTAAACTGTCAATAATACACTTCAATAGCAGAAGTCTTAACAAAAACTTCTCACAGATTCAGGACTATTTAAAACAGCTAAACAGAAAATTCACAGCTATAGCAGTCTCTGAAACCTGGCTTAATGCAGACCAGGCTCCCCTGATGGCAATAGAGGGATATCAGATGTTTAACATTAACAGATCTCAAAAAAAGGGTGGTGGTGTTGCACTGTATATTGATGACCTATATAGATGTAAGCTTGTAAATGAAATGTCCTCAGCACTACCAGGGATTCTGGAATGTGTTACTGTTGAGATTGACCTAGACAAAACAAAAAATCTAATCATAAGCTGCATATTCAGAACTTGCATTGAGACATTCAGAGATAAATTAGTCGAGCTGTACAATAATATTACTAGTAAGAAAATGGTAGCAATTTGTGGAGATTTCAATATTGATCTACTTAATCCACATCAACAAAATGTAGTTACAGAGTTCACGAACTCTATGTACAGCATGAGTCTATATCCCACAATAACACATCCCAGTAGAATCACAGCTCACTCTGCTACACTTATTGACAACCTGTTTGTCAATGTTCTCGACAAGAAAATAGAAAGTGGATTATTGATAAATGATATAAGCGACCACTTGCCAATCTTTGCACTTATCCATGGCCACACGGGGCCCAACCCAGAAAAAATCTCAAAATCGTTCAGACACAAATCACCAAACGCAATCAGTTCTTTTAAAGAGGACTTGCTGAAGCAAGACTGGACAGAAGTCTATGTATCAGATGTAAATGAAGCCTATGACACATTTACAAACATTGTAACCACTCTTTATGAAAAAAACTGCCCATTAGTTAAAAAAAAGCTTAAACACAAATTTACTGACAAACCATGGCTAACCAAAGGACTACAAAAGGCGTGTAAAAAGAAAAATTTATTATATAAAGCTTTCATAAAGAAAAGGACAAAAGAAGCAGAGCAGCGGTATAAAACATACAAAAATAAGTTAACATATATAATAAGATGTAGTAAAAGAGACTATTACAGTAAAGAACTGGAAAAAAACAAAGACAATATTAAAAATACATGGACAATAATCAACAGTATCCTTGGAAATAAAAGCAGAAATACCAGCTACCCAACTAACATTCCAAAAAATAATAAATCGACTCCGAATGTGAATATAGCTTCACCTGCAGATGAATTTAATAATTTTTTTGTTAACATTGGACCTAAACTGGCCCGAGAAATACCCACTACGGTGCCAACAGGTGATTCAATATGCAATAACACTGCTGTAAAAGACACCATCTTCATAAAGAACACAGACGAAAGAGAGGTCATTGAAATTGTTAAATCGTTCAAAAGTAAAACATCTACTGACTGCGATGGTATTGATATGCTACTAGTCAAAACTGTTATCGAATGCATAGTGAAACCACTGACGTATATCTGTAACCTGTCTCTCCAATCAGGTATATTTCCCAATGCAATGAAAATAGCTAAAGTAATTCCGATTTACAAGACAGGCGACAGAGGGGAACTCTCCAACTACAGACCAATTTCACTATTACCGCAATTTTCCAAGATACTTGAAAAAATATTCTATGAGAGAATTGACAACTTCATACTGAAGAATGATTTATTGTGTGAGCAGCAATATGGGTTCAGACACAAAAGGACAACAGCATATGCCTTAATGGAATTTACAGAAAAAATATCAACAGCCATTGAAAATAAAGAGTATTCAGTTGGAGTATTCCTGGATCTTAAAAAAGCATTTGATACAGTAGATCACAATCTATTATTAAAGAAACTACAAAATTGTGGTATCAGAGGGGTAGCACTGTCCTGGTTAAGAAGTTACTTAAAGAATAGATATCAGTTTGTATGTGTTAACAACAAAAACTCAGAGCTACTGAAGGTCACCTGTGGAGTCCCACAGGGTTCAGTTTTGGGACCATTATTATTCAATATGTATATAAATGATATATGTAAAGTTTCAGAAAAAATGGACTTAATATTGTTTGCTGATGACACTAACCTGCTATGCAGTGGAAACAATTTGGAACAACTTCTGGATACACTCGGAAAGGAATTAGGAAAGCTGAAACTGTGGTTTGATTCAAACAAATTAACGCTCAATTTAAGCAAGACAAAATTTATAGTCTTTAACAACCATCACAACTACCCAGTACCCAAACTCAGTGTAAATGGTGTAGAGATTGAAAGGGTATCCGAAACTAAATTCCTTGGAGTAATAATTGATAACAAACTGTGTTGGAAGCCACATATTAATTATATAAAAGGTAAAGTATCCAAATCAATTGCAATATTACACAGAGTGAAAAATTTGCTGAATCAACCCACACTATACACCTTGTATCATTCATTAATACTCCCATACATGACATATTGTAATGAAGTATGGGGAAATATATATAAAACAAACATATATCCACTCTTTATGCTTCAAAAGAGAGCTATTAGAATAATCAACAAAGCAGCTTACAGGGAACCAACAAACCCACTTTTTCTTAAACAAAAAACTCTCAAGTTGAAAGATCTGATCGACTTTAAAACCGCAATAATAATGTTCAAAGTGAAGAATCTATCACTGCCCGCAAATATCCAAAAGTTGTTCCAAACAAGGGAGAAACGATATCACTTCAGAGGAACATGTATATTTCAAAAGCCTACAATGAGAACAACTACCAAGCAACACTGTATTTCAGTGCAAGGTGTCAGATCATGGAACGATTTTGGACCTGAATTAAAATCATGTACAAAGCTTGGACAATTTAAACAAAAACTAAAGGAAGAAATACTCCAAACATATTTACAAGACGACATGTAAACTCACATAAGGATTGACATTTCCAGCCTGTGTTGTGTTATAGCTTAGTTTTTCTTTTTTCTCTGTGACACTATGTCTTAGATTTGTTTTTGAATAGTAACCGCTTAACTTAGACTAGCTCAGTTTTCTTTTTCTCTCAGTCATATTTTGTCTTAGCCTTGTTTTAAATTGTAATCGCTCTTGTCTTGTTTTCTCTTTTTTCTCCTTTGAATTCTTGGATGGAATATGGGTGGGCAATATAAGCTGCGGCTTCAGCCATCACCCATTTCGGATAACTCACGTGGAATTGTATAGTAGAAGGAGTCTTTGTCTAATTTGACCTTGTTGTTATATTATACAGTTTCTTTTAACCTGTAATGTACTATCCGAAATAAATAAATTCATTCATTCATTCATTCATTCATTCATTCATTCAAACTACAGTTCAGATTTTCATGAAATTTTCGCCACAGGTAGCCCTTGGGCCATGGATGAACCCAATAAATTTTGGTGAAGATCTCAGAGTGCATACGTCCACCAAAGACCTTGTTTGCATTTGTGCAGCAGGATTATGTGATGACTCGCTCTGTGCCATTGTCACCCACAGCTGCGTGCACACTGGCTCTCTATAGGGCCTTTTCCACTAGCACGCTTTAGCGCAACACGGGACGGCTCAGCACGCTTTGTACGCTTTTCCACAAGCCCCAACACGGTTTAACAGCCGCGATTCTCAGCCCCGCTGCAGGGCAGGGTACAGCAGTGCTGAGCTGTGCCGTGTTGTGACGTTAACAGACTGGTCGCCGCTGATTGGTCAGGTTGTAACCGCCCCTCTCCTCCTCCTCATCTACCAAATCTTCACGACCTTCTCAATAAAGTTTTTGAAAAAAAAAAAAAAGAATCTTCACGACCGCCTTTACTCAGCACGCAACCACTGTTGGCGGTTCCTTTTCAGTGTATTGCTGTGCTATTTTCATTTATTCTCTATCAAAAATGGCTTCGCGTAATAAGGGTGTTCCATGGACCAATAAGGAGCTGCAGTGTCTGCTCACTGCATTGTCAGACGAACGTATTCAGCGCGAGTTAGACAGAGCCGCCCGGAATGAAAAAATATATCGGGAGGTCTCAACATCGGAGTCCTTTAACGGTGAGTTTTAATTTTTTTTTATTGTGCGTTTTTTCGCAAATATATTCGGTAAGACGCTCAGTTTATTTATGCAATAAAAAAGCTGTTCATTTGTGGATGATCGCTGCTTTATTGCAGCACACTGCGGACTAAAGCTTTTATTGTAATTATTCATGTGAACAATACGCTGAAATAAGCTTATGTATTCTTGTTAAAAACTATTGTCTTTTCTGTATATATTGCACTTAAGTGCTGTATTTTATTGTGTGCATTTTCCTTGTAGAATCATCCCACGCGTCCGCCGCGACAGCCTGTCCGGATTAATTCAACCGAGCCTTCCTGAACCAGAGCTGGCAGAGACGCCTTCATTCTACCGAGCCTCAGCACTCAGTGGTCGGCGTGTATCGATTAACCTTCATGTTGTGTTGCAAAGTTTTTTTTATTTTAATATTTTGTATATAATAAAATGGAATTGTTTTGGAAAGTGTGGTTTGTCTGTTATAACACTGAATTATAAAACAGTATAATTACATAGAAATTCCATTGCCTAGTCTGATCAAAATGATGCTGAGGGTCAACCATTGTAAAGGTAATGTAATTTTTAACTAGACCAAAAAAGAAATCTTTTTGTAAGCTTTCTGTTCTTTTTATTGAAATATCATAAAAAATTAGCACCAAGTCAAAGGTACAAGTATATATAAATTGAATGTTCTATCGGCATTCCAAATTCAGAGATTTACAATACTTTAGAAGGAGTGTAGCATCATCTAAACGGAAAATAATAATACTGTTGTTCCAAACGTTGACCTGAAGGTGAAAAACATGAATTTTTTTAATTCAGTACATCCAAAATGCTCTAGGATGTGGTGTAGTCCAGTGTGCCACCGTCTCATTATTTAATACGAATAAAAACAAGTTTCAGCTCATTATTTCTAGGTCATTTGGCAGTTAATTCAAAACAAAAGTGACTTGTGTTGTTGCAGCTTAATTATGAGATAAAATTAATTGTGAGATAAAACCACAGAGCGAGCAAGGCAATAATCCTTGGATCCTCCATTTTTTGTCTCTTGCAAATAAGGACTCAGTCGGGTGCGTAACGTCACGGGAGTGTGGCCCCGCCTCGCTGAGAATCTGCTGCTGCCCCGCTTCTAAAACCTCCTAACACAAACCATCACAGCATAAGCACAACACCATGCTAATGGAGACAGAAGCATTCCGAGCTGTACTGAAGTGAATCGAGCCGTACCGAGGTGTGCTGGGCTAGTGGAAAACAGGCTTATCACTCTCGGGTTATATAACCCACTCTGCCTTCAGACCGGCACGGAGCCGTCTGTCTCCCTGGCTGCATGAAGCTCGTCGCTCGACTTTCCCAGCCCGTCATCCTGCCTTCGTCATCCCTGCCGCTTCAGCGTCATCTTTTGGAAAGACATTCCTCGTTATCAAGTAAGCCCTCTCCTACTCACCTGCTCTGCGTTTATTCCCTGTGCACAGGTGGAGTCCCCAGGCGGCGGAACCTTCCCTCTTGGCGGCGGTCTCTGCCTCTCTCTCCTCCGCTAGCCATCCTTCTCCAGCGGCGTTGTGTTAGCAGGCGCTGTCCTCCTGGCTCTAGCCTTCGGGCCAACCTGAGTACACCTCCTCTCCTGAAACAGTAAGCCTCAGTCATTTCCCAAGTTCACTCCAGCTGGAACTGTGCTAACACTGTGCCTCTGCTCTATCCATAGGGTTGCGAGATTGAATGAGATTGAATGGCGCTCTGCTCACTCCCAGCTATGACGAGTCTACAGACCCACACACTCACATCCTCATACACTCACACACACACGCACCCACACATTTACACTATTACAAATAAAGATTATTTGAATCCACTCTTGAGCCTGTGTCTGTTCCCTGGGTCTGCCAATTATGTCAGTACGGTCCGTCAGAATGACCCAGCAAACAGCGCGCTAGCGTGCCAGGTTAACAGCTTAGAGACTCGAGTGGATCAGATAGCTTACCAGCACAGGTCATCTTAAATCAACTGGTCCAAATTAATAGTTGGCTGGATCGTCTGGTAGGGTAGCAGGCATTTCCTCCGGCTTCGAGCTCCGGCTCCTGATAGCTCACCTCCTAGCCAGGCTAGTCAGGTTCCTTTGGCCCAACTCACACCGGTTTCCATGCCCTCTCGTTTCAGTGGTAAACTAGGGGAGGCTCGTGGGTTCCTACTCCAATGCGAGATAGTCTTCCAGTGGGTTCCTGGGGATTTTCCGACTGATCACAGCTCCATTGGTTATGTAGCTAACTTAGTGGAGGGGCAATCTCTAGCTTGGGCCTATGCAGTAATGGCTAGGGCCAGTTATGCTAACCTAACCTACAGCCAGTTTGTTAGCGAATTCAATGAGGTATTCGACCACTCCGACTGAGACAATGTACTCACCACCTGGCTGCTAAATCTTCGACAGGGGGGCAGGTCCATGGCAGACTATGCTGTTGATTTCTGGGTGGTGGCGGCGGAGGTGGGGTGGGAGGACGCCTCGTTGTGCAGCATCTTTACCAGGAGTCTGAGCCCTAGCCTGCGGGATGAGTTGGCCCGCTTAGAGAAGCCAGAGAAGCTAATGGAGCTAATTTCCCTAGCTATCAACTTAGACAACAGGCTGAGGGAGCGGGCAGCCGAGCGGAAGGTTTCCAGATGCTCAGGCGCTCAGTTTTGCCGCTCCTCTCGGTCCCCTTTACTGGCCTTGCCGTCTGTAGAGTCTCCAGACGCGCCGGAGTCTATGGCAATGGGACAGACTAGGCTACCTTTGGCTGAAAAGCAGTGTCGCTGGGAGCTCGGCCTATGCATGTATTGTGGTAGTGAAGAGCATGAGTTAGCGTCCTGCCACGTTCGTCCAAAAGAGGGAGTACGTGGGTCGCAGTAGGGGGACTTACGGACTCACCTCAGTCAAATCCCCTCTCCAAGTGCCTTCTACCCATCAGATTCATTCACAATCAGACTGAATATTGCACACACGCCTTGGTTGCCTAGGGACCTGAGCACAGCTTCATCTCGGGGGAACTGGGAACCCGATTGGAGCTTCCCTGCCGTCCTCTGGAGACTCCCCTGAGTCTCATTGCCCTGTCCAAAGCCCCGTTGGCAGTGGTATCTAAACAGACTGTCCCGGTTTCAGTCATCATCTCTGGGAACCATCGGGAGGACCTGAGCCTGTTCGTCCTGCCAGTCGCGGCCTCCCCAATCATCCTGGGCTACCCCTGGCTCCAGCTCCACAACCCCTCCTTTGACTGGTGCACAGGAGGTGTGGTTTCCTGGAGCTCTTTTTGCCTCAGTGCGTGTCTGCATTCCGCCGCATGCTCTCCATCCATGCCCTTGGTTGCTCCCATCACTCCTCCTCCCACCTGTCCGGGGTTCCTCAGGAGTATCATGACCTGGGGGCGGTGTTCAGTAAGTCCCAGGCGTTGACCCCCCCCCCCCCCCCAACACCACCGGCCCTACGACTGTGCCATCAATCTCCGGGCTGGAGCCCTGCTGCCGTCGAGCCATCTCTACAGCCTGTCTGCTCCGGAGCGGGAAGCAATGGAGTCGTATATTAAGGAGTCCCTCAGCTCTGGCATCATCCGCCTTTCATCTTCGGTGGTGGGGGCGGGGTTTTTCTTCGTTGGGAAGAAGGATGGCTCCTTGAGGCCGTGCATTGATTTCCGTGCCCTCAAAGACATCACTATCAAGGATAAATACACTTTTCCTCTGATGGACACAGCCTTTGATTCCCTCCAGGGGGCCTCTTTCTTCACCAAATTGGACCTCCGTAAACCGTACCATCTGGTGCGAATCAGGGAGGGGGATAAATGGAAGACTGGGTTTTGGACCCCAAGCGGACACTTTGAGTACTTGGTGATGCTGTTTGGGTTAACCAACGCTCTGGACGTCTTCCAGCGTTTGATCAACGATGTGCTTAGTGACTTCCTGGGGTCGTTCGTCTTCGTTTACCTTGATGACATCCAGATCTTCTCCCGATCACTGGATGAGCATTGAGTACACGTGAGGCGGGTCTTACAATGGCTCTTGGAGAACAAACTCTACGTAAAGGCTGAGAAAGGTGAGTTCCATGCCCCTAAGACATTGTTTCTTGGCTTTATCATCTCGCACAACCAAATCATCCCGGACCCCGACAAGGTGAAGGCGGTAGTGGATTCCCCTCCACCTCCTCCGTCCAGGAAGCAGCTCCAACAATTCCTGGGGTTTGCCAACTTCTACCGCCGCTTTATTAACAAGTACAGCGTCATTGCTCTCTCCCTGACCCGCCTCACCTCCCCCAAGGTGGCTTTCCGGTGGACGGAGGAGGCTGCAGTTGCGTTCGCTGAACTCAAGGATCAGTTTTCCTCCTCCCCCATCCTGACACTGGTGGACCCTGCTCTTCAGTGCCTGGTTGAGGTGGACGCCTCGGACTCGGAGGTGGGAGCCGTGCTGTCCCAGTACTCCCCGGTGGATGGGGAGGTCCGGCCTTGTGCGTTTTTTTCCCGCCAACTGTCCCCGGCGGAGAAGAACTATGACATCGGTGACAGGGAGCTTTTGGCAGTTAAACTCGCGCTGGACGAGTGGCGTCACTGGTTGGAGGGGGCCGCCCAGCCCTTCATTGTCTGGATGGACCATAAGAACTTGGAGTACCTGAGGACGAGCCAAGCGCCTGAACACCTGCCAGGCCCGCTGGTCCTTGTTCTTTGGCCACTTCAACTTTACCATCACCTACCACCCCGGGGCCAAGAACACTAAGCTGGATGCCCTTTCCAGGCAGTTCACCCCCGACGCAATGGAGGCGTCTGTTCTTCCCATCCTTCCGTCATCGTGCATCATGGGCGTCCTCTCATGGGACGTCAAGGAGAGGGTCCTGAGGGTGCAGGAGGCTGAACCAGACCCGGGGGTGGGGGTGGGGGGAGAGACCAGCGGGTAGACTGTTCGTTCCTTCTTCTGTTCGGGGCGAGGTGATCCACTAGGCCCACTCCTCCAGACTCGCTTGCCACCCGGGGGGGGTCCCACACGGTCAGCATTCTTCAGAGGACGTTCTGGTGGCCATTGCTCCGGAGGGACATTGCCGACTACGTCCGCGCCTGTCCTCAGTGCGCCACCGGCAAGACACCATCCTCTCCCCCTGTGGGGCTGCTCTATCCTCTTTCTACCCCCAGTAGACCTTGGTCTCACATCGCTCTGGATTTCATCACTGGTCTTCCCCCATCTAATCAGCACACTGTCGTCCTCACGATTGTGGACCGCTTCTTCAAGGCCGCCCACTTCATCCCTCTGCAGGGGCTGCCTACGGTGAGAGGTACAGTGGATCTACTTGTGCTACACATTGTGAGGCTACATGGGATACTATGTGGACATCGTCTCTGATTGGGGCCCCCAATTTGTGTCCCGGGTGTGGAAGTCTTTCTGTAATGTTCTGGGGGCTACGGTGAGCCTGTCTTCCGGCTATCACCCGCAGAGCAATGGACAGTGTGAGAGAGCAAACCAGAAGCTGGAGGCTGCGCTGCGCTGTGTCATCTCCTCCAACCCTGCGTCATGGAGCGACCACCTCCCGTGGATCGAGTACACTCACAACTCCACGGTGTCTTCTGCTATTGGCATGTCTCCCTTCGAGGCTTCCTTGGGTTACAACCCCCCGCTTTTCCCTGAGGAAGAGGAGGGCATCGCCGTACCATCTGTCTGGGCCCACCTGAAACGCTGTCAGCAGATATGGAAGACGGTCCGAACGGCGCTTCAACACACAGCGGAGCGCAACTCCAGGGGTTGCTAATCGCCACAGGAGACCGGCTCCACCCTACCGGGTGGGTCAACAGGTTTGGCTTTCCACACAACACATTCACCTCAAGGCAGAGAAGAGGAAGTTGTCTCAGCGCTTCATCGGTCCATTCCCCATCGTGCGGATTATTAACTCCGTGGGTGTGCGCTTGGCTCCCCCCCCGCATCTGTCCCACATTTCATGTGTCTCAGATTAAACCGTTCTTTTCCAGCCCTCTCTTTCCCCCCCCCCCCCCCCCCCCAGGTCTCCATTTCCTCCAGTAGTGATAGACGGCGACCCAGCGTGGAGGGTCAATACCATCCTGGACGTCCGCCGCTGGGGCTGTGGCTTGCAGTATCTGGTGGACTGGGAGGGGTATGGTCCTGAGTGGCGGTCCTGGGTGCGTCCATCCTTTGTGTTGGATAAACAACTCATCAGGGATTTCCACCGGACGCACCCAGGTAGGCTGGATCAGGTGCTGGGAGGTACCTCTCGGGGGGGGGGAGTACTGTGATGACTCACTCTGTGCCATTATCACTCACAGCTGCACGCACACCGGCTCTCCATCACTCTCGGGTTATATAACCCACTCTGCCTTCAGACCGGCACGGAGCCGTCTGTCTTCCTGGCTGCATGAAGCTCGTCGCTCGACTTTCCCAGCCAGTCATCCTGCCTTCGTCATCCCTGCCGCTCCAGCGTCATCTTTTGGAAAGACATTCTTCATTATCAAGTAAGCCCTCTCCTACTCACCTGCTCTGCGTTTATCCCCTGTGCACAGGCGGAGTCCCCAGGTGGCGGAATTCCCAGGCGGCGAAACCTTCCCTCTTGGCGCCGGTCTCTCTCTCTCCTCCTCTCTCCTCCTCCGCTAGCCATCCTTCTCCAGCGGCGTTGTGTTAGCAGGCACTGTCTTCCTGGCTCTAGCCTTCGGGCCAACCTGAGTACACCTCCTCTCCTGAAACAGTAAGCCTCAGTCATTTCCCAAGTTCACTCCAGCTGGAACTGTGCTAACATTGTGCCTCTGCTCTATCCATAGGGTTGCCAGATTGAACGGTGCTCTGCTCACTCCCTGTTACGACGAGTCTACAGACCCACGCATTCACATCCTCATACACTACACACACACGCACCCACACACTTACACTATTACAAATAAAGATTATTTGAATCCACTCTTGAACCTGTGTCTGTTCCCTGGGTCTGCCAATTATGTCAGATTACACAAAAACTACAGGTCTGTGGTGGACCACTCCCAGTTACACGGGGTGAGACTGGACATCCTGACAGATAAGCACATCTGTTGCAAGGTCTGTGGTGGACTTTTGCCAGTCAGACATGCACTACACAAAGAGCAGAGATAAACAAGCCTATCATCTAGTCAGCCACTGCAACAGATACTGGAGTCATTTTGTCTTTGCCTGTCCTTGCCACTGATAATACCTCTATCTGCCAAGAATATGCCGCTAGTCCAGCAAAAGCTAGCGGTACTCAAATACTTTGCAAGCAGTTTCATGAAATGGTTAGTCAGAAAGCAACTCATACCAGCTCGGACGTCACCTGGTTAACAAGGTCAGGAGTTCCTGGCCGCGGAAGGTGAAGGACAGAGCTGCATGGAGGAATCTGATCAGACCTAAATACAACAGTCATTGTCGCCCCTGACAGACTGCTATGACGATGATGACAGGATGTATTTAGATGAAATTTTCACCAGAGATGGTCCATGGGCTAGACAGGAACCCATTACATTTTGTTGATGACACAAGAACACTTACCTCCACCAGGGATCTTTTCTTCTCACAGTGTGTTAGTAAGAATCCTCCAAAACTACTGGATAGACTTTGAAGCAATTTTCTCCTGAACTGGTCCATGGTCTACACATGGACCCATTACATTTTGGAGGTCATCCATGAGGGATGGAAAGAGCCTTGGTGGAGGTATGTGCTCTCTGAGTGCTTTTCTAGTTATTCATGTCTTTTGAAGACAAACATGTACTCCTACTCAAGAGCATTTCTTGCACTATTCAGGTAATTGTTGATTTCACTGATCTGAACTGAATGAGAGTCACCTTTTTCCCTCATCAATTTTTCTTCCAGTCAGAATTGAACTGTTTTTTTTTTCATTTCTGTTTCAGGAAATATTTGATATACTACTGTTTCTTTTATGGATGCACAAATATATTGGCCGATATTCACCTCAGTGATTTACATCTGTTATTGAGAAATAAGATATCAGCAGCACCAGACATGTGTACAGTTGTGTAGCATTGATTTTGCAGACAACATGGCTCCCCAAATCATCACTGACTGTGGAAACTTCACACTGGACCTCAAACAACTTGGATTCTGTGCCTCTCCACTCTTCCTCCAGACTCTGGGACTTTGATTTCTAAATGAAATACAAAATTTGCTTTCATCTGAAAAGAAGTCATCTGCTGGTGTTGGTCCACTGTGTTTTTTCAAGTCCAAGGTCAGTGCAATCATCTACCAGGAAATTTTAGAGCACTCATGCTTCCCTCCGCTGACAAGCTTCATGGAAATTTTGATTTCATTTTCCAGCAGGACCTGGACCCAAAACCTGGTTTAAAGGCCGCCCCCAGTCCGGTGGTGGCCTAGTTGATAAAGCATCCACCCCACAACCGGAAGATTGTGGGTTCAAATCCTGGCTGGGTCATACCAAAGGCCATATTAAAAAAATGGTACTTCCTGCCTTCTACCTTGGTGCTCAGTGTAATAGAATGGGGGAAGGAGAAGTTGTCTGTGGCGGTGCCTTGCATGGCAGTGATCCCTCTGATTCTACGTGTGATTAACATTGTAGATAAGAGAAACGTAATTTTGTTTTACTGTACATGATGGACTGAATGACAACAGAGATGGCTTCTTCTTCTTCTAATGACCATGGTATCACTGTTCCTTATTGGCGAGCAAACTCTCCTGACCTAAACAACATACAGTGATGTGAAAAAATTAGGATTCCCTGTATAAGCCTGTGGCTTTTTTTTTTTTTGCATATTTGGACATATGGATATTTAATATCAGTGTGTGGGGATCATGAAATGATGAGACTGGATAATTTCTCAGTATGGTTTATTCATCTCAAGTCCCCAGCTCTCTCTCTCTCAGTCAGGAAAAAAGAGGAAGAGCTGCGGTAAACCCACATACATTTATACCCACACATCAAACACAGAATCACACAATCAAGTCAAATCCTTCTATTTACACTTAATCACTTCAAAGTCCTCTTTGCTCTTCTGTCTGACCCCAGGAGGTCACACAGTCCTTTCAGGCTCTTGCTCCAGATCCTCTGACTTCCTCCCAAGTCCGCAGGTGGTCCAGACTCATTGTCCATCTGAGGCGTGATGTCAATACACACCGCAAGCTTAAAGTCCTTCTATGCTTGGGTCTCTGCAGTGAAATATGTGAGCTACATAATGTTACCATTATGGGCGCTACATCACTCCCCCCCAAATGCCAAAGAATGGACACACCCGATAACCGTATCCTAATGGCAATACAGCATATGTCACCCCCCACCTGCAGAATTTACAGCACGGCCTACACAGTTTGATCGAAACACACATCACTCTGCCCGTAGTCTGGGCTTCAACCTCCTCCCAAACTTGCTGTACGCAGGTTTCACAGCCTGTGTTGTGCCGTCCTGCGGCGAATCTGTGGAATGAGGGGGAGAAAGGTTATTTGTCCCCTGCGGGGGCTCCAGGGGCCATTCCCTGGGTGGTCTGCCACGTCGAGGCGTCCTCGCCGGTCGTACAGATTCGTCATGCAACACAAAGGCAGGCTTTAATCTATCAATACTGATTGTTTCTTTCCTGCCCCCCAAATCTAGCACAAAATATTTCTCCCCAGTTTCCAGCACTCAAAATGGACCGTCATATGGTGGGCGGAGACTGTGTCGCTGAGCGTCGTGCCTGACAAAAACAAATTCAGCGTTTTGTAAAGCCTTGGGAACAAAAACACACGGAAAGGTGTGATGAGCGGGGCCCGGGAGCATTTCTGCTCCCGTGCCAATCAGAGGTCCCCGCACCGGGGGGCACCCTGGTGCCGCATGAGCTGGTAGGAACTCGCCGGGCAGCCTGAGAGGTTGCGCAAAAACTAATTCTGCGGGTGAGGCATCTAAGTCCTCTTTGGGTGCCGAACGCAACCCCAATAAAACCCATGGTAGTTTGTTTACCCAATCTGCATCTGTGAGCGACTCTCTGAGGGCTGCCTTCAAAGACCTGTGAAAACGCTCGCATAAACCGTTGGCCTGGGGGTGATAAGCGGTAGTGCGGTGGACTGTTGCTCCTAAGCCGCTGGCCATTGCTGACCACAGCTCCGACACAAATTGAGGTCCCCTATCGGACGTAATATCCGACGGAACCCCGAACCGCGCTACCCAGGCTGTTAAAAAAGCGCGAGCCACCTCTGCCGCTGTGGTCGACGTTAACGGGACCACTTCCGGCCAGCGTGTGGTTCGGTCCACCATTGTCAAGAGATATGTGAACCCTTGTGATGGCGGCAGGGGGCCCACTAGGTCTACATGCACATGATCGAATCTCTTAGCCGGAATATGGAACGGTTCTAAAGGGGCCTTCGTGTGCCTGTGGACTTTGGCCCGCTGGCAAGCCATGCAGGCTTTCGCCCACTCTTTCACGTGCTTGCGCAGGCTCGGCCAAACAAACTTCTCCGCTACCATTTTCACCGAAGCGCGTACTCCCAGGTGCGCCAGGGAGTGCACCGCGTCAAAAACGCGACGGCGCCACGCGGCCGGTACCACCGGGCGCGGTCGCCCGGTGGATACGTCGCAGATTAGAGGGGGTGAACCGGTTTGTAAACTTTTGCTCTCCAGCCTTAACCCTGTTGGTCCAAACAGGAGCGCGCGTACGTCTGCGTCTCCGCTCTGCTCCGCTGCCATGGCTGCATAATCTATCCCCACATGAACAGGGGCCACGTGCGCATCCGCGCTGTTACCCCGCCCCGCGTCTGCGGTATTACAACCCGCTTCCGCGCGGACAGGCGCTGTTACCGCGCGTGAGAGACAGTCCACTACTACGTTGAGTTTACCGGCTACGTGCTGAATATCGGTGGTAAATTCCGAAATTGCGGCCAGCTGTCTCTGCTGCCGTCCTGACCATGGTTCTGAAATTTTGGACATTGCAAAAGTGAGCGGTTTGTGGTCGACAAACGCGGTGAAACGTCGCCCCTCCAGCCAGAACTGGAAATGGCGAATGGCCAGGTGGAGCGCTAGCAGCTCCCTGTCAAACGTGCTGTATTTCCGCTCAGCATCGCACAAGGACCTGCTGAAAAAAGCGAGCGGTTGCCAAACCCCGGCGACTTGCTGCTCTACAACGGCCCCTTTGGCCACATCTGACGCGTCGGTGGTTAGCGCTATGCGGGCTGATGGGTCTGGGTGAGCCAGCAGCGCTGCGTCTGCCAGTGCTTTTTTAACCTCTGTGAATGCGCGCTCCCGCTCCGGGGACCACTCGATCGCATTGGAGGGCTTCTGCTTTTAAAGCGCGGCGTATAACGGTTGCATAAGCTGCGCTGCGTGGGGTATGAAACGGTTATAAAAATTTACCATTCCTAAAAACTCTTGCAACGCTTTGACCGTTTGTGGCTGGGGAAACTCCGCCACTGCGCGTACTTTGGCCGGCAGAGGGATTGCTCCCTCTGGGGAGATGCGGTGTCCTAAAAAATCGATTTGCGCTACGCCAAAATGGCACTTGGCTGGGTTGATTATCAACCCGTGCGTTCCCAACCTCTGAAAAACCGTGGTGAGGTGTTTTTCGTGTTCCTCCTGGGAGGCACTGGCGATTAAAATATCGTCCAAGTAGACAAAAACGAAAGGGAGGTCGTGCAACACGGCATCCATCATTCGTTGGAAAGTTTGCGTGACACCTTTAAGGCCAAAAGGCATGCGTAAAAATTCAAAGAGTCCGAACGGGGTTATTACCGATGTTTTGGGAATGTCCTCTGGTCGAACCGGGACCTGATGATAACCGCGGACCAGGTCTATTTTAGAAAAAATGCGCGCCTTCGCTAAGTGCACTGAAAAATCCTGGATATGTGGAATTGGGTAGCGGTCCTGCGCTGTGGCATTGTTTAACCTGCGGTAATCACCACAAGGTCTCCACGAGCCGTCAGCCTTAGGCACCATATGCAGCGGGGAGGCCCAGGCGCTCTTCGAGCGGCGAATAATGCCCAACCTTTCCAGGTTTGCGAACTCCTCACGCGCAATGGAGAGCTTAGCTGCATCCAAGCGCCGAGCTTTCGCAAAAACTGGTGGGCCACTTGTGGTGATAAAGTGTTCCACCCCGTGCTTCGCAACCTTAGCTGAAAACGTGGGAACTGTGAGTGCTGGGAACTGGGTTAGAAGAGTTTGAAACTTACCGCCTGCTGTGTCGACGTTGGTCTGTACTGGCAGCGGGGACACTCGAGCTGCACAAGGGATAGAACAAAAAGAGAGTGCATTTACTAGGCGTCTATTAACCAGATCCACTAACAAGCCATGTGAGCACAAAAAGTCAGCGCCTAACATGTTGAAACTCACCGCCGCTACTATGAAGGTCCATTCATAGGTGTGGCCGTGCAAGGACAGGTGTAGAGTCCTTTCCCTGAACGTTTTGATCGACGAGCCGTTCGCTGCCGTTGCTCTGTCTCCGCGGGGCCCCACCACACGATCCGCATAGGTCGTGGTGATGAAACTCCTCTGGGCTCCGGTGTCCACGAGGAATTGCCGCCCGGAGCCCACGTCTGTTAGATAAAGCAGCTTGTTCTGTTCACCGAGAGTCGAAGCTGCTAACGACCCACGGCCCGGGCATTTCCCTGTTTCTTGAAACTGCACGGCGGGATGCATCTGTGCGTCTTCTCAGCGAAGCGTCGATGGTAAAAACAGAGGCCGTCCCCTCCTCTGCCTCGGGACCGTGCCGCTGCCGTCGTCGCTGGGGTTGCTCCTGCTGCCTCCGGCTCCTCACTGCCTCCGGCCGCCGCGCCAAGGTCTGCTGCTGCCACGGAAGTCTCCTGCTCGTCGCAGGCGTCGAGGAGCCGCTGCGCTTCCCTGGCCAGCGCGCGGAAGTCTTGCTGGCTCACACACCTCATGCCAGACAGGGTACCTCTCATGTGTGCTGGAAGGGTCCTCAAGAAGATGTGTTTAAACAGAAACGCATCGTTGTCTGTCCCGATCAGCTGCAGCATGTCCTCCATGAGGTCGGTCGCTCTGCGTCCTCCTCTGTCGCGCAGGTCCAGAAGCTGCTTGGCCCTCACCTCGGCTGATGGCACAAAACTCTCTATGAGGGCGGCTTTCAGCGCGTTGTACTTGCCAGCAGTGGGCGGCTGCTGCACCAGGCTCCGCACACATCGAGCTGTGCGGCTGTCGAGTCTTGCGATGACATTATGAAACTTGGTGTCATCTGCTGATATTCCCCCAAGCACGAACCGCGATTCCGCGTGTTGGAACCATGAGTGCGGGTCGTCTTGCCAGAACTCGGGGAGCTTAATCGAGCCTGTGCTCGTGCGGTCGGTCTCCGGTGAATCCGGGTCAGGGTAACGTTCTCCCGGCATCGTACGTCTTGGTCACCAATGTGGGGATCATGAAATGATGAGACTGGATAATTTCTCAGTATGGTTTATTCATCTCAAGTCCCCAGCTCTCTCTCTCTCATCCATCCATCCATCCATCTTCTACCGCTTTTCCGGAGGTCCGGGTCGCGGAGGCAGCAGTTCAAGCAGAGAAGCCCAGACTTCCCTCTCCCCAGCCACCTGCTCCAGCTCTTCAGAGGGGATACCAAGGCGTTCCCAGACTAGCTGGGAGACATAGTCTCTCCACCGAGTCCTGGGTCTGCCCCGGGGTCTCCTCCCAGTGGGACGTGCCTGAAACACCTCAAGTGGGAGGCGTCCAGGAGGCATCCTAATCAGATGCCCATACCACCTCAACTGACTCCTTTCAATGTGGAGGAGCAGCGGTTCTACTCTGAGCCTCTCCCGGATGACTGAGCTCCTCACCCTATCTCTGAGGGTGAGTCCAGCAATCCTACGGAGAAAGCTCATTTCAGCCGCTTGTATCCGCGATCTCGTTCTTTCGGTCATTACCCAAAGCTCGTGACCATAGGTGAGAGTAGGAACGTAGATTGACTGGTAAATCGACAGCTTTGCCTTAGAACTAAGCTCCCTCTTCACCACAACAGACCGGTACAACGTCCGCATCACTGCAGATGCTGCTCCAATCCGTCTGTCGATCTCTCGCTCCATTTTCCCCTCACTTGTGAACAAGACCCCAAGATACTTAAACTCCTCCACTTGGGGCAGGAGCCTGTCCCCAACCCGGAGAGGACAATCCACCTTTTTCCGGCTGAGGACCATGGACTCGGACTTGGAGGTGCTGATTCTCATCCCAGCCGCTTCACACTCAGCGGCAAACCGTCCCAGCAAGAACGTCCCAGCAAGAACTCTCTCTCTCTCAGTCAGGAAAAAAGAGGAAGAGCTGCGATAAACCCACATACATTTATACCCACACATCAAACACAGAATCACACAATCAAGTCAAATCCTTCTATTTACACTTAATCACTTCAAAGTCCTCTTTGCTCTTCTGTCTGACCCCAGGAGGTCACACAGTCCTTTCAGGCTCTTGCTCCAGATCCTCTGACTTCCTCCCAAGTCCGCAGGTGGTCCAGATTCATTGTCCATCTGAGGCGTGATGTCAATACACACCGCAAGCTTAAAGTCCTTCTATGCTTGGGTCTCTGCAGTGAAATATGTGAGCTACATAATGTTACCATTATGGGCGCTACAAGTGTTTAAAATACTGGGAGATTCATGTAATACAAAAGAAATTAAAGTTAAATTAAATTAAGTAAAGAATTAAAAATTATTTAATAACTTTTTTTTTCAAATTTTCTGTAAAATATAATTCTAAACAAGTAATGAGGAATAAATTAGGATACCTCCCATCTTTTTTAGGACACCCCCACATTCATTCCCACTTAAATGGCTAAAATAATGTTAAAAATGCAAATAATAACAAAAACAAGGTTAGACATAGATATGTGAACATTTCCTAATAAAGAACTGAATATTTAATGGGGTGTCCTAATTTTTTCACATGACTGTAGAGAATCAATGGAGTATTGTCAAGAGGAAGATGAGACACCAGACCCAACAATGCAGACGGGCTGAAGGCCACAATCAAAGCAACCTGGACCTCCATAACACCTCTGCAGTGCCACAGGCTGATTGCCATGCTATTCAAGATTCAAGATTCAAAGGCTTTATTATCATGTGTACAGTTAAGAAATGCAACATTTCCTGAGCAATGAAATGCTTACTCAGCTCTCCGAACGAATGCCAAGGTAATAGATACACATCAGTACTAATAAGGTAATAACACACCTAATACTAATAACCAGTGTTGGGCAAGTTACTAAAAATAGTAAATAGTTACAGTTACTAGTTACTTCTTTTCAAAAGTAACAGTACTTTTGAGTTACTGCAGGATTAACTTAACTAGTTACTTGGAAAAGTAATTTTCACATTACTTTTAAATGCATACTTAAATCATCTTGCACACATAGCAAGATCAAGGGCCTCTTGTTCTCATCAGAAAAATGAAGAAAAAGAAAACTGATGAGAAAAAAGTCTCAGCTTACAGAGAAAAAATGTCTCAGATTTGCATATACTACTGTAATCAGTAGAAAGTCAGAAATTTACTAGAAATAAAGCTGTAAATTCACAGAGAAAATTTTGGACTCCTTGGTGGGCCGTTTTTGGCCCATGAGCCATATGTTTCACACCCTTGGACCAGCCCATTAAAAACGCATATTTAGAGGATTTACTTCCATGAAATAGTTGCATATTACAACTGCATGTTTAATTAATAAGAAAAAATAAAACCGAAAGCACAGATAAATGAAAGTTCAACGCTTAGAAGAAGCTGTTCTTTACGGCAATAAATCACAGTCACTTTTTCTCTGTGCGTAAGAAAACTTTAAATGCATTTAATGTGGACATTAAATGCGAGCTTCTTGCTCAAACAATACTCATGTTTAACCACAGAGGTAGGAGCTGGTAGGGGCTACTCACTGCTCGGCAAACAGGCGATCAGGGCTCGATATGAGAAGTCGCCACCGCCACAACATTTCTTCCTATTGGGCTGTGGTGTGAACTGGGGTAGGACAGGAAACCGACCTGCAGAGGAGACTGACAGCTGTGCCAGCTATGGTAGGGTCAGTTTATTTGCACTAAAAATATCTATCCATATTAATAAAATGAGTAATGCAAGTAACGCATCTGATCAAATTTCAGTAACTGTAATGCATTACTGAATTTTTTAACAGTAATTTTGTTACACAGCACATTATGGCAAAAGTAGTGGCGTTACAGTAATGCGTTACTTTGTACCGCATTACTCCCAACACTGCGAATAACACACACTAATAACACACATTAGGCAATTAGGACACCTTAAACACACCTTAATACTAAGTGCTAATACTAATGAATACTAATATTCGAGAACGGAGCGAGCAAACACGTCTGCCTTGGTGGGCGCCATGTTGCAAACTCTGCAATGCTATGCCCGATTGATGTAGCAATTCATGCAAAAGTAGCCCAACAAAGAACTGGGTGTGTACATGGACATACTTTTCAGTCAGCCAATATTTCTATTAAAAATCAATTTTTTAATATTAATATCACGTAATATTCTAATTTTTTGAGAAACTGCATTTGTAGTTTTAATGAACTATAAGCCATAACCATCAAAATTAAAAGAAATAATCACTTGAAACATATCACTCTGTGTGTAATGAATCTAAATAATATATGATTTTCATTTTTTAATTGAATTTCTGAAATAAACCAACTTTTCAATGATATTCTAATTTATTGAAATGTACCTGTACATGCAACAGCAACACACATTAAACTGGCAGTATAACTGAGGAAACAGTACTTATTTTCCAACATTCTGCATTTCTCATCAGCCCTTGAGGCTGCATTTTTAAAGAGATGTAAAAAAAATCCTATCTTCATTTTTTTTTGAAGATAGGTATTTAAAAAAAACAACAAAAAAAACAACCTATATTTATCCCCCTCATGGATCGTCACCTTATCGTGGTGGGGGGGTTTGCATGCCCCAGTGATCCCAGGAGCTATGTTGTCCGGGGCAATTTGCCTCTGATAGGATCACCCAAGACAACCTGGTCCTGGGTGAAGGGCCAGACTAAGAACAATCCCAACAGACTCTCATGATAAATTCTAGATCAAAGATTCAGTGTACCCCGCCCGGTATGGGGTTACCGGGGCCCCACCCTGGAGCCAGGCCTGGGGGAGGGGCTCGATGGCTAGCATCTGGTGGCCGGGTTTCCACACATGGGACCCGGCCGGGCTCAGCCCGAAGGAGTTACATGGGTCCGCCCTCCAGTGGGCTCACCACCTGCAGGAGGGATCAGAACTCAGAAAAGATTTATTGCCAAGTACATTAACAGATACTGATAACAGATCACTGATAACATACCAGGGATTTGACTTGACACAGAAAATGAACCTGCATTTCCGGTGACACGGCTGCATCTGAAACGTGCCTGCCAACAGGAGGGTACAGGTAGCATAGGAAATAATACAATAGGAAGGAGCAAAAAAATCATTGATTTCAGAATAGTGGTCATATATGATCAATATTATGATTACAAAGAAAAAAAAAAGCCTTCAATGCACAATCAGCAGACCAAAAAAGTTCACAGGACACAAAGAGAGCAGTGAGTGAGTCATCTTTATCATCAGTTTGTGGATCAGTATGAGTGTAATGTTGAAAGTAGGTGTTGTATCAGTTAAGAACAACAAGGACTCTTTGGCAGGAGATGTTTTGTCTGGCTACCGGCATTGTCCTTGGCCATGCAGCTGCCTGTCCGAAGGCCATGAGCTCAATGTTTTGAAAACAAAGACTGCAGATGATCAGGAGGATTTTGTGAGGGAGTCAGATTAAGTCGAATAGTACTGATCACAGAGAGGAAACTTTATATTCTCTTACAGATTCAGTACTTAATCCTTCATTGCTGGGCGTTGAGTCCATCGTGGATGGTCCTAAGCGTAATCATGATGTAATCTACCTTCCGAGACAGTTCTCCATTTGTCGCTATCAGGGTCCTCTCCATTTTTTCAATTTGATGGATGCACCTCGCCTGGCCAGCATTATGATAGGTTGTATCCATCTTCAACAATTTGCAGTACACCAGGACAATCCCAGATCCAATCAGAACGATCCCAATCACCATTACTGCGAAGACGTACAAATCTTCTACATCTTCGATAAAAGATTAGTCAGGCACAAGAGTTTCCAATTACTTGTCTCCCGTAATTAGCCCGCAGCAGCCGTTCCTGCGGGGCAAACAACCTCCCCCGGGGCACTTTTCCTCGTTGAAAAGATAGTGTCAATTGCGTTCAAAGCCCAGCTTATTAATTCCATAATTTCTTTCGATAATCAGCAGTAAAGACGCAGACAGACGACAGCAAGCTGGGATCCAGTTAGTTTGGGGAGAAGGAGATAAGTCAGAAGCAAGAGAGAAGAAAAAGGCGTCTGCTCTCTTTGGAGGGCGGAAGTGAAGTGATCATGGGGGTCCGGTGCTATGTGGATTAGGTGGTGGTCAAAGGCAGAGACCTTGGTGAACTGATCCCAAGCTTTCTAAACTGGCTTTTGGTTCGTGGAATGTCAGCTCTCTAGTGGGGAAGGAGCCTGAGCTGGTGTACGAGGTTGAGAGATACTGGCTAGATATAGTCGGCCTCACCTCAACACACAGCTCTGGTTCCGGAACCAGTCTCCTGGAGAGGGGCTGGAGCTTGGCCTTTTCTAGAGTTGCCCCGGGCGAGAGGCGACGAGCAGGGGTGGGTATTCTTGTATCCCCCCACCTTGGATGAAAGGGTTGCTTCCCTGCGCCTTTGGGTTGGGAAATGGGTCCTGACCATCATTTGTGCCTATGCACCAAATGATGTTTCAGAGTACCCACCCTTTTTAGAGTCTGTGACTGGGGTGCTGGAGGGTGTCTTGGGGACTCCATTGTCCTACTGGGGGACTTCAATGCGCATGTGGGCAATGACAGTGAAACCTGGAAGGGGGTGATTGGGAGGAACGGCCTGCCCGATCTGAACCCGAGTGGTGTTCAGTTATTGGACTTCTGTGCTAACCACAGTTTGTCCATAACGAACACCATGTTCAAGCATAAAGGTGTCCATATGTGCACCTGGCACCAGGACACCCTAGGTCACAGGCCAATGATCAATTTTGTTATCATGTCATCAGCCCTGTGACCATATGTCTTGGACACTCGGGTAAAGAGAGGTGCAGAGCTGTCAACTGATCACCACCTGGTGGTGAGTTGGATCCGATGGCAGGGGAGGAAGCCATTCAGACCTGCTAGACCCAAACGTATAATGAGGGTGTGCTGGGAACGTCTGGCCGAGGCCCCTGTCCGGGAGGTCTTCAATTCCCACCTCCGGAAGAACTTCAACCACATTCCGAGGGAGTCTGGAGACATGGAGTCTGAATGGGCCATGTTCTCCACCTCTGTTGTTGAAGTGGCAGCCCAGAGCTGCGGCCGCAAGGTGGTCAGTGCATCTCATGGTGACAACCCCCGAACCAAGTGGTGGACACCAGTGGTGAGGGGGGCCATTAAGCTGAAGAAGGAGTCCTATCAAGCTTGGTTGGCTTGTGTGACTCCCGAAGCAGCTGAGGTGTACCAGCAGGCCAAGCAGAGTGCAGCTCGGGTGGTTGCTGAAGAAAAAACCCGGGTATGGGAGGAGTTCGGTGAGGCCATGGAACAAGACTTTTGGTCGGCCTCAAAGAGATTCTGGCAAACTGTCCGGCAGCTCAGGAGGGGAAAGCAGCTCCCTGTCCACACTGTGTATGGTGCGGATGGGGCGCTGTTGACTTCGACTGGGGATATCGTTGGGCGGTGGAAGGAATACTTTGAGGATCTCCTCAATCCCACTGATACGCCTTCCACAGAGGAGCAGGGTTTGGGGACGAGGGGGATGACTCGCCTATCACAGGGGCTGAGGTCGGCAAGGTGGTTAAAAATCTCCTTGGAGGCCGGGCCTCGGGGGTGGACGAGGTTCGCCCTGAGTACCTCAAGGCCCTGGATGTTGTAGGGCTGTCATGGTTGACACGCCTCTGCAACATTGCGTGGAGGTCGGGGCAGTGCCTTTGGCATGGCAAACCGGGGTGGTGGTTCCTCTCTTCAAAAAAAGGGGACCGGAGGGTGTGCTCCAACTTTAGCAGGATCACAGTCCTCAGCCTCCCTGGGAAGGTCTATGTCAAGGTACTGGAGAGGAGAGTCTGGCCGTTGGTCGAACCTCAGATTCAGGAGGAGCAATGTGGTTTTCGTCCTGGCCGTGGCACATCGGACCAGCTCTTTACCCTCTCAAGAATCCTCGAGGGTTCGTGGGAGTTTGCCCAGCCAGTTTACATGTGTTTTGTGGACTTGGAGAAGGCATTTGACCGCGTCCTTCGTGGTTTTTTGTGGGGGGTGCTTTGGGGTATCGGGCTTGTTGCTACGAGCTATTCGGTCTCTGTACGACCGTTGTGAGAGTTTGGTTCGTATTGCCAACACTCAGTCGGACTCATTCCCAGTGAGAGTTGGACTCCGCCAGGGCTGCCCTTTGTCACCGATCCTGTTCATAATTTTTATGGACAGGATTTCTTGGCTTCATCAAGCAATGACCTATAGCTCTTGCTGGGACGGTTTGCTACTGAGTGTGAAGCGGCTGGGATGAGAATCAGTAACTCCAAGTCCGAGTCCATGGTCCTCAGCTGGAAAAAGGTGGATTGTCCTCTTTGGGTTGGGGACAGGCTCCTGCCCCTAGTGGAGCAGTTTAAATATCTTGGGGTCTTGTTCACCAGTGAGGGGAAAATGGAGCGAGAGATTGACAGACAGATCGAAGCAGCATCTGCAGTGATGTAGACGTTGTACTGGTCTGTTGTGGTGAAGAGGGAGCTGAGTTCCAAGGCAAAGCTGTCAATTTACCAGTCAATCTACGTTCCTACTCTCACCTATGGTCACAAGCTTTGGGTAATGACCGAAAGAACAAGATCGCGGATACAAGCGGCTGAAATGAGCTTTCTCCGTAGGATCGCTGGACTCACCCTCAGAGATAGGGTGAGGAGCTCAGTCATCCGGGAGAGGCTCAGAGTAGAACCGCTGCTCCTCCACATTGAGTCAGTTGAGGTGGTATGGGCATCTGATTAGGATGCCTCCTGGACGCCTCCCATTTGAGGTGTTTCGGGCACGTCCCACTGAGAAGAGACCCCGGGGCAGACCCAGGACTCGGTGGAGAGACTATGTCTCCCAGCTGGTCTGGGAACGCCTTGGTATCCTCTCTGAAGACTGGAGCAGGTGGCTGGAGAGAGGGAAGTCTGGGCTTCTCTGCTTGAACTGCTGCCTCCGCGACCCGGACCTCCAGAAAAGCGGTAGAAGATGGATGGATGGATGGACCTATCTTCATTTAATGATTATGGTTATAATTTTTGAAATTACAAATCATAATATTCAAACTAACTGAGAAGCACTAGTATTATTTCCTGGTTTAAATTGCTTGATTCAACTTCAGATCTTTAATCTGAATTTTAAATTGACAAATCTCATCTGTTTTCTTCTTAAAGTGGACCATACTGATGCACTGTCATGAAACATCTTCCTCTGCTTTCCAAAAACAGGCGACCCCCAAAAGCAATCTTGCATATGGGCTCCCCAAAATAGGAAACAATCCTTTTCCTGGATTGTTTGTTTTTTAAACACTGGAAAATAGTAGTTTTAAAATAAAAACACTGGCCACTTTAGAACTCATGGTGATTCTATCAAATTTTATTTCACCACATAATTAAAAAAAACATGAAAATTTACTTTCATTATGCCATTATCAAAGGTGCTGATCAATTTTGGGTGTTGACTAAACAAGGATTACAAGACTGTAACTCATAATGCCAATTTAAAAGAACATAAAACTATCAGGATTATTGGTTTGATGATTTCAAACCCCTAATAACCCCTAACCCTAACCCTTAAACCTTTACCTTAATTCTAACCCTTGGGCATTAGCCCTGACCCCCAGCCCATATCCTAGTCCTATCCTTAACCCCCAGAACCCTAATGCGGACCTTTGACCCAAGTATTTATTTTTTATTTACAATTTTAACATCTATGGATACAAAGGAGGAAAATTTACTTAATTTCATTTGCATTTAAAAATGGGGTAATGGTTTACAGGGATTTATAAATAAATAAAAGGCATTTTAAGGGTTAACTATGAAGAGGGGTCAACATAAACAATCTGTTGGAAGAAAATAATTTTGGTAAATCTTAGAAATTTGGAAACAAAACTGGGTAAATTTTCTGAATGGCAACATGGCCAGACAGGTATGGCAACAAGGAGAGACAAAAGAGACCCACCCCTTTCTGATTCCAGAAGGGGAGGAGATAAAATTTACCTTAATTCTAACCCTTGGGCATTAGCCCTGACCCCCAGCCCATATCCTAGTCCTAACCTTAACCCCCAGAACCCTAATGCAGACCTTTGACCCAAGTTTTTATTTATTTATTTTTTTTTTACAATTTTAAGATCTATGGATACAAAGGAGGAACATTTACTTAATTTCATTTGCATTTAAAAATGGGGTAATGGTTTATGGGGATTTATAAATAAATAAAAGGCATTTTAAGGGTTAACATATGAAGAGGGGTCAACATAAACAATCTGTTGGAAGAAAATAATTTTGGAAATTTGGAAACAAAACTGGGTAAATTTTCTGAATGGCAACATGGCCAGACAGGTATGGCAACAAGGAGAGACAAAAGAGACCCACCCCTTTCTGATTCCAGAAGGGGAGGAGATAAAAGGGAGGGGATTCCAAAGCTCAGCTCATTCTCGCACTGACTTCTGAGGAGGAAGCTTTATAGTGCCAGACTGCCAGTGTTCGTGCATTTTATTACCTCCGCCAGGCCGAAAAGGCCAGGAGGAGGTTATGTTTTTGCCGGGGTTTGTTTGTCTGTCTGTCTGTTTGTCTGTTTGTCTGTTGGTTAGCAAGATAACTCAAAAACTTTTGGATGGATTTCCATGAAACTTTCAGGCGTTGTTGGAAATGGTACAAGGAAGAACTGATTAAATTTTCGGGATGATCCGCATCACCGTCTGGATACAGGAATTTTTAAAAGCATTTTTTAACACTGTGACATACGGCCATTTTCAACATGTGCGCAGGCGCAATGGAGGGTGCTGGTCGTCGTGTCTGACCAACACAAACTCCGCGTTCTTCAACGTTTTAGGCACAAAAGCACGTGGAAAACACTGGTGGCCTGGGCCCGCCAGCGTGCCTGTGTTTGCGCGACACTGCAAAACCTGACACGGGCAGCTGTCCGCCGACGGATTATTTGCCAGAAATTCCCCGCCCAGCCATAGGCGCTGCGCATTTGGCAGAAATTCACCGGCCCGCCATACGCGCTGAGCAAAAACGAGCTCTCTGCTGGGGAAGCTTCTAAAGTCTGTTTTGGCGCGGAGCGCAACCCCAATAATATAATATAAAACCCACGGCAACCTGTCTACCCAATCAGCATCCGTCAGTGGAGGAGATGGACACAACAGCAACACTTCAGTTTATTACCTTCGCCAAGGAGGCAATGCTTTTACTACTGAACCACTAATCCTATCACTATCAGATTGATCGTCATTGATTAATTGTCTGTGTTTATTGCACTGTCCCTGTCAAAGAAACAAATAATCATTGTGAATCCAATTGCTTGTCATATGTTTTCATGGTCAAGGAATCTGAAAACGTACACACAAACACTGTATGGGGGGAACTGTGGCGCTTGGCGGAGGTCTGCGCTCTCCGAGTGCTTTTCTAGTTTTATGAAGTGTGCTTAAGGCCTGAAGAAGCTCCAAGAGGGGTGAAACGTTGCTAGATAGCACACAGATAAGTTTCTTTTCCTTTTTTTTTAAATTTTTTTAATCACAGATAGACTTTCTTTTCAAGTTTTTTTTCCCACTTGATTTTTTTTTTTTTTAAATAAAGAGCATGTCTTTTGAGCGTGAAGGCTGGACAGGGGTCTGCTATGGGAGACGCTGGATTCGACGCCCCCAACGAAATTGGCCCCTACAGGAGCAACCCCACTGGGGGATGGCCCGTGCACCCCCCTACTCCTACGGGAGGAGGGGCAATTTCCCCTCACCTAACCCTAACCCTAATAAGTACGTGTCAGAAGTAATTATAGCAATATTGAAGTTAATTCAAACGAAATGAATAAATGAGTAAATGCAACACACTGGAATTATGTCACCAATACTTAAAATGCCTGCCAAATGCAAGTACACTCACAGCAACTGAGTTACTACTACAAATGTGCATTTTTGAGTAAAGTTAACTTTGTAGAAATGAGTGACTCCAATTTTTATTTTTATTTTTTTTTTTTTTTGAAGGATTAAGTTATTTTTACTTACTTCTTTTATTAAGAAGTACTGGTAGGTTTTCAGTGGACTTTTCTATTAAAGTTGATGGTGTTTGGCTCATTTATGCAAAAAATTACATTATTCTTCCATAAGCATGCTTACTTTAGCAAGGGAGGCATATTTTTTATCCAAACTACAATGCTTTTCTAATCCTAACAACATTTTTTAAATGTCCAAATGAGAGGTAAAGTAGTACTTCTTTCATTTTTTTTTGTGTGTGTGTGGCAGTGAAGTTTTAAGCAGCTATTAACCAAACAGATTTATGTTGTGCATTTGCTGGTGGGCTAGCAATGTCTGTGGTAGTGACTCAGAATAACTACAGTGAGCATGTTTGCGTCAGAAACCAGAGTGCAGGCTGGATGGGCTCAGTGTTTTTGTAGAAACACAGCAGGCTAGAGGAGAGGGTGATAACTGGTGGAAGTGCAGCTCGGTGAGATTCGATCATTGGCTGGTGGGAGCTGGCAGGATACTTTCTGTTAGACATCTGTGGGCAACATCGACTGTTTGGCTCAGAGACGGGCAAAACAAAACTGCAGAAAATCTTAGTGTCATGATTCAGAGCGGGGTGAGGCTCAAATGCAGAGCAGCCAGAATGATAACTCAGACTCCAATAGAAAGTTTCACAAATTTATTGAACAAAACCCAGAAAAACAAAATGCAAAACAAAGGAAAAACAAAACACAAACACACCAACTTAAATATTCGTCAAGACGGGAGCCCCCTGGACCGCACGTAGCCTACGCAGACAGAACGATAAGGGACAGATTCTCTGATAGCAGAATAATGCAGGAAAGCACATTGACAGTCAGAGCAGTGGAGCCCGGCAGGGAACTGCAACATGGACCGGGGACAGGTGGAAGGCGGGACCTGGGTGGATGTGATGATCTTCATGGTCAGGCGAGCGTGATCAGCTCCGGGAGACACACCTGCGGGTGGCAGCAACCTGAGGAACAGGAAACACACAAAAGGTAAATTCGGGGAGACAACATAACAAGACAAAATTTTATCGAGACTTGAGGCTGCAAACCCAGACGATCCAGCGGTGAGCTCCCCTCACGCTGGAGCTTAAATACGCCAGCTCATCAGGAGAAGCAGGTGGATAATCACGCAGGCGTGCTCATCACCGGAGCGGGAAACCAGGAACAGGAGGGGAGGGGGAGCATGCTCGCCAGACCATTACACTTAGTTTGTCTCTTCTTTTTTCTTTTCATCACCCCATACTGTCTTTTCATCCGCTTTTCCTCATTTACTTTCACAGACACCCTCTAACCCTCACTTTTGAACCTCCTGGCCCCCCTCCCACCCCTTTAGAAGGCATTGCGGCATATGCCCCCCTACACCCCTCTCCATGGCTTGCTGTTGTTTTTGAGTGATGTGCGGCTGATGGCAAACGCTGGGTGATGACAGATGGATGTGACAAGCAGATGGTTTTGCTTGTCGTCTCTTTAATCACAGAAATTCAGTCGGCCATGAAGTCAGAGCTCTGTCTTGTCATAGCAACACAAAGTGGAGACAAATTTATCCAGCATACCATAGATTCTGATACAGAAAATGTCTTGGCATTTGCAAAGAAAAGGGGCTAAACATAAATGGGGGTCCAGGCGTTGTGGTTGGTTCCGATATTATTTTGATAAGCATTGACTGCATGGTTGCATAGCAAGAAGTTGAACTTTAAATATGACATTTATTATGAGGGCAACTGTGTATCACAGAAAACGTGATACACAATTGCCCTTGTCGTTGCACTTATGGATTTATTTAACATTATGTGCATTAAGTGCAACATTATGCATATTTTTGGTAAGAGCACAAAAAAAGTTGGCACATGCTACAGATGGGATTGCAGCATGTTTTCCCTTATGATGATGTGCACATTTTGGACAGAGAGGATTGCTAGTTTGAGAGGGGAGTTAAAAACCTCCAAAAGTTAACAGGTTCATCCTCGGCACAAGGGCCACCTCTTTTGAAAATTCCATCCAAAATCCATTGGGTAGTTTTGAGTTGAACCTCAGACTCTATATAGAAAAGCAAATGTACTTAATTGCACTGGTACTGTGTAAGGTAAATGCTTTATTCTGGATGACAATCAACTAAAATAAGAACATTTTCTGATTCCAACTGTATTTGCATAAACAAAGGCACATGCATACAAACTGTAACCAAGATCCACGTCTTCACAGAGTTTTTCAGCCTTAATTAGTGCCCAAATTGTAAACTCAGCAGAATAAGTCAGTAATTATCTGATAAAGTGTAAAGTTGAGCAAACTAACAGGCCCCAACACATTCACAGAAAGATCTCGCACATTACTGTAGTCTGTCTTCACTCTGACAAGAAGATAAAAAGCAAGTGCTCTTTGTCAGTGCAGAGATGTAGTCTATCATTTCCCTCCATTCTTCCTCACTTCTACTTCTTCTCTTCCCACTCTCAGTGTCATGACTACCACAGCTCTCAATCTCAAGGTTAGACTGGCAAGGTCAAATTGACTTTAGATTAATTAACTGTCAATTAAGGGAGTAATTGTTTCATAATGTGGCATGCCCTCGAGACACGGTGTGAGCGAGCGGGGCCGGCATTGTCAGAGCTGGTTTAAGGCGATAAGCCGGTGACTGAAACCTCTCAAGAGAATCAGGGAAAAGATACAAGTGTAAATGTGAGCTTGTGTGTGTGTGTGTGTGTGTGTGTGTGTGTGTGTGTGTGTGTGTGTGTGAGAGAGAGAGAGAGAGAGAGAGAGAGAGAGAGAGAGAGGACATTGATCTGTAAGATCTGTGTGTCTGTCTGAGAGTGAAAGGCACTGAATGAGACCTGCTGCATAATGAGAGGAACGAGTGAGACATCCCCCCATTATCCCATTACCACAGCACTGCTGGACCCCACACTCTCCTCTGCTGCCATCAGGGTGCGGCAGGTCACTCCAAGCTGGCTCCGCATGCATCACACAAACATCACTGCACACTTCAGACCCGCAGACAGAGGCTCCTTCACATGGGCGCTGTGCTCTTCACTTAAATCAACATTCATCAGCACAACCAGAGGCTGATGAATGGATGCATCCGCCACCACCGTCGACCGAGCAAAGGAGAGGGAAGAGCTCAGAAAGGAGAACTGTGATGAAAACAGAATGAAAATGAGAATCGGAGGAGGAAAAACAACTAAAAAAGAAAGAAGATATGAATAAAAGAGAGGGAGGAGATGCCGTGTAGTGAACGCTGATGAAATGGTGATTGCCTCTTGCCTGCTAATGGTTGGCCTGGAGGGATCAATGAGAATGGCATGTACAGCTAAGATCTTCTCCCTGCATCTGCCTCTCCTCTCGCTAATATTATCAGTAAGAATCAATTTTGCAGACATTTTCAGACATTCTGTAGCAAGAACAAAGGATGTATCAATAAGAATTTAATCATATTTAGTTGTCTGAAGCCAGCAATACACTGTGCAGTTTTAGCTTGTCATGAGTTTATTGTCAGCCACACTGTGCAACATGGATCTTATAAACTTACACAGGACATCAAGTTTGGATTGTGTTGCCTTGACGATAATAACAGCAAGGCACTGACACATGTTGGTACTATGGCAACATGGCCAAAAAATGATACAATATTTCTGAGAATTTTCACGTTAACAATATTCTTGACGATATCAGAATTACTTTTTTTCTTTTTAATTTATAATGAACAGTTTGACAGGCCAGTGTTATTTGCCTTCAAGATATTTGGTAAGAACAAAAAACCTCATATTTCTTCAATTTATAAACAGCAGCTCACATCGAGTTTTAAACATATTTTTAAGTTTTGTATCAAATATTGCAAGAATATAAACCACAACATTTTAAGTGCACTTTCAATGTGGGGGTTTATATGCTAAATTCACCTGCATTAGAAGTCTCCTTTGCATGGACTTCTCTTCTGGCTTTTTGGCTTTTGTCACTCTGAACAATATATTCTTTTTCTTTGGGTGATTGATTAAATTCAACCTTAAGTGGCCAAAACAGAACAAAAATCAAGCTTGGTACACCTGGAAACTTTGCACTGGAGTGGTGTTCTTGTCGTGGGGAAAAAAAAAAAAATTGTGGACAGATTATCCACATTGCCGCAAAGCTTTCTTTTTTTTTTTTTTAACATGGCAGCTGTCTGAAATAGCATTTAAGTGGGTTTTTTTCTCTTGTTTTTCTTGTCAAAGTGTCTGCAACATGTTTTTTATGAGTTACAGATATATCAAGAGCTAAATCACTCTTATATGCCATGTCTGTTTGTTTCTGCTGTTAAAGTTCAGTTAAGCTCCTCCCCTTGGAAAAAGGCAAGTTTAGACAGACCATTTTTTCTGATGTCAGTATAACAGGTGAACCAATCAGGACTAGCATTGACTATGGGCCTATGGGCTATTGGTAAGCCTATTTAGAATTTTCATAGATCCTGGTGCTTGAAGAAGGAGGAAACGGGAAAAGATTTTCACAAGCAATTGTAAGACCATGAAAAGATTTTTTTTTTTTCTTCTGGAGAAAAGGGTATAAGATAAGGGATGAGGACCTGTACTTATATAGCACTTTTCTAGTCTCAAAGACCACCCAAAGCGCTTCACTAGTACTAACCCTCCATTCTAAGGGCCTATAGGAGACAGGTATCTAGGGACAATTTAGAACAACCAATTAACCTAACATGCATGTCTTTGGATTGTGGGAGGAAACCGGAGCCCCCGGAGTGAACCCACGCAGCACAGGGAGAACATTATACCATTTTAGACAATGTAGATTTGTTTTTAAGGAAATTTATATATATTTAAGCACTTTTGACTCTGTCTGTGAAAGGTGCTCTATAAATAAACTTATTATTATTATTATTATTATTATTATTATTATTATTATTATTATTATTATTATTATTATATCCACTGCAGTGCATCTTTAAAAACAACTAGATCCACTTATCATTTTTACCCCATGATCAAATTTCATAGTGGTATTATCGTAAATATTACGATATGGCACACCCCTTGTCATGATGCCGAGTGCCGGTCTGTGCCGCTCTCGGGTCTTTTTGGTTCTACTCTCTCTCTCTGTATATGTATTGTTCTTGATTTTCATTCATGACGGTTTGGGCTTTTATTTTGACAGCGCCATTATGTTGTTTTCGGCTGTTAAATCTGTTCGCGAGTTGTCCCAGCTGTTTTTGATTGTGTTCTCATTCAAGCATCCACCCCTGATTCTTATTTTGGTTGTTCCCCCCGTTATTATTTAAGCACGCTCACGGGGTTCATTCATCGCAGCAACCTCACCTTGTGTAGACAGGATTCCCCACTTCTGATTCCTGTTTTACTTTCTGCTTGTTCTCTACTTTGTCAGATTAATAGTAAGCAATCTTTCATGGTTTTCCTTCATTACATTTTTCTGTAGTCACCCTTCGTGGCTCATGTTTATTGCCTTTTTGTAATTCGCCCATCGTGGCTAATATTTGTGTTTCCCTTAATAAATGTGCAAACTCACTGCTGGTGATTGGTGCCTCATTTCTGCCCTGTAAGGGCCAATTATGACAGTAGATCTCTGCCAGTAGGCGCCAGCGGCTGTGAGTTTGCCTTTTTTTCCCCTTTTTTCCATTGTTCTATTTTTCCCCTTTTTTGATGTGCTTGCCTTTCTGGAATGGCATCGATTGGGAGGGGGTACCAATGAGCCTGGGGTTTGAGCTCTGTCACGCTCTAATGGAAATCGATGACCTTCTAGCCATAGCTCGGCGATATTCAACTCCAAAAGACGCTTTGCGGTATTTAGATTTTGCGGAGGCGGCTGTGTTGCCATCCTCACCAGAAAACAAGATGGCGCCCACAGCGGCCGCCATGGTGTATCGCTGCCCTTTAATTTTTATAATTTGTCTGTTTTTGTTCACTGATTGTGCATCTGCCGGTTCATACACCCGTGAAGAACTACTAAATATCAGGACTCTCACCCCCATGGACCTTCTTCCAGTTTTTTTAGCTCCTGCCGTTGATCTGATCCATTGTTTGGCCAAAAAAGCAAGACGGCGGAAAAGAGGGAAGAGAGGAGGGATTCTCGCTCGGTTACGAAAAAGAGGCTCGCGAACAGCCTTGCCTGGCATATTTCTATCCAATGCCAATTCTCTCCTGAACAAGGTAGAAGAATTAAGATTGCTGATGCGTTTCAAGGACCTCGCTTCCTCGTCTGTCATCTGCTTCTCTGAGACCTGGCTTAATGAGAACATTCCAGATAGCGCGATCAGCCTCGAGGGTTTCCAGCTGATTCGTGCTGACCGCGTCACAGAGCTGTCCGGTAAGTCTATCGGAGGAGGAGTGTGCTTCTATATTAACAACAGCTGGTGCTCTGATGTAACGGTGATTTCCAAACACTGTTCTCCCGCCCTGGAATTTCTTTTCATTAACTGCAAGCCATTCTATTCCCCGCGCGAGTTTGCCTCATTCATTCTCGTCGCTGTGTACACCCCTCCTGACGCGGACACGCGCGAAGCTCAGCGTGTGCTCGCAGATCACATCCAACTTACGGAGCGGAACTTTCCAGACTCCCTGTTTATCGTGGTGGGCGATTTTAACCAGAGCAATCTGAGTCACGAGCTCCCCCACTACAAACAGTGTATTAAATGTCCAACCAGAGGAAATAACACGCTAGATCACTGTTATACTTCAGTAAAGGACGCATATCGCGCTGTTCCCTGCGCTGCGCTGGGACTATCTGATCACGTGATGGTTCACCTCATCCCCACATACAGACAGAGACTGAAACTCACTAAAGCTGTGGTGACCACCACAAAGAAATTGACCAGTGAAGCTGGAGAGAAACTGAACACATGCATGGAAATAACTGACTGGGGCATGTTTAAAAGAGTCACACATGATCTTAATGAGTACACATACACTGTGAACTCATATATCAACTTCTGTGAAGAGCACATTCTCCCATCGCGCACCAGGATAAGATATTCTAATGACAAGCCTTGGTTCACAGCTAAGCTCAGACGGATCAGGAAAGAGAAGGAAGCAGCGTTGAAAAGTGGAGACAGGGACTGCTACAGGGAGGTCAAATATCGGTTTAACAGAGAGCTGAGGAGAGCTAAATCTGTATATTCTGAGAGACTCCAGCAGCAGTTCACTGCTAATGACTCGGCTTCTGTGTGGAGAGGACTGAGGCAAATCACCAACTATCGGCCTCAGGCTTCTAAAGGTCAGGATGACAAAGCCCTTTGTCAAAGACTGTCCCAACACTATGCCCGTTTTGACACCTCGTCAGCTGTGTCCAACTCACCCACTCCACCCAGCTCCTCTGCCTCCTCAGCCCCTAATTCATCAAGAGCGGTCCCCCCCTCCTCCTCCCCCTCCTCCCCCCCTCCCCTTGTCATCAGTGAGCAGGACGTGCACAGACAGTTCTCCAGACTGAACCCGCGCAAGGCCCCCGGGCCGGACGGTGTGTCTCCCTCCACCCTGAGACACTGTGCGAAAGAGCTGGCTCCTGTCTTCACAGACATTTTTAACACCTCTCTTAAGCAATGTCACGTGCCGACCTGCCTCAAATCCTCCACCATCATCCCTGTCCCCAAGAAGCCACGGATTACTGGACTTAACGACTACAGACCTGTAGCGCTCACCTCTGTAGTCATGAAGTCCTTTGAGCGCCTGGTCCTGTCTCACCTCAAGTCCATCACCACACCCCTCCTAGACCCGCTGCAGTTTGCCTACCGTGCTAACAGGTCTGTGGACGACGCAGTCAACCTGGCCCTCCACTCCATCCTGCAGCACCTGGACTCCCCGGGAACCTACGCCAGGATTCTGTTTGTGGACTTCAGCTCCGCATTCAACACCATCCGCCCCGATCTGCTCCAGGACAAGCTGTCCCTGCTCAACGTGCCTGACTCCCTCTGCAGGTGGATCACCGACTTCCTGATGGACCGGAGACAGCATGTGCGGCTGGGGAAGTCTGTCTCAGACTCTGTTAGCATCAGCATTGGATCACCCCAGGGCTGTGTACTTTCCCCCCTACTCTTCTCCCTTTATACCAACTCCTGCACCTCCTCCCACCAATCTGTTAAGCTGATTAAGTTTGCGGACGACACCACCCTCATCGGGCTCATCTCCAACGGTGACGAGTCCGCCTACAGGGAAGAGGTGGCCCAGCTGGTGTCCTGGTGCAGCCACAACAACCTGCAGCTGAATGCTCTGAAGACAGCGGAGATGATTGTGGACTTCAGGAAAGTCACATCCCCCCTGCCCCCCCTCACCATCACAGGCTCTCCCATCACCTTTGCAGATTCCTTCCGCTTCTTGGGCACCACCATCACCCGAGACCTCAAATGGGAGCCAACCATCAGCTCCCTCATCAAAAAGGCCCAGCAGAGGATGTTCTTTCTGCGGCAGCTGAGGAAGCTCAAGCTACCCACCAAGATGTTAGTGCAGTTCTACACGGCCATCATCGAGTCCATCCTCACCTCCTCCATAACTGTGTGGTACGCAGGAGCCACTGCCAGGGACAGACTAAGGCTGCAGCGCGTCGTGCGCACTGCTGAGAAGGTGATAGGCTGCAAGCTCCCATCTCTCCAGGACCTGTACATCTCCAGGACCCGGAGGCGTGCTGGCCGGATCATAGCCGATCCTTCACATCCTGGTCACGTGCTGTTTGCCCCCCTCCCCTCAGGTAGAAGGCTTCGGTCCATTCGGACTAAAACCTCTCGGCACATGAACAGCTTTTTCCCCTCTGCCATCAGACTGCTGAACACTAAGTGACTTTTGACTCTCGTGCACTATGTACAGCAGCTCAACCAGACTCATGTCATTCATCACTGTTTTTCTGTTGCATTATTGACTGCACTATGTGGTACTTCACATTATCTGCTACATGCTAATTTTTTAAACTGCCTTGACTAGTACTACTCATTATTACTAGTATTATTATTATTATTACTTATTATTACTTATTTTTCTACACTTATTGCACGTTTCTAGTCCTTTAGTTTTTTAGTTTATCCCTTTTTCTCATTATGTTTTTAATGTTGCAGCATGGCACCGAGACAAATTCCTAGTTTGTGTATCACATGAACAATGGCAATAAACCTGATTCTGATTCTGATTCTGATTCACCTCTTGGAGCATGCCGAGGGAAGGGAGAGGATATCCCTGATGTCGGCTCTGCAACGGGAGAACAGTGAGTTGGAGAAGAATTCTACCAGGAAGCCTAGATCAGCACCGACGGGGAGGCTCTCCCGGGCCTCAGTTCAGTTGGCTCCTCGCCAGGCTTCAGCTCCGGCTCCAGCTTCGGCTCCTCCAGGTCGTAGATGCTGCCTCCCGACGCAGACCTCAACTCCTCCCTGTGACACGGTCGTATCGAAGTGGACAGAAGAAAGTCACTGGGTCCAGTCGTCGCAACTCTCCCGCCATTACTTGGCTCTGCCCGCCACCGTGCCTGCAGGGGCAGCTCCTCAATGTTCTTCTGAGGGGCCCAGTACAACTGTAGTCATGGAGAGGACTGTTTCCAGACTGGCTGTAGCAGATGACATCAGGCCCCGGGAACACAGGCAAGTGTATTTCCTTCTCCAATATTTCCACATGAATTATCTTGCCTGAATCCCGGGGGTCAGTTATTATAGTTCACTGAGTCCTCACTGCCTGCTGTAGCCACAAAGACTTCATCTGCTCTCTCTGTGTCTCCTCCAATGGCCCCTGAGTGTCCGCCGGTTCCAGGATTAAGCCGCTGGATGGAGAGGAGGCCTGCGGCCCTGGGAAACCTGGTTCCAGCCCTGCAGCCATGGTCCGGTCGGAGGAGGAGGTCTGCCTGCAATCCAGAACCTGTGCCGACGAGGAAGCGTCCCCGGGCTTCAACTGTGCAGGATGCAGCACCAACAGAGAGAGGATCTCCTGTCGCCATGCTGGGCGAGTCACCTGCGAGGGTCACATCGCCAGGGGGTTCCAACTTGCATTGTCCATCATGCCTGCTGTTGGGGCCGCCAGAGCCCGAGCTTGACCTCCAGATAGCTGGGCCCGAGACATCGTCATCTGGATCGACAGAGACCTGGACGGCGGTGGAGCTTGAGCTCAGGCAAGTACTCTCCTTTGTTTTCGTTGTTTCTGTATTGGAGAGATCTTGTCTGGCTCGTGGTGGGGAGGGCTGGCTGCAGCCGTCAGCTGCACCTGAGCTCACCTCACTGGGTTCCACTGCTGCCGGTGACCCTGGCCCTGTTCCTCTTCCCTTCTTATCTGAACTTTCCATCAGGGTCACTGAGAATCATCCAGCTTTGCCTGAGGTCGCCGTGAGTTCAGGCTTATCGCCTGAGGTCTTTGTGGATCCAGCTCCCCTGGCTGAGGTCATCATGGCGGCTCCATCCCAGTCCGGGACCTCTCTGGGTGCTGCTCCCTCTCCTGCTGAGGTCATCATGGAGGCTCTATCCCAGCCTGGGACCTCTGAGGGTGCAGCTCCTCTTCAGTCCGGGTCGCTGTGGGTGCTATGTCCCAGTCGGGGGCCATCGTGGATGTTGTGTCCCAGCCTGAATGTGACATGGGTGCTGCGTCCCAGTATGTGCTCACTGTGGTCGCTGCACTCCAGTCCAGGGTCCACCGTGGGTGTTGCTCTGGCCCAGTCCAGATCCACCAAGGGTGCAGCTCTGTCCCAGTCCGGGTCCACCGAAGGTGCAGCTCTGGCCCAGTCCAGGACCACTGAGGGTGCAGCTTTGTCCCAGTCTGGATCCACTTAAGGTGCAGCTCTGGCCTAGTCCGGGTCCACCAAGGGTGCAGCTCTGTCCCAGTCCGGGCCCACCGAGGATGCAGCTTTGTTCTACTCTGGGGCCACAGAGGGTGCTGCAATGCCTCAGTCCGGGGCCACCGAGGGTGCCGCAACGCCTCAGTCCGGATCCACTGAGGGTGCCACTATGCCTCAGTCCGGGGCCACCAAGGGTGCTGCTTTGCCCCAGTCCGGGGTCACCGAGGTTTCTATGCCTATGCCCAAGGCTGCCGCGGGTCCTCTGTCTACTTCCGGGCCCATCGTGTTTCTTCCACCGCCATCCCTTTCATTGGGTGTCCATCTCCTGGTTCCGGGGGCCCACAGTAAGCGCTGGTTCCAACTGCCGCCTCCTGGGGAAGGTGTGTGGTGCTCCATGACCTGCGGGCCCAGAGGTGTGGGGAGACTGCCCAAACTCTCTCGTTTACTTGGGTGGCTTCTAAATCCTGGAAGACCACCCGATGGACGCTCTTCCCCATTGTTGTGGCTCGGGAGACCTGGTCTGCTGCCCAACCTTTTCCATCTTATGGTCGGGTGGAGCAGGGACTCTGGGAGGAAACCAGAACTATATCCTGGGTTATTCTGTTTGGCCTAGTCATATTTGCACCTTATTGTGTTTGTGTGGTAGGTCATGTGTGCTTTGGTTTGCTTAGTTGTGTGTGGGGTTTTTTGTGGTTTTTTTTTCTGTGTGTGTCTCTCCCTCCAGGCCTGGATCCCCCACCACCACCACCACCCTCCCGGGGCTGGTTTTTGAGGTTATTCCTGTTTGGGGGTGGGGGTGGGCGGGTGTACTTCCATCTTTTTGGATGTTACGGTAGGATGTCTTGGAACCACCCCTTAAGGGAGGGGCACTGTCATGATGCCGAGTGCAGGTCTGTGCCACGCTCCGGTCTTTTTGGTTCTACTCTCTCTCTGTATATGTGTTGTTCTTTTTCATTCATCTTCATTCATGACAGTTTGGGCTTTTATTTTGACAGTGCCGTTATGTTGTTTCCGGCTGTCAAATCTGTTTGTGGGTTGTCCCAGCTGTTTTTAATTGTGTTCTCATTCAAACATCTACACCTGATTCTTATTTTGATTGTTCCCCCCATTATTATTTAAGCTTGCTTGCGGGGTTCATTCCTCGCAGCGACATCACCTTGTGTAGACAGGAATCCCCATGTCTGATTCCTGTTTTAGTTTCTTCTTGTTCTCTGCTTTGTCAGTTTAATAGTAAGTAACCTTTCATGGTTTTCCTTTGTTACATTTTTCTGTAGTCACCCTTCATGGTCCATGTTTATTGCCTTTTTGTAATTTGCCCTTCGTGGCTATTATTGTGTTTCCATTAATAAATGTGCAATCTCACTGCTGGTGATTGGTGCCTCATTTCTGCCCTGTAAGGGCCAATTATGACACCCCTATTCAGTACAACCTTAAAACGTCATCAGCAAGCATCATACATCTGTGCTGTTGTAAATATTAACCCACTACATACTACAGTACAGTATGTCCTTCTTGAAGCAATCATAAAAAAATGGGAGGAGACTTAAAGATGTACTCCGGTGGCTCTAAAACCACCTAAAACCACCTCAAAAACCAATGTGTATTGCTCCAAATAGTATATTGTGATGTTTTATGCACAAAAAACTTTCATTGCCCTAGAATGGCTTGGAAAGAGCTTTTACATTTTTAACCTACTAAAGTACTATATGCACGAATCTATGAATATTCTAATTAGCTCCACCTATACTCCCGCCCACCAGTAGCTGGAACAAGACAAAGACATTGCATAAGGCTCCAAGATCCAGCTTGAGGAAGTAAAAGTTTCCATAGGTAAACCTACTGAAGGATCATTCTTGGTGGAGCAGAGAGTGGCTGGAGCCGGTCCCGTATGGAGGCTGGAGGGCTCCCCGCCAGTCTCTGGTTACCCACTCACCACAGATCGCCTCGCTGGGGGCCGGCAAGCGGTTCGCCTCAGTCTGATGCCCCTACCAGCCGGCTCGCCTCCGAGCGTCGAGCTGCTCCGAGATGAACTGTTCACTGGCTTCCAGTGAGGCAATCCATGATGACTGGGTAACCAGAGACTGCTCCTTTGGGGGATGAGGAAGGAGCTGAGGAGCGCTCTCCCCGGCCTCGGAGCCGGACGTGAGGCTGGTCTCACTCTCCCCGAGCACTCCTTGGCTCCTCCCCCTTCCCCCGAAAGAGTGGTCTCTGGTTACCCACTAACCACAGATCACCTCACTGAGGCCCAGTGAGAACTCACTCTCCCTGGGTCTCCCCAGCCTCCATTGGAGTGAGCCAGGGAGAACGTTCTGAAGGAGGCAAACCTGCTGGCAGACACACCAACAGGTGCTCCCAGCGAGGCAAGGGGAGCCCTCCAGCCGGTCAGCTACTCTCTGCTCCACCGAGAATGATCCTTCCACAGGTTCACCTACAACGATACTCGCCCTGACCGTTGTGCCAAATACAGCAGGGGTGTCTTCTTGCAGGGTAATGCAGGCTGCAAACTCATGTCCTCTCCGGTATTTTAGCAGGGACACTGAGGTTTTTCCATATGAAATTACGCAGCGGACATGACAACATCCCCCTGTTTATGTACCCAGCCTACAGACAAAAGCTGAAACAAACCCTGTTACTAAGCAAATTAAACACTGGACTCAAGAGGCTGAGAGCACCCTGCAAGATTGCTTTGTCTGAACAGATAGGGTTGTGTTTAAAGCTGCAGCCATCCGGGAGGACTCTTCTGTAAACATGCAGGAATATGATGAGTATGTGACTGGGTACATCAGCACATGTGTTGATATCATCATACTCACCATACAAGTCAGGAAGTTCCCCAACCAGAAGCCCTGGATCAACAGTTAGGTACATCAGATGCTGCATGCTTGCTCTCTTGCATTTAAATCAGGCAATGAGGTCGAGTACAAAGCTGCAAAGTATGGACTGAGGAAGGCTATAACAACCTCCAAGAGGCAGTACAGGGAAAAGATGGACAGCCTCTACTCCACTCCTGACCTGTGGTGCATGTGGCAAGGCCTGCAACACATCACAGACTACAAGAGGACAAATAGCAGCACCACAAGCTCCACAGACAGCCTGCCGGATGATCTCAACATCTTTTACACCCGCTTTAAGACCACCAGCAACAGTGCAGAGAGGAGACACACACCCAGGCCAGATAAACAAAGCACTGAGTAATATCAACCCCCCCCCCCCCCCCCCCCCCCCCCCCTCCAAGGTGGCAGGACCAGACAACATCCCTGGGTGGGCCCTCAGAGCATGCGCTGCTGAGCTGACTGACATTCTCACATCCATCTTGAACCTCTCCCTCAACCAGAACATAGTTCCCTCCTGCTTCAAAACGACAACCATCATCCCTCTACCCAAAAGGAGCCTGCTGACCTGTCTGAATGATTACAGACCAGTAGCACTCGCTCCAATCATCATGAAGTGCTTCGAAAGAGTGGTGCTGCCCCTCATTCAGGACAGCATACCGGATACCCTGAACCCCCTGCAGTATGCCTACTGGCCCAACAGGTCCACCTCAGATGCCATTGCTGCAGCACTCCATTACTCTTTGCAGCACTCCATTACTCTCTCTCCCAGATGGAAGATAAAGACTCCAACATTAGGATGCTCTGTGTCAACTATAGCTCCGCCTTCAACACAGTCATCCCCCACAAACTCACCGACAAACTGTCTTCACTTGGCCTGCACCCCACCCTCTACTACTGGCTACTGGACTTTCTAACTGGCAGGCCCCAGATTGTCAGTATGGGTAACAGGACCTTAGCCAGCATCATCACAAACATCGGTGTCCCACAGGGTTGTGTTCTCAGCCCCATCATCTACAGCCTCTTCACCCATAACTGTGTTGCCTCCCACAATATCATCTTAAAGTTCGCAAATGACACAGCAGCGATAGGACGCATCACTGGTGATGGCGAAACATCCTACAGGAGGGAGGTGGCCAGTCTGGTGTCATGTTGTGAGGACATCAACCTCACCCTCAACACGGACAAGACAAAGGAGATGATAATGGACATGAGGAAGAGGAGGAGGAGACCCCATCGGCCGCTGTTCATCCGGGAGCTTGAGGTGGAGAGGGTAAACAACTTTAAATACCTGGGCATCCACATCAGCAAGGACCTTACGTGGACATACAACACCACAGAGCTGGTTAAGAGAGCTCAACAGTGGCTGTACTTTCTGAAGAGGCTGAAGAAGTTTGGCATGTCCCCCAGGATCCTCAACAACGTCTACAGCTGCATCATCGAGAGCATCCTGACCAACTGCATCACTGCGTGGTATGGCAGAACTACTGCCCTGGACCGCAAAGGCCTGCAGAGAGTGGTGAAGACAGCGGAGAAGATCATCAGGACTCACCTCTCTGCAGAGCATCTACCACTGCAGCGTCCAAAGGAGGGCTGACGCCATCCTCTGAGACCCCACCCACCCCCAGCACAGAATGTTCACACTTCTACCCTCAGGCCGGAGGTACAGAAGTGTGAAATGCAGGACAACCAGACAGAAAACCCCTTCTTTCCCACTGCCATCAGACTCTTGAACAAATAACAAACTCCCAAAACTCCGCAACACAGCTTTGCAAATAGGAACTCACACACCGGTTGCTAAATTTGCACAATGCTCATTTGTATAGTGTACATAGTCTCACCCCGTCTGATGTCCATACCAACTCTACTGCTAATTATCATGTACAACAAGTTTTGATTTTCATTTCACAGGGCAGACTTCTTTGTTTAATATGTATAAATTAAGGACTACTCATGAATAAACTGATTATTGACCAACATGTTTATTTTATTAACACAAGAACAGTCAAGATGGTCTGATGGAGACTCTGAGGTTTTATTATGTGAATAACTTTCTTTTAACAAAATCTACAGGTCTCCCGGTCCATGGCTTTTCATAAATACTGTATGTGTGTTTTATTTTTTCTGAAGTCTGGAACATAATAAAATTAAACACACACAATTTCACTTATTCCTCGGACAGCCACAGCAGAGACTGCTGTCACTGAGTTACTACGATGTTGCAATGTTGGGGAACGAGTCTGTGTTCCTTTGTCCACTCCAGGTAGGAAAGTGCTATCCAATTTTATGGATGCAAATTCATTGTTTAGAAAAGCTTTTTCATTTTATTTATTTGACGTTTATTTTACCACATAAAATATTTGAGAGCAACTCTGACCAGCGATGTCCTGGTATGTCATCGTATGTACTTAATGTTTGCTTTTACTTTTGTTCTTAATCCTATTTGTGGAGAGATTTTTCCCCAAGATGTAAAATGCGTTATAAATAAAAAATTATTATTATTATTATTATTATTATTATTATGGGGCAGCTGTGGCGCAGGTGTAGTGTGGCCGACTATTGATCAGAGGGTCAGGGGTTCAATTTCTGCTCTGTCAGCAGTCTGCATGTCGAAGTGGCCTTGAGCAAGACACTGAACCCCCAGTTGCTCCTGGTGGGTCAGGCCAGCGCCGGTGTATGGCAGCTATGCTGCCGTGAATGTGTGTGTGAATGGGTGGATAGCAGGATATGTAAAGTGCTTTGGTCACCTAGAGATGAGGAAAAAAGTGCTCAAGGCCAAAAATGTAAGTGAATGCCATTTATTATTATTAGGCAATATATAAACAAATAAAATTTTAAAAATCCTCTGCTGGCTGATGCCCAGTTCAGCACAACACCGATCTCTGTGAGATCTGTTCATATTAATCTGTTCTGTCATGCCAAATCAAGTCATGCGCAGGGAGAAGCTTATCTCTGGCCATGCACCCTCGGTTCTCAAGGGCAGCCTCAGTTCTTGAGACACTGGCGATCGCTGTCATCAGGCACAGATGAATTAAGACAAGCTTTTTTTGGACGTTAAATCCTGGTGCATTTAGCAGGAGATTGACAACCGCAAACCTTAGTAAATCACCTTGCGCCAGTCATTTAAATACTCCCCTCCCTCAAATTTGCGAGTTGACATGACAACTCCCACAAATACATTTGCAATGAGGCCAGGTGCAAAATTAACATAGTCCATGCCTTTCCACCGCTAACTTTGCCCTGCGCCCTTTAGTAAATCTCAACAGTAGTTTTTTAACGCCAAAACAGGGTTTTGCGATGGTGCAGCACATTAGTAAATCTGCCCCTATGTGTGATAAAGGAGCAGATGTTAAAAGATTTTTTTTCTTCTTTCTGCTCTCTTTCATTCTTTCAGTTATGGGTATTTTGTTAGCTTTGTTTTTAAATTGGTGTTTTATTTTTCCTGAAAAAATAAAATAAACCTAACTAACTAACTAACTAACAATGATTATGAGTCTCTTATTGGTCAAACAACAGCCTTAGTTTGGCCATTTTGTCATGAATTTCCACTGAAAATGGTTGAAATGACACGAATAGCTGTCAGAGGCTAACAGCAAGTTACGTAGCTTCAGGAATCTACATGCTAGTTTTCGCACACTTCGCTTGCTTCTTCTTGGCATCTTCAGATAGAATAAAGGGTCAGTCATCACATACTACAACCTCAATTCCGGTGAAGTTGGAATGTAGTGTAAAATGTAAATAAAATACAATGATTTAAAAATCCTTTTCAACCTATGTTCAATTAAATACATATTTATGGTTTGAATGGATAAACATCATTTATTTATTTCTGCAAATATTCACTCATTTTGAATTTGATGTCTGCAACACATTCCAAAAAAGTTGTAACAGGGTCAAGAAAAAACTGGGAAAGTTGAGGAATGCTCAGAAACACCTTTTTGGAACATCCGACAACTGAACAGGTTAATTGGAAACAGGTGATTGTCATGATTGGGTATAAAAGGAGCATCCCCAAAACTCTCAGTCATTTCCAAGCAAGGATGGGGTGCGGTTCACCACTTTGTGAACAACTGTGTTGACAAATAATCCAACAATTTAAGAACAACATTTCTCAATGTAAAATTGGAAGGAATTTAAGGATTTAATCATCTATAGTTGATAATATTATCAAAAGACTGAGAGAATCTGGATAAATTTCTGTGCGTAAGCAGCAAGGCCAAAAACCAACATTGAATGTCCGGGACCATTGATTCCTCTGCATTAAAAACTGACATCACTCTGTAAAGGATATCACCACGTGGGCTTAGGAACACTTTGGAAAACTGTTGTCAGTTAACACAGTTCGTCACTACATCTACAAGTGCAAGTTAAAACGCTACCATGTAAAACGAAAATCATACATTAACAACGCCCAAAAATGGCGCTGGTTGCTCTGGGCTCAAGCTCATCTAAGATGGACTGACGCAAAGTGGACAAGTGTGCTGTGGTCTGACGAGTCAACGAGTCACATTTCAAATTGTTTTTGGAAATCCTGGCTGTCGTGTCCTCTGGGCTAAAGAGCAAAAGAACCATACAGATTGTTATCAGTGCAAAATTCAAAACCCAGGATCTGTGATGGTATGGGGGTGTGTTAGTGCTCATGGCATGGGTAACTTGCACTTCTGTAAAAGCACTATTAATGCTGAATGGTGTCATGTTTCTGAGCTCAGGTTTTCTCTGAGCTCAGATCTTAACTTTATTTTCAGTAAGTCTGTTTTTGGTTATTTTCTGTACAGGGCCTTCCTGTTGGCCTCCTGGGTCATCCCTGCGGCCCTCGTGGCTAAAAAACTCAGGCCAGCTGCCTGATGGACTGAGTCTATGGGTCGGGAGGCCCTTTTTCTCCGGCAGGCTGCCTGACTCTTTTCATCGGGCCGTCTGGCTGGTCTTGGACTTTGGCCAGCCACGCAAACCCTGGTGCCCTGGGACTGTAGGGGGCCTTGTGGTAGGACTGGGCACAGGTGCGGATGTTATATTGATTTGTTCAGTCCTTAGCCTGTCCCCCGACCTCCCACTCAGGGTAGTTTTTTGGCTGTATTCCTTCTCTGGGGGTGGGGTGGGGGTGGGGAGAGTTCTTCTGGGTGTTGTCTTGGGGTGTCTGGGTCCCGCCCCTTGGGGAGGGGAGCTCTGTCATGTTTCTGTGCTCAGGTTTTCTCTGAGCTCAGATCTTCACTTTATTTTCAGTATTATTTATCTGTAAGTCTGTTTTTGGTTATTTTCTGTACATGGTCATTGGTTTACTTTTCTGTTTCTTGACAGAGCTCTTCTCTCATTTCTCAGACACACCTTCCAGCTGATTGCTGTGCCTCAGGTCCTCTCAGCTGCAATCAGTTGGTAATTAGGTCACCTGCCAGTTGCACCTGTTGCTCATTAGTTTCCCCCACTATTTATTTGATTGCTGTGCTCTCCTTCAGTGTGGCAGCCACGATTGTGTTTGGACTGTTCTCCTGTTCCTTGGACAGTCTCCCTCTCCATTTCTCCAGGGATTTTCCAGCCCTGGAGATGCTCATCTAAGTTTTTTCTGTTGCCTTTTTATATCTGTCTACACAGTTATTTTTGGACTGTCATGTTTTTTTCTGTTAATAAATGTCTTCACTGCAGTTAAGCGTCTGAGTTTGTTATCGCCCTGGATGGGCGTTCATGACAAATGGTATATACAAGTTTTGGAGCAACATATGCTGCCATCCAAGCAACATCTTTTTCAGGGACATCCCTGCTTTTTTCAGCAAGACAATGCCAAACCAAATTCTGCACGTTACAAAAAAAGAATGCAGGTACTAGACTGGCCTATCTGCATCCAGACCTGTCTCCCACTGAAAATGTGTGGTGCATTATGAAGTGTCACGTGGGATGAGACGCCATGTCATCCGGCGCTCAGACCATATTCCCCTCAGCCCTGTTCCTTCTGTGACAGCGTCTCAGCGGGCTCCCAGCTGTCAGTTACGGGACGGCTGGAGCCCAATTAACCCTCATCAGCTGAGGCACTGCTAATGAGCATAAAAAGGAGCAGCTCCGATCATTCGGGGCTGTGACTTAGCACATCGAAGGCTGGAACCCCTACGCCAGGCGCCAGTCCTCTGCTCGTCGTTCTGCATTATTTGTAAGCTAATCCCTGTATGAGTATTTGTGCTTTTTGGCCCTACGAGGCCGTGTTCCTTATCCCCTGTTCCCCATTATAATAAAACATCGCAAACTCACTGGCTCGCCCTCGGCTCTCATAGTGTGGCTCGCGAGGGCCACACGTAACATGAAGTGCAATACGAAAATGGAGACCGAGGACTGTTCAGCAACTGAAGTCCTACATCAAGCAAGAATGAGAAAGATTTCCACCTACAAAGCTTCAACAATTAGTGTACTCAGTTCCTAAATGCATACTGAGTGTTGTTTAAAGGAAAGATGATGTTACACAGTGGTAACCATGCTTTTTGGAACATGTTGCATGCACCAAATCAAAGTGAGTGAATATTTGCAAAAAAGCAAAAAACAAAGTTTATCAGTTTGAACATTAAATATTTGATCTTTTTTTTTTTTTTTTTTGTTACTTACTTGTACCCGTAGGTAGACTTGGTTTGCAGTCTGGTGACAAGCCACCGGCTGCTGGTCGCTGCGTGCGCGAGCGCCCTAAACCTACATGTTTTTTGGTGTGCGGGAGGAAACCGGAGAAATCCCGGAGTAAACCCGCGCAACACGGGGAGAACATGCAAACTCCACACAGTTCACTGTTGGTCGGGGGCTGGGATCGAACCCACGATCTCATGATCCCCGCGATCCCCCGGCCGAGGGTAAAACTGTGCTGCCACAGTGCTAAACCACTGCGCCACCGTGCAGCTTTGTGGTGTATTGTAACAATCCTTGATTTTGTGTTGTTGGGAACGTGTTCTCTATTCTTGTTATGAGTTCTGCTGTTATTCATGTGCCTTTAAGATGCAGTGAATGTTGTATGTGAATACGGGCTGTACGTAAGTGAGTTGCTGTGAGACAGTTGCGGTGGCTACAAGCGAGCGAACTGGGTTAGAGAGCTGGCGTGGGTGATGGCCAAGAACAGTAACCCATTTAGGCTTAGGCGTTGTTCTGCTCGTGTGAGTAATAAAATAAAGCCATTCTGAAGAAGAACTAATCGTCTGGTGCTTGAAAGAATCTAGAGATGTTACAGTATTATGTATTTGAAAAGGATTTTTAAATTATTGTATTTTGTTTTTAGTTACATTTTACACAATGTCCCTTGACCGGAATTGGGGTTGTGTGTGGACGGAAACCACATTACTTTTCATTACAAGCCGTTTTATTTTTCTGTTTTGTTGCTTCCAAAAAGTGCTAACTGCGCTGCTTCCGGGATACAGAGTTACGTGCCCGCATACAGTATGTAACTCCATAGGCACGTCTTAAAGAGGCAGTACTTGAAAAGCTCTCTATACACATGTACACAATAGGGCTCCAACAAACGATTATTTTGGTAGTCAGTTAATCTAGCAACTATTTTTTTGATTAGTCGACTAATAGCGATATTTTGGTCATGTCCACCATCTCTGCTTCCTGTTTGCACGGCTCTTGTTTGGGGCTCTAGTGCATGTTTTACCTCACCTGTTTAAGCCTGCACACCTGTGAAAATCACCTTGTTGTCAGTCCCTGCTTTAATATAACATTTTAGAAGCAGTTTCCAGAGCTAAATAAAATGACCGAGAGCTAAATAAAATGACCCATGAAACAAATTTGACACTGAAGCTCAGCAGCTTAATGAAATGTATTTTTAGACAAACAATTGATACAAAAAGAACAGTCCTGAACAAAAAAGGTAAAGTGCAAAAGCAAAAAATAACAGCCTCTGCTTAAGCCTTCACACCTAGTCTCTGTCTTAACATAAAAAGGTATAGGACCAGGGTTTGACATTAATTTTTTTGCTCACCGACCACTGTGGGTAGTGATTTTCCAAAGTTACTAACCACTCAGCCTTTTCACTAGCCACAATTTGGATTGTGGTTTGAAAATTATGTTTAATATGATCAAATATGAGTATTGCACGCTAAATTTTACTTGAACTAAATTTACAATCATTTTAAATGTAAATGACCCTTATGTATCCTGTCATGCTCTTGGGCCCGGGTGGGCACCATGCCCAGTCTCCAGTTTAAGCTTAGTCTTCTCTGTCTGTTTGTTTCCTTGTTTACCCTGTTTTATTGTCATTCTGTTCTCGTGGTATTATTGTTTGCATTTTGGGGTTTCTGCTTTACTTTGACAGCGCTGCGTAGCTCCAGGCTGTCAAACTGCCCCGCAGGCTGCGCAACTGTCAGTGATTGTATTATTTTCTCCACTCATGTATCCACACTTGTCACTCATTTGAAAACGGTAAATAGAGGCATGACAACCCTTGCTGGTTGTCGTGTCCTTCTATCACTGCTGCCATCCTCAGATGCAGAGTCCCTGTCATAAAACCTCCCGTGCACCTCTCCATTACGCACGACGAGGGGTGAAAAGATGAGGATTTACTCGCAGGGTTTAAACCACACATATCTATTAAAGACAAAAACACTGACAAACAGTTTCAACTAACAAGTGCCTCAGAAACTAAAGGAGTCCTCCAGGATGCTCAACAGTCTTGGGTGAGAACCACCGGAAAAATGCGCACAGTAAATACTCAATACTGGAGCTGTCCGAGTAAGTCCAAATAAAGCTCTGAGGGACACAATCCTTTGTTGACCTTGATTTCATATGACGATTAACAGCCGTATGAAGCCCAATGACCCAGCAATGCATGACTGGCAAAAGGCTCCTTAAGTACTCACATTGCTGGAGATGGTAAGATCGGTTGCACCTGGGCGAGGAGCGAGGAGATGGCAAGCGGGAGTGGGAACAGCTGACAGTACTTAGAGAGGGGGCGTGGTCGGACCAGCAGACAGTCAGACAGTGCTCACACCAGCGTGAGCCAAAGGGGCTGCCTCACCGGTGCCGGCCAGAAGGCAGTGGCTATGGGTAAGGAAAAGCACAGAATATACAATAAGCACATACATAGTGGCACCTAAACCCACAGAGAGGTCAGGACCGAGCCGGGGGGGAACCAAGCCAGCTCAGCTCCTGACAATCCCGCTCTGAGAGTGATTCGTGCTTTGCTGTTGAGGAGAGAGGAGAGCTCCGTCCAGGTGCGTTTTCCCCTTTATTTCCAGCCGTGAGCCCCACAGTAATTCAGGCATGCTCCGGCTGGTTCTGCCCTTTGCCCGGTTTCCCCAGGCTTCTGTTCCCTGTGATGTCGAGCCCGCTCTCCTCCAGCGCTTCATCAGTTTATATTTGTATGTTTAGTGTTCCCTGTGTGTTTGTCTTTACGTTAATAAATGTGCAGAAACCACAGTGAGCATTTGGAGTCCTTCCGCAGCCCTTAAAAAGGATGATTTATGACACATACATAAAAATAGAAAGAGAAACACTTTTGAATTATTTATTAAGGGGCCCCACCCTGGAGCCAGGCCTGGGGGAGGGGCTCGAAGGCTAGCGTATGGTGGCCGGGTGTCCACCCATGGGACCCGGCCGGGCTCAGCCCGAAGGAGTTACATGGGTCCGCCCTCCAGTGGGCTTACCACCTGCAGGAGGGATCATGGGGGTCCGGTGCTATGTGGATTAGGTGGCGGTCAAAGGCGGAGACCTTGGCAGACTGATCCCAAGTTTTCTAAACTGGCTTTTGGTACGTGGAATGTCACCTCTCTGGTGGGGAAGGAGTCTGAGCTGGTGTACGAGGTTGAGAGATACCGGCTAGATATAGCCGGCCTCACCTCAACACACAGCTCCGGTTCCAGAACCAGTCTCCTGGAGACGGGCTAGAGCTTGGCCTTTTCTGGAATTGCCCTGGAAAAGAGGCAACGAGCAGGGGTGGGTATTCTTGTATCCCCCCACCTTGCTGCCTTTATATTGGAGTTTTCCTCGGTGGACGAAAGGGTTGCTTCCCTGCGCCTTCGGGCTGGGAAACGAGTCCTGACCATCATTTGTGCCTATGCACCAAATGATGTTTCAGAGTACCCACCCTTTTTGAAGTCTGTGACTGGGGTGCTGGAGGGTGCTCCTCTTGGAGACTCCATTGTCCTACTGGGGGACTTCAATGCGCACGTGGGCAACAACAGTGAAACCTGGAGGGGGGTGATTGGGAGGAACGGCCTGCCCGATCTGAACCCGAGTGGTGTTCAGTTATTGGACTTCTGTGCTAACCACAGTTTGTCCATAACGAACATCATGTTCAAGCATAAGGGTGTCCATATGTGCACCTGGCACCAGGACACCCTAGGTCGCAGTTTGATGATTGATTTTGTTATCGTGTCATCAGACCTGCGACCGTATGTCTTGGACACCCGGGTAAAGAGAGGTGCAGAGCTGTCAACTGATCACCACCTGGTGGTGAGTTGGATCCGATGGTAGGGGAGGAAGCCATTCAGACCTGGTAGACCCAAACGTATAGTGAGGGTGTGCTGGGAACGTCTGGCTGAGGCCCCTGTCCGGGAGATCTTCAACTCCCACCTCCGGAAGAACTCCAACCACATTCCGAGGGAGTCTGGAGACATGGAGTCTGAATGGGCCATGTTCTCTACCTCTGTGGTTGAAGCGGCGGCTCAGAGCTGTGGCCGCAAGGTTGTCGGTGCATCTCATGGTGGCAACCCCCGAACCAAGTGGTGGACACCAGTGGTGAAGGGGGCCATTAAGCTGAAGAAGGAGTCCTATCAAGCTTGGTTGGCTTGTGGGACTCCCGAAGCAGCTGAGGTGTGCTGGCAGGCCAAGCGGAGTGCAGCTCAGGTGGTTAGTGAAGCAAAAACCCGGGTATGGGAGGAGTTTGGTGAGGCCATGGAACAAGACTTTCGGTCGGCCTCGAAGAGATTCTGACAAACTGTCCGGCGGCTCAGGAGGGGAAAGCAGCTCACTGTCCACACTGTGTATGGTGCGGATGGGACACTGTTGACTTCGACTGGGGATATCTTCGGGCGGTGGAAGGAATACTTCTAGGATCTCCTCAATCCCACTGATACGCATTCCACAGAGGAAGCAGGGTTTGGGGACGAGGGGGACGACTCGCCTATCACAGGGGCTGAGGTCGCCAAGGTGGTTAAAAATCTCCTTGGTGGCCGGGCCCCGGGGGTGGACGAGATTCGCCCTGAGTACCTCAAGGCCCTGGATGTTGTTGGGCTGTCATGGTTAACACGCCTCTGCAACATTGCGTGGAGGTCGGGGGCAGTGCCTTTGGCATGGCAAACAGGGGTGGTGGTTCCTCTCTTCAAAAAAGGGGACCGGAAGGTGTGCTCCAACTTTAGAGGGATCACACTCCTCAGCCTCCCTGGGAAGGTCTATGCCAAGGTACTGGAGAGGAGAGTCCGGCCGTTGGCCGAACCTCCAATGTGATTTTCGTCCTGGCCGTGGCACATCAGACCAGCTCTTTACCCTCTCAAGAATTCTTGAGGGTTTGTGGGAGTTTGCCCAACCAGTTTACATGTGTTTTGTGGACTTGGAGAAGGCATTTGACCGCGTCCCTCGTGGTTTTTTGTGGGGGTGCTTCGGGAGTATGGGGTATTGGGCTTGTTGTTACGAGCTATTCGGTCTCTGTACGACTGTTGTGAGAGTTTGGTTCATATTGCCAACACTCGGTCGGAGTCATTCCCAGGGAGAGTTGGACTCCGCCAGGGCTGCCCTTTGTCACCGATCCTGTTAATAATTTTTATGGACAGGATTTCTAGGCGCAGCCAGGGAATGGAGGGTGTCATGCTTGGTGACCACAGGATCTCATCTCTGTTGTTTGCAGATGATGTTGTCCTGTTGGCTTCATCCAGCAATGACCTACAGCTCTTGCTGGGATTGTTTTCCGCTGAGTGTGAAGCGGCTGGGATGAGAATCAGCACCTCCAAGTCTGAGTCCATGGTCCTCAGCCGGAAAAAGGTGGATTGTCCTCTCCGGGTTGGGGACAGGCTCCTGCCCCAAGTGGAGGAGTTTAGGTATCTTGGGGTCTTGTTCACGAGTGAGGGGAAAATGGAGCGAGAGACTGGCAGATGGATTCAAGCAGCATCTGCAGTGATGCGGACGTTGTACCGGTCTGTCGTAGTGAAGAGGGAGCTGAGTTCTAAGGCAAAGCTGTTGATTTACCAGTCAATCTACGTTCCTACTCTCACCTATGGTCACGAGCTTTGGGTAATGACCGAAAGAACAAGATCGCGGATACAAGCGGCTGAAATGATCTTTCTCTGTAGGATTGCTGGACTCACCCTCAGAGATAGGGTGAGGAGCTCAGTCATCTGGGAGAGGCTCAGAGTAGAACCGCTGCTCCTCCACATTGAAAGGAGTCAGTTGAGGTGGTATGGGCATCTGATTAGGATGCCTCCTGGACGCCTCCCACTTGAGGTGTTTCGGGCACGTCCCACTGGGAGGAGACCCCGGGGCAGACCCAGGACTCGGTGGAGAGACTATGTCTCCCATTTGGTCTGGGAACGCCTTGGTATCCTCCCTGAAGAGCTGGAGCAGGTGGCTGGGGAGAGGGAAGTCTGGGCTTCTCTGCTTGAACTGCTGCCTCCGCGACCCGGACCTCCGGAAAAGCGGTAGAAGATGGATGGATGGATGCATATTAACAGCAGTAAATACTGTAAAACAGTGTAGAAAAATATTTGCAATATGAGAGTGAAGTACAGGTAGTTTTGGGGTCCGCCCCAATTCTCATTTGTATCCCTACCCCTTCCTCTTTGTCTACTCCTACCCCTTAGCCCTTGGTAGAGGTTGAAAATGACCCCTATGAATTGGGACACCCGTTCAGGGCTGCACAACGTCATTAGTAGTTATGGATTTAATCTAAATCAACACTATGTTTTTACCAGAAAAAGGAAGAAAAAGAAAACTGATGAGGAAAAAAGTTTCATCTTAAGGAGAAAAAAAATGTCTCAAATTTACATGAACAATTCTAATCAATAGAAAAAGTCAGAAATTTACTTGAAAGAAAGATGTAAATTCAGAGAAAAACTTGGACCCCGGGCAGGCCGTTTTTGGCCTGCAGGTAACATGTTTGACACCCCTGGACCAGCACATTAAAAATACATAATTAGAGGTTTTACTTCCATGAAAAAGTTGTATGTTACAGATATCATAGATAATTACAGATAAACAAAAGTTCACCTCAGAAGAAGCTTCATTTGCTCTTTACAGCAACATATCAAAGTTTAGTCACTTTTTTCTCTCTGTCATACTGGACAGTAAACGGCAGCACAGCGTCCATGGTTTCTCCTGTATGCCAGCCTGCCCTGGAGCAGTCCTGTGTACCGCTGGAAGTTGAGCCAGACCATGCCAGTGATGATAGTTGGACCAATGAGAATACACTGTGTATGTGCAGATAGTGCTCATGTGAGATGTAGTTTTGTAATCTCACACTGCGATAGGCTTATTACTCATATTTAGATGTTGCTTGAGAAAACCTCAACCCTCCAAAGTGGCTAGTGAAAGTGGCTGCCTTACCCACCATTGGTGAAATCCATTTGCCAGTGGCGGGTGGGCAGGTGTTAATGTCAAGCCCTGTATAGGACCATATTATATCTATAGATAGATAGATACAGTAGATATAAGGTATCAGATGCACTACTATTCAGAATGAGGGCCAACATTAACGAAAATGAAAAAGAGATAGTTACTCATGTAATTTAGTCATTTACTACATTCAACACGTTTGCCATAACTTAAACAGCTCAGCCCTCACCAACCATCATCCTAGAGAGCTTATTGTCAAACAGGTAAGCTAACATAAACAGCACGTACTAACAATATAGTCAGTTTTCTAAAGCTTGAAACAGCTGGCCATTGAAAATAAGCGTGCTAACTTTCTTTACTCGCTAAAACTTACCAAGCAGAAACAGCAGAAAAAGTTGCAGCTCTGGGGTATCTCCATTTCAGATGGTCATACATCACTGTAGTGCTGCCATGACAAGATAAGTCTGCTTTGCAGAGTCTGTTTCTTTATTTTCTTTAAAATGTTCCCATACTTTTGAAAGTTTGGGTGTCGCTTTTTTAGCTCCTCTTCTCTGTGTTTATCTTTCTGCGCTGGAAATTGTTTATGCATGCAGGACAAGAGAAGCACTACTGCCCGCAGCAGTTCCGGTAGTACATTGCAATTACAACTGAGCATTTCTGCGGAATGCCCATAAACTTTAAAATTAAATGATACGTCGAAAATAAAATTTTGCATTGACATTTTTTTATGATCGACATTGTTGATGTCGACTATATCGTTGCAGCTCTAGTACACAACAGGGAGAGGGGAAAAACTGGAAAAACCGACATAAGTAAGATACCGTTGGTTTTGCACCCTGAACGTTAGGTTTAGTTTTATTTCTGTTAATCACCCAACCCTATACCTGACTGATGTGAATCTTAAATAAACCTTAATTTAGTGGTTTACAAAACAGTTGACATTTTTTTTAGCATTGTGGGTGACCCCCACAACAGACTGAGACAAGCAGAGCGCACAGCTGGAGCAATTAGCAGAACAATGACTGATATCAATAGGCAGCCTCCTTTGTCTAACTCCTTCCTGCCAGTAATCTCCTGTTGATATGTGTGACTCAAATGCAGGTGTTCATGCTTCCTGTTCTGTACTGTGATGCAAATGTGCCTTTCATGTATTGCCTGTAGTGGGGTATTTAAACTGCATATCACTCTGTAACTCTCTCTCTCTCTGACCACTGCTGCTGACGAGAGCCTCTGAGAGCTCGCTCTAGCCCGCACCCACAGGGCTGGGGTGAGTTCTGTGATGGCGGTATGATTAATAAAATCCCTTAAAAACTCTCAGTTCGCCGCTTATTATTCCATGCCGCCACAAGCATCACTTTATGTCAAACTGACTTCCTTTCTTGTGATTAGATAGACAGATAGATAGATAGATAGATAGATAGATAGATAGATAGATAGATAGATAGATAGATAGATAGATAGATAGATACTTTATTTCGAACAAAAAAAAGTATAACAAAAACAAACAAATGACAAATGCAATAAAGTAACAGTATACACTGTTCGAAAGGGAGAAGGAAGAAGTGAACACTTATTAATTCCATCTCCTCTTTTCCATAAATACACCCATGTGAATTATATACAAATTACCACCTTTAAGACCCCAAGTAAACAATTTACTGCATTTTTTACACATCAACATTAACACCCATCCATCCTAACATACATTGATGTCCATACATCAAAACCAGCCTCAAACAACACAGATATACACAGTGCTGTCCCACCCACCATTCCATAGTATCCCATAATATCCCAGAGTGAACATAATGAATAGTACATATAAATACTACCCTTCAAATTGCATGTTTCATAACACATTACTTTCCTGCACCCCAGCCCACCAAGACCTTCTAATGTCCTTTCAACTTGCTGAACTAGAAAATGTAAGTTGGACCACTAAACTGGACCATGTTGGAGAAGATTAAAAGGTGAAATCAAAAATTTGTAATCTTCCAGTCTGAATGTTGATTTTGTCTACGTTTGTAAAATCAGTTTTAATTTAATTATAGTCTGTTCTTTATTACATTAGACCAGAAAAAAGATATCTGTGTTGGTTACAATGGTGAGCGGTGATAAATGACAGTTGTACTGGTTGAATATTTCTCTAGTAATGAAAAAAAAAATCAGGTCTTGGAAGTTGTACTGCATCACTAGATTCCTGTTCATGGCAGGAGAGAGTGATCCTTGTAGACAAATCCATTTCAATTACAGTATGCATGTATTGTGTAAGCTTGTAACTGACTAGATTCTTAGAAATCAACACCATAGCCCATGCTCCAGGCATCTTTACACTCTTGTCTACAAGTGTGCTTAATTGTTTTTATTTTTCTTTGCAATTTCCCATGACCATTGAGTCAAATGAATGATTGCAACTTTCCCAGACTATTGATTGAAAAATACTGCTGCTTTGCATTTGTCTGTTTGGAAGTCTAATAGTACAGCTCAGTGTTTATCCAAGTCACTTAAAAAACTGAGGTGCAGTCTTGATGGTGCTGCTGCAGCCACATGGAAGCAGGCGAGTGTGTAAGGAAGGATGGATGGATGAATGATAGACAAATGGATGAATAATGGGGAGATAAATGGATGGAAGGATGAATCGCTGGGTGCACAGATGGATGTGTTGATAGACTGATTATCTAAAAGATGCAGGGGAGGCACAGGAAAAATGGAACGGACTGGGTGGATTGCCATCAGATGAGCTGATGAATAAATGGACAGACAGATAGGTAGATGGCCAGGGAGAGATTGATAGGTGCTTTCCTCAGTGGGCCACCTGCATCCTCAGTATTCAGGAGAGGGTGGAGAGTAGATACTTATCAGCAGTAGGGGTAATGGAGCTCAAAATAAACTCGCAAACAACTCTATTTTTTGTCTCACATCCCTGCCACCCTCTCGGCTCCCCTTCACAACCACAGTAACAGCCACTGCAAATCTTTGAAGGGTGAAATGTGTAAAAATGAAATGAAACTGAAAACAAGTTAAAACATTAGAAAGAAAAAAATGGAGCTTGTTTTGTAGAAATAACAGCCAACAAGACAAAATATCTTCTGATATATTAATTAGCGCATAATTTTTCAAATGAACCGAAAGATAGCTGAAAATTGCCTGTGGATTACAGAATGATATTTCAAGTGTGCGGATAGGTTATTACATCACATGAAAAGATCAGCATAAGATATTAAAAGCAAAAAAAAATAAAATGAATGTTTGATGTGTCAGCTATGGCAAAAGTGCACTTCTCTAATCCATCCATTTCACAGGCATCACAGAACAGAATTCTGATTTAACAGCATGATGGTTTGCTGCACAGGTATACTATGGACTGACCTTAAAGGGTAGAGATGGTAAAACAGACCTCAAGATATGACTACGAACAACGCACTGTAAAGCTGGATTTATACACCTGCATCATGTCGACGCCATTACCGACGTCCGTCTCAGATGCAGTGATCAGCAATTTTTTCTTGTGTTTTGGGTGAAATGCTTTATTCCGTTACCAAAACAGGTTTCAGCCGATGTGTGTAGTGATCTGTGTTCATCGTGTGTTTTTGTTTATGAAATAGCGACGGACAAGAGCAGATTGTGATGGAATTGGAGCTAAAAAATGTTAAGAAAAAGCAACTTTTAATACAATCACTGCACAGAGAAAAGAGAGTTCAGAGAAAATGGTGCGTGCAACCACTGCCATTGCCGTTTTGACAATCTGTGTAATCACTGGGGTTATGGCAAGCCACAAAATGTTCTCTTTGTGGCTACTAGCTCAGTATTCTTTTGAATGTGGACTGCTGTTTAACCGACTCACCTTGGAAGTTGTGCCTCCGTGAACAGGCAGAACCAAGCAGTGGCAAGAACCAAGAAATGTGAAGGAGGAGACAAAGTGAACAATCTGTGTAATTACTGGAGTTATGACGAGCCACAAAATGCTCTGTGTGCTTACTTCCTCAATATTCTTTTGAATGTGAACCCCTGCTTAACAGACTGACCTTGGAAGTTGTGCCGCTGTGAATCAGTGTTGCCAACTCCTCAGTGAGGAAAGTAGCTATTGGCTGTCCTACAAGTCGCTAGAAGTCACTAAATGACGTCATCGCCTAAAGTGCATAATTGGTCATTTGCATGTAATTGTAATGGACGCTGTAGGAGAGAAGAATAATGCTGTGGGAGAGACAAAAAGTAAATAAAAAAACACCCTAAAAGTTTAGAACTACAAATTAACTTTCTTCTGTTGATTTTTGGTTTGTTTGTTTTAATTTTGCCATTTAAATAGGCCATCACTTCTCAAAATAACTTCATGACTTTAATGCTTTGTCTAGACCCACATTACATAAATCAATTTTGTCCTGCATTGTCAAATGTTAGAATATCAAATTTAATCAAAAGACTGTTATATACGGTGGAATTGCTAGCTCTACATCCAACCCTCCTCCTTCATCCGGGCTTGGGACAGTACAGGCAGTATGCATGTGTATCGTCTCCAATAAATGGCTTCCTGTAAAACAGAGTGGGATTTGCGAGGGGGGGGGGGTCTGTGCACGCACAATTCATTTGCAGTCTGGACACGAGTGGCGTGGGCCTCCTCTCTGACTGCAGCTACCTGCTGCACGAGGCTACTACGAATTGGGCTTCAAAGGTATGTGTCCACCTAGGTGTCTGTTCAGGGGCGTAGCAAGCTTTTCAAAAGTGTGGGTGTTGTCATTCGGCCGACGGAGCATTATAGATTTTTACAAAAAACAGGGTCTGTCATGGGTGGCTCTCGCGAGCCACCATAAGACGCCACACAGTCACCAGTGAGTTCAGTGAGTTTTATTTACGGTGAGAAAAGTGACAACACAAGCTGCAGAGACAATGACTCTTGAGTCTACTCACAACAGGAGGCATAGGCTAAACAGCTCTACGGGTCCATAGCAGGAGACAGTCATACTCTAGGCAGGCAAGGTTGGTGAAAATAATAATTACACCAGCTGCTAAGGTAGAGACACACAGAGATCGATACACACCGGGAGGGGTAAGGCTATACAGCACACTTACTAGTCCAGGGGCACGACGGTCAACCCAAGCAGACGTGGTAGGAATAAATCCAAAGCATCTGTTGCGTGACGGAGAGTTAACAGACACTGCTGCAAGGATGTGATCGCTAGCGAGGGTAGAAATAGTCCTGGCACTAACGACCACAAATGCAGCACAGCTGTTCAGAGTTTGACAGCTGAGCGGAAGCCTCCCTGAGCACTATCACAATAAGAGCTCGGAGAGCTAGAATCATAACGCCGCTGTCAAACCCTGACAAGATTAACCCGAGCACCAAGGCATAGTGCTCGGGTCATGACAGTAGGCCCCCCTCACTTGACGGGCTCTGAACGTCTAGTAACACCTGCCCGCCCCCTCCCCCAACCACAGGGCGAGTGGATTGAGGAACAGGCAAGGAAGGAGGCAAACAAAACCTAACACCCTAAACAGGAAAAGAAATGAATACATCACTTGAAATATCCATCCTATTTCCCCCAGAACAATGACGAAAGAAGAAAAAACGAAACAAGACATGACTACAAAACAAGGAGAACACAATCATACAAAGCAAAAAACACTTGACCCTGAAAATTTTCTCACCGAGGCCACAGACAACCTGTCTAACCCCAGTGTACATAACCTGGCCCAAAAAAATATAAACCAACACACAGTAACTATAGGAACAAAACAGGAAATAAATGCAAACACATAACCATGGCAAAAAAGGAAAAAATTACATGACGGTAACTATGGAAACAAAACAAGAAGTAAATACAAACACATGAAGACTATGAACAAGAAATACATACTAACACATGATAACTATGAGAAAAACAAGAAATAAATGCACACATGGCAACTATGGAAGAAAAAAAAAACCCCACAAGAAATACGTGCAAACACACCGTGACTATGGAAAAAAAACCCCACACAAAACCAGAAATACATGAAAACACCTGGAAACTGAACGAGAACACCATACTATGGCCCCTCAAGAAGAAGAGGGGAACGAACAAAAAGCAAAACATGGCCATAGCCCCTCAAAGGAAGAGGGGGAAACCAAACAAACAAAAAAAAAAACCAAGACCCAGACTATGGATTACAAAAACTCATGAGGCAATCTAAAATTGCTTAGCATAACTTGACTATGGCTTGACTATGGATTTCAAAACACATGAGGCAATCAAAAATTGCTTAACATAACTTGACTATGGCTTTCAAATACTCATGAGGCAATCTAAATTGCTTAACATAACTTGACTAAGACTTGACTATGGCTTACAAAACACACGAGGCAATCTAAAATTGCTTTACATAACTTGACAAGACTAGACACCGTATGGGCCAAAGCAAAAAGATGATCGGTGGAGATCCAACGCCCCCCCAGGCAGCGCTCCGGCGACCTTCCTGCCTCTGATGGCCCACGGATAGTCCCACAAAACAGTACATGGTCAGGCGGCCTGCCCCAGTCCCAGACCCCCAGAAACAAGTCCTCTGGTGGCCGAACCAGGTCACCCCGTAGCAAACAGTTTATCGGGCGACCAACCCAAGACGCTGAACGCACAAAGCAGTTCCTCGGGTGGCCGACCCGCATCCCACAACCACCAGGACCGTGGAGGAATAGCATGCAGCCCGCCTAATGACGACAATACATAAGAGCGCAAGACTGTCAGACAAAACCCTCCAACGGCCCCCAGCTGGTGACTCCTGAGAGGGGAACAATCAAAAAATTGGACCTCCTCGAATCCTGATTAGGTTGCAGCCGCACCTGCGCTGGACCGCCACTGAATCTTGTCGGACCCCGTTTGGGTCAGGACGGACCCCGATTGGGTCACCACTGCACCCACGTTGGACCCTGACTGGGTCACCTCGGCCCACACGTCGGACCCCGACTGGGTCAGGATGAACCCCGACTGGGTCACCGCTGCCCACGCGTCGGACCCCGACTGGGTCACCTCGGCCCACCCGTCGGACCCCAACTGGGTCAGGACCACACCTGAGTCGGACCCTGACTGGGTCACCTCGGCGACGACCTCCATCCCCGAACCTGGAACCTCCAGTCCCATGACCTTGACACATTCCAGACTAGTAACACTGTGGAGAGGCTCAGAGAACAAGAGAGGACCGGGATCAGTTCCACCGGCAGCGCCAGAGCCCAGCGAGACGAGCTCGGGTGCAGCAGACGGCTGCCCCTCGCTCGCCTCCCCATGAGGCAGGCAAAAATGCTCTAACACACCATAAAGGAAAACAAGGAAGAGCACTTGCCTGCACTCGGGCTCTGGAGCCGTCCAGGACTTCGTCGATCCAGGTTCAGACAGACGCTCATCGTCGGGCTCCCACTCGGCTGCGTCGGGTTCCACAGCCAGCCTGATGGCTCTGCAGCTGGATCCTCTCGCGCTGGCGTCCACGCCAATAACCCATATGGCGTGGGGGCAGAAGACCCTTGACCTGCTGACTCGGGCTGCATCTCTGAGGAACCCTGGGGACGCTCACTCATCGGCTCTGGCTCCTCACCGCAGTCCGTTCTCCTCCTCTGTCCAACACAAGGCTGCAGGGCCGGGATATCTCCCAGAGCCGCAGGCCTCCCCCTCGTTCGACGGCGTGGGACTGACGCCGAGGACCGCTCCGCAGGAGGAAACACAGAGGCAGCAGGTTCAGTATAACTGGCTTCAACTGGGGAAGGAAACTCGGGGAGCTGCGAACCCCGAGCTTCACCCCCAGGAGTCAGACAAGACAAATCACTATAATGACTAGAAAAGTGAAATTGAACTTGCCTGCCTCCCGAAGGTAAGATGGTGCCAGCTGAAGAGGACGTTGCTCCTTCCCTCGCTCGCTGGATGGTAACATAGGACCCATGGATGGAGCTCACCGGCACAGGACTCAGCTCACTCACAGCAGCTGGCTGATTGAGGGGGTCATCCCGGCGGCCCAGAACTGGATCCGGAACAGGAGCTTGCTGAAGACGTGCTTGGCCGCGGCACCGACGCCTCCGCCGGCCCCCAGATGATGCAAACTCCAGGACTGGATCGAGGACGGGATCAGGATCCGTAGGCCACGAGCAGGAGTGCCTCTTCTCCTGCTTCACGCCGCGTTCCTCCTCCAGCATCAGGAAAATCTCGCGTTGTGCGGCGATATCTTCCCTCCTCGCGTCGACTTCCGGGTGGTCGGCTCAGCGAGAAGGGAGATGACGAAGAACGTCTTCAGCAGCGTCTAGGTACCAGTGTATGCCGTGATGGTAGTCCAGCAGGGAAGCGGAGATGAGCATCTCATCCACGACTTCCAGGAAGCTTGTCAGCTCGTGGCTCGGGCTCCCAGCGCGGCCACTCCGCGACGGCATTCTTCCCACACACTCAGTACCCAGACGGAAACAGCAACTGTCCAAAAACTCAAAACTCACAGGTGAATTGCGTCTCGGGTTGGCGCCACCGTAAACGCCGTTTTGGCAGCAGTGTACTGTCATGGGTGGCTCTCGCGAGCCACCATAAGACGCTACACAGTCACCAGTGAGTTCAGTGAGTTTTATTTACGGTGAGAAAAGTGACAACACAAGCTGCAGAGACAATGACTCTTGAGTCTACTCACAACAGGAGGCATAGGCTAAACAGCTCTACGGGTCCATAGCAGGAGACAGTCATACTCTAGGCAGGCAAGGTTGGTGAAAATAATAATTACACCAGCTGCTAAGGTAGAGACACACAGAGATCGATACACACCGGGAGGGGTAAGGCTATACAGCACACTTACTAGTCCAGGGGCACGACGGTCAACCCAAGCAGACGTGGTAGGAATAAATCCAAAGCATTCGTCGCGTGACGGAGAGTTAACAGACACTGCTGCAAGGATGTGATCGCTAGCGAGGGTAGAAATAGTCCTGGCACTAACGACCACAAATGCAGCACAGCTGTTCAGAGTTTGACAGCTGAGCGGAAGCCTCCCCGAGCACTATCACAATAAGAGCTCGGAGAGCTAGAATCATAACGCCGCTGTCAAACCCTGACAAGATTAACCCGAGCACCAAGGCATAGTGCTCGGGTCATGACAGGGTCTTCATCATTACTTATGTATTTACAGGACAAAGGATCAATGACAAAAAAAAAAGCTTCCATCGAAAAGTAAATTGTTGAAAATACATACATCTTTGTAAAAATCTGAAAAAAGGCTTTTCTTTCAATAAATAAAATATTAAACCTCCATTTACATAAGTAAATTCTTTTAAAAATTAAAAAAAAAAAAGCTTTCCAAGAAAAATGTTAGTTTTCAAGCAAAACCACACAAATTGGTGAGAAAATTGGACAATTATGAGCGAAAACAATTAAAAAAAATAAGTAACTAAAAATGCTCTAGAAAACTGGCATTTCTTTCTTGTAAATGTGTGGCTTTGTTGTTATAAATTTGACTTTTTCTTGGAAATGTGGAGGTTTTTTTCAGCATGTGGAAGTTGTGTATTTTTTCATCAAAGTGTAACTTTTTTTCCTCGTAAATTTGGGACTTTTTAAATTGTAAATTAGCACCTCTTATCAAATTTTTGCACCTTTACTCTTGCAAATTAGTGCTGAAATTAATTAATTAATACTGAAATTATTTAATTAATACTGACATTAATTAATTAATACTGAACAGCCCCTTGTTAAAAAAAAATAAATCACCCATTGTGTGGAAAAACTGCAGGAGGGCACTTCAGGGGGCAAAGGGGCAGTCCAGGAGCATCACCTAGGCCCTATCTGTGCACGTGCCTGCAGTCTTACTGCAGCCACGTGCTGCACCTCTGCTACCTCTGAGTTCTCTGCTCCTCTCTACCATTTCATCTTCCGTCTCCCTCACTCAGTTCTTCTTGTCTGCCTTTTCCTTCCTCTTCATCTCTGTCCTCACTACTGGCCACATCCTCACATTATGTGAGGCGTGCATGTGAGTCACGTACACCCTAATCAAAACATTAACCATGAAATTGGGAATTTTATACGCACGCGCGCGCGCACACACACCCTAGACACGAGTGCACCTTGGATGGAAATAAACAGCACCCATGACGCAGACACACACACACGTGGCTGCTCTTCCTTCAATAGACATCTTTCACAAGCTGTAACTAAAAAAAACTTGTATGTAGTTATTTTTAATCCTACATTTATTTCCTTGCTCACCTGTGAAGCTTTAAACTTCACTTACCGGAGCACAGATCAGGCGGTCACACACAAAACCAGCCACCAGCGTCATGTTTCAAGGAATAGGAGAGGGACAGGGAGAGCAGCGCGCAGAGAGGCCAGAGAAGCTGAGCGGCATTTGTGGAAAACTGGAAAAAAAAATGTGGGTGTTCAACTCTGTCCCCTTGAAAACTGTAGGGGTTAAAACATCAACATCACCCACGCCCATGCATCTGCTCCCCGTGCCTCCTGCACCTCGGGATCATCAGGAGCGTGGAGGGAGAGGGAAGCGTGAAAACGCGCGCCTAGGCGGACAGGACATTTAAGAGCAATAGTGCTTTCACGTCAGTCTGCAAAACACTAGAAAAGTCTCCAATAAACCAGATTTGTTGCTAGTCACTTTTGACAAAAAAAAGTCACCAAGAGGATTTGAAGAGTTCTTTTGCAAAAACAGATAAGTCCAGTTGAGTTCAAAATGAGAAAAAACACTTTTTCATCTGTAGGTTTATAGGTGTTAGTATTTCCAAATCAGCTTCTAAGACATGGTCACTTGAAATATATCTCAGACATAATAAAGCAAAAAATAAACATCAACTCATTGTTACGTTTTGGCAATTTATTAGTACATTTGTTTTGCAAAAACAGATATGTCCCGAAAGCCATGCTATTTTGTCTGGAACATACTTGAATGTCTATAAGCATCAATGTAGTATGATTGACACATTGATTTAGGCATATCCACTCGGTAAAATGGTATAATATAGCTATAATAAAGCAATAATTCAAGATTCAAAGATTTTACTGTCAATACTATTCAATTCAATTCAATTCAATTCAACTTTATTTATATAGCGCCATTTCACAACAACAGTCATCCCATAGCACTTTCAACTGTAGGGGGGACCCCCACAGTTGCAGAAAGACCCCAGCAATCAAGCAATCACCTGTGAGCAAGCACTTGGCGACGGTAGAGAGGAAAAACTCCCTTTTAACAGGAAGAAACCTCCAGCAGAACCAGGCTCAGGGAGGGGCAGTCATCTGCTGCGACTGGCTGGGGGGTGAGGGGATAGAGAAGATGAAAAGAACAGACATGTAGAGAGCAAACAGCACGATGGGGACTCAATCTATGGGAGTGAACAAACAGATGTTAATGACCAGCAAAAAAAAAATATTTAATTGAGAGTGAAGAAAGGAGTGAGGCCCAGTGCATTATTGGAGGTCCCCCGGCTGACTAAACCTATTAGCAGCATAACTAAGGGAGGGTTCAGAAACACATGATCAGAATCAGAATCAGAATCAGAATGAGATTTATTGCCATTGTTCATGTAGTACACAAACTAGGAATTTGTCTCGGTGCAATGCTGCAACATTAAACATGGAGTAGCACTTAAAGATAAAAATAAAAAAACTATGCATGCAATAAAATGTAGAATATGAATGAGTAATACTAATCTATGCAATTTTTAAATATATTAACAAGCAGCAGATATTGTGGAGTTCCACATAGTGCAGTCGGTAGTGCAAAAGAAAACAGTGATAATTATCATGAGTCCGGTTGATCTTCTGTACATAGTGCATGAGAGTCTAATAAGTCACTTAGTGTTCAGCAGTCTGATGGCAGAGGGGAAGAAGCTGTTCGATCCCTCCCTAATTGTAGGCTATATCAAAAAGGTAAGTTTTAGCCCTATTCTTAAAAACAGAGATCGAGTCTGACTCCCGAATCCAGATTGGCAGCTGGTTCCACAGGAGAGGAGCTTGATAACTGAAGGCTCTGCCTCCCATTGTACTTTTGGAGATTCTAGGTATTACAAGTAATCCTGCATTTTGGGAGCGTAGTGCTCTGTTAGGATAATACAGTAGTATCAGATCTTTTAAATAAAAAGGAGCCTGATTGTTTAGAGCTTTGTAAGTAAGAAGAAGGATTTTAAACTTAATTCTAAACTCTATGGGAAGCCAATGAGGGGAGGCCAGAACCGGAGAGATATGATCTCTCTTTCTAGTACCTGTTAAAACTCTTGCTGTAGCATTTTGGATCAGCTGAAGACTTTTTAAAGATGTTTTAGGACAGCCTGATAATAAAGAATTACAATAATCTAATCTCGAGCTAACAAAAGCATGGATCAGTTTCTCAGCATCACTCTGAGACAAGATGCTCCTAATCTTGGCAATATTATGCAAATGACAGAAGGCAGTCTTAGAAACAAATTTAATATGTGAATTGAAGGACAGATCTTGATCAAAAATAATTCCAAGGTTCCTCACAGAGCTATTAAGAGAAAGAGTAACCACATCCAAACAAAGTTTGATTTGGAAAGGTATTTCTAAGGTTTTTTGGACCAACAAGAATGACTTCAGTCTTATCTGAATTTAATAGCAGGAAATTACAAGTCCTCCAAGCTTTGATTTCCTTAAGACAGGCTTCCAACTATCATCTGGCTTCATTGACAGGTATAATTGTATATCATCTGCATAACAATGAAAATGTATAAAGTGCTTTCTAATAATGTTGCCTAACGGAAGCATATATAAACTAAAAAGAGTAGGGCCTAGCACAGATCCCTGTGAAACTCCATGACTAAGCTTTGAGTTGAAAGAAAACTCATTATTGACATGAACAAACTGGAACCTATCAGATAAATAAGATCTAAACCACTGCAACAAAGTTCCATTAAGTCCAACATAGTGTTCTAATCTATCAAGTAGAATATTATGATCAATAGTATCAAAAGCTGCACTAAGGTCTAAAAGGACAAGTACAGAAACCAGTTCATTATCAGATAGATAGATAGATAGATAGATAGATAGATAGATAGATAGATAGATAGATAGATAGATAGATCTTTAATTGTCATTGTCACAGGTACAACAAAATTCAAAGTGCTCTCCAGTCAGTGCCCCATCAGATGCGATGAGGAGGTCGTTAGTGACCTTCGCTGAGGCTGTTTCAGTACTATGATGGATTCTAAACCCAGATTGAAACTCTTCAAGTAAACCATTTCCCTGCAGGTGGTCAAATAATTGTGGAACAACAACTCTTTCTAAGATTTTTGAAATGAAAGGGAGATTGGAGATTTGTCTATAGTTAGCTAAAGCTCCTGGATCTAGCGTTGGCCTTTTGAGTAAGGGTTTAATTACAGCTGTTTTAAAAGCCTGCGGTACATGGCCTAAAGTTAATGAAGAATTGATTATATGAAGAATAAAGCTACCAATAAGTGGGAAGACTTCTTTAAATAACCTGGTAGGAATAGGGTCTAAAAGACAAGTTGAAGGTTTGGATGAGGAAACTATTTTGTCTAACTCACAAAGGTCGATTGGAGTAAACTCATCAAGACAGACATCAATTGAAGGAGTTGTAGTAGTTACAGTATTTAAGTTAAATGTGGGAAGAATCTGATTGATTTTATCTCTGATGGATGGAATTTTATTATTGAAAAAGTTCATAAAGTCCTGACTAGTAAGCTCTAAGGGAATGCTAGGATTGACAGAGTCCTGACTCTTTGTCAACCTGGCTACAGTGCTGAAAAGAAACCTGGGATTATTCTTGTTCTCTTCTATTAATGCAGAATAATAACTCGTTCTAGCTGAGAGATTTTTTTTATAAATTAAAAGATGATTTCTCCAAGCTAAATAGATTTCATCTAAATTAGTGGAGCGCCATTTTCTTTCTAATTGACGAGTCTTCTGTTTTAAGCTACGAGTTTCTGTGTTGAACCAAGGAGTTAGAAATCTCTGATTAGACTTTTTCTTTTTTAAGGGGGCTACCAAGTCTAGAGTCTGATGCAGAGAAGCTGTAACACTATCCACCATGTTATCAGTTACAGAAGGAGCAAGCTGTCTATAGCTTATTTCCATTGTGTTAACACATGGCATAGAGGAAACAATCTGCATAAATTTGGTAACAGCGTCATCTGAGAGGCATGTAATACTGTACTTTAATAATATTACTCTATTAATAATATATTATTAATAGTAATAATATTACTCTACTGTAATAATATTTTTCTTTAGGAGCCAAATAGTCAGAAATAGTAAAATCAAAGGTTAACAGACAATGGTCTGACAGTACAGGGTTATGAGGAGATACTACAAGATGTTCTATATCTATGCCATATGTCAGAACAAGGTCCTGGGATTTTGACAGTTTAAATAACCAGAGGGAGTACTGCTATACGTACAGGACCTACAGAAGAATTGAAATGGCGTTTCTCTCTCTCTTCATTGGTGTGCAGAGTATAAAAAGAAAAGGAATAAGTCTGGAAAAAAGAAACCCCTTCCCCATATTGTGTACTATATAGTGAATGCGCAGCCAGTGGAGCAGTGAGAGGAGAGCTTCACATCACAACATAAACTACCTTAAGGTGTTTATATTTAATAATTCAGCAAAAACGATTTGATTTAATACATATTTACTACAAATTACATGCAAGTATTCATTTTTTACCACCGTTATTCTGTTACATTTTACTCTCACGTGATGACGTCATTCTTCTTCTTTTAGATTTGATTGGCGGTTGGCAACCAGCTTACAGGTGCATTACCACCACGTACTCTATATATGTCTATCTGTCTGTGTGTCTGATGACATCATTAACCGTGCCGCAAAAACAAGCCCAGTAGTGTCTGAAAGCGGTTAATTTTATTGTTATATTGAGTTTACTGTGTAGTCCACTATATCTAAATTCACTATATAGTGAGTAGGGAGGGAGTGAGTGAGTGAACATTCCAAACACAGCCAGGGAAATCAGTCAGAGCAAGCCAGACCCGGAAGGCAGTCAAGATGAGTCACGTGACCCAAATACCAAGCGCTGATTTGCCCTGTGGATTTATCTGCTTTTGTAAAAAAAAAAAAAAAGACGCTCCTGGCCTTTATCGCCTTTTGAAAAACAACTGCAATATGAATTTGTAGCATCTAAAACATACGACATATGGGCTTTTGAAACAAAACGATTTGAACTTCTATAAGTAGGTATTGCTAACAGTTGTTTGATGTAGAGTGAAATTTTCATGGAAGTGGCGTTTATCGGTTTTTGCAAACAAACTCTTCATTTGAAAAGTCACCAGATTTAGTAAGAAAGTCGCCAAGTTGGCAACACTGCTGTGAACAGGCTGAGTGGGGCAACGGTGAGAATCAGGAAATGTGAGGAGGAGAAAAAGCGGACCAGTCACAGCTCTTATGGCATGCGTCTCCGACGTGCACCTCTCCTCTTCTAGAGGTGCATGTTGGACGACACAGTAGGAATGCACGTTGGGGCTGCGTCAATGTTGCGTCAACGCCGTCACAGCTGCGTCTTGTCGATGCGGGTGCATAACTTGTGCTTTAGCATGCCAGCCATGATATTTCTCCATACAATAGCCTTTGAGGCAATGTAATTTCATTGACACTATGGACATTATGGATGAATGAAAAAACTTTGTTTTATACATTCTACATATTAACTGAACAAATTTCCACACAAAACATGTATTTTTATGACTGAACACAGAGCAAATTTTATTGTGCACCTCAGGGCCACTGACGTCAGGGCCAGGGCCAGAGCTGTTCAGGTCTTTGGGGTGGGAAGTCTTTGGTACAGGTACCACACAAGATGTTTTCCACAACTTTGGTTTTAGTTTTTTATCAATGCTTACTTGTAGTTTTAGCAAATGTCTGCTTTTCAATGCTAACACCAGCCTGCCCAGGGACTACAGGTGGAAATTAGCACTTGTGCTATAACCTGGTACAATGCATCTTTCCTCTTTAAGGTCAATGTATATTGTGCATGTCCCTGCATAAATAAATAAAAATAAAATAAAAATTAAAAAAAAATGTGGTACCCTCCCCAGCTTCAGGCTCAGGTTGAAGATGAGCTCCACAATCCCACACAGCTGGTCTGCACTGGACTTGAGGAGCTTTGCGCTGATGCCGTCCGGTCCCGATGCCTTCCTCGCCTTGATCTTCCTCAGCTCCGTCCTCACCTGGGTCTTAGTGAGGGTCATGTTGGGGGGCTGTGGGTTGAGAGTGGGGGGGGGGGGTGTTGGTGGAGTGGGGTGTGGGCAGCAGGACTCGATGTCTTTAGAGTCAGCAGCGGTAATTGTGCAGTCGGGGGGAGGGTGGATGGTCAAACCTATTAAAAAACAGGTTCAGATTGTTCGCCCACTCCCTGCCCCCCGTGGCCTGGGGGGAGGTATTCTGGAGCCCAGAGATGGTTTTAAGGTTTCTCCAGACCCCACCGGTGTTGCTCTGTTGCAGCTTGTCCTCCATCTTCTTCCTGAAGCTGTCCTTGTCTTCTCTGATCTTCCTCCTCAGCTCCCACTGTACGGACTTCAGCATCTCCCTGTTCCCCAACCTGAAGATTCTCTTCTTCACTCTCAGAAGTGTTTTTATCTCAGGATTGATCCAGGGTTTGTTGTCCGAGCAACACTGTATGGTCTTGGTGGGTACGGTGTTGTCCACACAGAAGCTGATGTAGTCCGTGATGGTGTGAGTGAGGCCATCGATGTCCTCACCATGTGGATCACAGAGCTGCTCCCAGGCAGTGGTTTCAAAACAGTCCTTTAGAGCGTCCATTGCCTCCTCAGGCCATAACTTCACTGTGTGCGCATGACCAGGGGTTGTCTGTGCACTAGGGGTTTGTACATCGGCAGGAGATGAACCAAGTTGTGATCCGATCTCCCGAGTGGGGGGAGTGGTGATGAGGTGTACGCCTCCTTAGTGTTTGCATAGAGTAAGTCCAGTGTTTTATTGTCTCTAGTGTGGCATGTGACATACTGGGTGAACGTGGGTAGAATGGGAGACAGTGAAATATGGTTGAAATCGCCTGAGATGAGGAGAAGAGCATCTGGGTGTTCTGTCTGCAGCCTGCCAGTTACTGAGTGGATGACGTTACGCGCTGTCCCAGCGTTGGCCGTCGGATTTGCATAAATAACAATGCAGATCACGTGTGAGTATTCCTTCGGGAGATATGTAGGCCGCATGCTAACAGCTAGCAACTCCATGTCTTTGTTGCAGTGTTGTTGTTTAACCGTGATATGTCCCGGTCTGCACCAGTTGTTATTGACATACACCATCACTCCTCCGCCCCTTGCCTTCCCACTGTCTGGTGTTCAGTCTGCCCGTATTGCGTGGAAACCCTCCAGTTCAATGTTAGCATCTGCTGCTAGTTCTGTTAGCCACGTCTCCATGAATAGCATCAGGCTACACTCTCTGTATATGCTCTCGTAGCGGAAGATAGCCGCTAGCTCATGTGTTTTTCTAAGTAGCGATCGTACATTCCCCATAATAACGGATGGGAGGGCCGGTCTGTATCTTATATTCCTTGCCCGCCGTCTTATTCCAGCATGACATTCACGCCGTTTCCGTCTTATTTCTCCCGGTATGTCGAGTTTTTGCATTAGCATTGTGGGCCGGTTAAGTGCTAACAGCTGGTCCCTATTGTACTGCCTCCTACAAGAAACAGTGGATCCGTCCGCTGGCTCAGGAGACATTTGAGCGATCTACGTGTCTGTGATGGATCAAGGTGTCGCCGAAACAGAAAGATTAGCAAGAGAGCCAGATAGTAAATAGAAATAGGAAGAAATTGATCCGCTGTTGCAAAAAGGCAGCCTACTCGTGTGGCACCGGAAGTAAAATACACATTCATACCCACTGTGATGAACACTGGAGGCAAGGTGGGTCAAGTGTCTTGCCCAGGGACACAACGGCAGGATGGCTAGGGAGAGTGGGATTTGAACTGCCAACCCTCTGGTTATTGGACAACCCGCTCTACCTCCTGAGCCACTGCCGCCCACACAGTCCAGGCAATCCAGTGCAGTCCGCAATCCAGGCAAAGCCAATACGATCTCAGCTCCCTCTGTTGTCTGTTACCTCAGTGGGAACTTAAGGCTTTGAGTGTGAGCTAAACTGCGACATAACCCCTAGTGGTCAAGAGTGGTAATGATTTTTTTCAATAAAATATTGAAAGAGAGATTTCCAAGGCTATAACTTTAAAATGGTAAGAGACAATGGCTTACTGTCAATTAGAAAGACGTAGAATATGATCCAAAGTTTCAGATAGGCGTGAATTTACGCATCCAATTTGCATACAAACAAACAAAGACATTCGTCACTTACCTCTGGCAAAGTGGCATTCTAGTGTTTATTTTGTCCTCTACCAGTCATTTTAGCTCTCTGTCCTACATCCAGAAAATGTTATTGATTATTCTACCATCATTTCGCTTTTATTTCGCCGCAATTTATCTTATATTGACGACATACAACCAGCGATTGTGCTCCAGACACAGGCACATCCGGGTACCGGCAGGTGAATTCAACGAGCCTCACGCTCCCTGTGTTATAAGAACATGTAAACATCTACCTTAATAAGCTAAATAATCTCTTTATAGAATCATAGTTGGCAAATGCAGGGCCAAATCCTCCAAATTTCCTCATCCGTGGGCGATCACGAATGTCCACAGTGATCGGTGTCTCCATTTTGTGACGTAATCTCAAAAACAAGGAAGGAGAAGGAGGACTTCTTACTCTTTGATATATTACGTGTCATCAATGAGTCCTCCAATGCGTGCCTGCCACCTTGTGAACTGCCATAATCAGTACAAATCGTCAGTAAAGGTGAACAGCATTGAGGAAAGTAAAATTGGTTGACAGGCGCAGCGCCGCACTTTGCAACTAGGGGCATGCAAAATCTCACAATCAAAGGGTTAAGTCCTGTCTGCTTTTCCGTCTAGCAGCAGGTTGAAGGCAGTGGGGAAAGGTTTTTGTGTTTGTGTAGTCTTTTTATTTGCTGCAGTCTGTTTCTCCGCTCTGTGGATTTGAAGTTGGTGTGTGGACATTGGAACGTGCCATTAGAACTTGTTGTGATTCTCCAACGTAACTCGGAAGGGTTACATGCATGCGCTCTGGGGGGGCTTAGAGTCTTCTTCTGCTTTTTTAGTTGAAATGCAGCAGTGGGTGACTGCATGCGCCACCGCCTGGACAGCGATGCCACTACATTTCATAGAATAAGTTCCCATTGAAAAGGACTGCTAAGTTATCAATTAATTGATAACTAATTTAGTACTAAATTCTTATCGACAATTAATCAAAAGTCAATCAATCATTAACATCCCTATTGGTGACCCTAGCTTTACTTGTTCTATAGCAATACGGCATAAGGGGAGCTAAACATGACTTTTGACCTTTTGACAGTCTGACCCCAAACCCACAGTCAGAGGTCATGGTCTCAGGATGAACATCTGTACAAAGTTTGGAGACCCTAGCTTTTTTTGTTGTTGAGATATAGTTTAAATGGCAAGTTGACCTCGACCTTTACCTTGTGACTCTGACCATAGTCACAGGTCAGAGTCACAGGCTGAACCTGTGTACAAACTTTGGTGACTCTAGCTTTATTCGTTGTACAGTAATAGTGCAAAGGGAATGTTAACATTTGCCTTTGACCTTTTGACCCCAAACCCATAGTCAGAAGGCAGGATCTAAGCCATCCAAGACCTGTCTTAAGGTGCGTTCAGACCAAACACGAATGGACGGCACGAAACCATACAAAGTGAATGGAAAGAGGCGAGTACACGCGAAATTGTGCATTCGCTCGTTCACGTCTGAGGTAATATGCTAGCTTTGAGATTCTGCCATCACCGGAGTAAAAGTATTATTATTATTATTATTAGTATTATTATTATTTATTACATGTATAGTTTATTTCTCTTATCTTATCATGTTTAATGTTGCAGCATTGTACCGAGACAAATTCCTAGTTTGTGTACTACATGAACAATGGCAATAAACCTGATTCTGATTCTGATTCTGATTCTGATTAACATTGGAGAGTAGACTAGTTTGAAAATGAGATTCACTCACCTGGAGACAGGAGGACCGGGAGCTCTTCAGCTGAATCAGGATGTTGGAGTTATTTACCCATGGTTCCTGCTACGGATGTGCTAACAAGCTAGCAATGGAAACACTCATCATCTTATAAAGTTTTGGAGACAGGGACAACTTTTTCAGGTGAGCCCTCCGTTGGATAATGTAAACCTAAAGCATGATGTTATTTTGGGGATTTCCACAGCACGTTGAACACAGCTGCAGAAGTTATAAAGGCAACTTCGCCTGTCTGCATCTCACTCAGCCAGTGAATTCATGTTTATTGGTGCATTTACACTGAGTTATAATGTAATCGCGCTGCCTGAAAAATTTGCCCATTTGCGTTTGGTGTGAACACACCTTAGGACATGATAATATCAATTTGAAAAGGCTACAACATTCCTTTGTGTAGTCATTGGATTACAAGAATTAGGGAAAAGTGACCTCTGACCTTGACCCAGAGGTCAAACGTCGCCGAAATTCTAACTCAATTGAGATTTTTCATAGATATGCCCATGGTATAAATTTGAAAAGGCCCTGTCATTTCTTTCTCTAGTTGTCACGTTCACAAGATAGTTGTTGATGCCACCGCCGCTGCCACCAACGCCACCACTCATCCACCCTTCCACCCGGCAGTGTGACGACAATACCCCTTCAGCCTTTAGAGGCCGAGGGGTAAAAAAGAGGAAGAGGAGAAAAGAAAGAAAGACAGTGGTAAGTAGTTGCTAGCTTGCCGAGTTTTTGTCGCACAGTGATGAGACAGACATCTTTGTAATTTGCAGAGTCTCTGCTTTCACTTGATACCTTGCTTGAGTGGTTTGCTTGTGGTGGCAAAATTACCAGAAGCACTAAAGTGGACATGTGCTGTTTTTGTGTTTTTGTTAAATGCCCATATAATTGCTTGGGGGTTTGTATTGTGTTTTGTTTGGGTGGCAATTCTTGGTAGAGGCTTTTAGCTGAGTTTCTCTCCATCATTTTGGTATGCTACATGTTAGGATTGGCACTTTCTAGCATCCACATATGTAGATTGTTTGTACTACATGCATCTCTTGCAACCCTGGGGATGGGGGGATGAACCCTAATCTCACCTAGGGTGCCAAAATGGCTAGCGCCAGCCCTGGATTTAACAAACAGTGTGAGGATATGAGCTTAAGCATTGATTCCTTGCTTTAGCATTCCACTCATAAACATGTTTAAGCTCATGAAATGTTCCATGCTTGAAAACATTATGGAGGGATCACACTAGTGAAACAGTTTGGACATTGGGGATCAAATGTGACTGCATATAGTGCAGATGGGAAAGTGTGAGTGTTAACTGGCACAGTTGTCTTTGCCTGGGAGAGCCACATATGCTGACAAGCTTTCCTCCCCAAAATGATTGCTGAATATTTAATGAACATTTTCTTATGTCAGATGAGGATGATAATGGAAAATAAATTATTGTGATTGTATTTACATGAGTGTCAGATTATAAATATCACACTCACATCAATGTCATGTTATATATAACCAGTATTGGGATTAACGCTTTTACAAAGTAACGCATTACTGTAACACCACTGCTTTTGCAGTAACATGATGTGTAGCGAAATTACTGCTTAAAAATTCAGTAATGTGTTACAGTTACTGAAATTTGATCAGATGCGTTACTCGCATTACTCGATTTATTAATATGGATAGATATTTTTATCAAAAATAAAAATAAGCTGATCCTACATAGCTGGCGCAGCCGTCAGTCTCCTCCATGGCTCGGTTTCTTGTCCTGCTCATGCCACAACCCGGTTGGAAGAAATGCCGTGGCGGTGGTGACTTCTCAGCCCTCATCACCTGTTGTCCGAGCGGTGAGTATCCCCAACATGAGCTCCTACTTCTGTGGTTAAACATGAGTATTTTTAGAGCAAGAAACTGCATTTAAAGGTGCAATCCATTACTTTTTGTCCTTCTGGCCAGTAGGTGTCGCACTCACTGTTGCCTCATGATAACATTGCACGTGTTGCCATGTCGAAACACAAATAGCGCTGAAAACAAGCATTCACAGGCCGCAGCAGACTGTATGGAAATCGGTGTCTTTGTGGTTACGAGCCAGTGAAATCATGTCAAGCAACGAATCTTTTGTGGTATGGGCGCAGTCGGGCATCCGGGCATTTGGCCTACTTCCGGTTAGCAACCCACATGGCAACGCCGTACTAGGTGAAAACAATTCAGTGGCAACCTAGTCCCAGGCAGCTGCCGTGACCCAGTCAAGCTTGTCCAGCCCGTCGTAGTGCATTATATTCAGCTCATCACGTCCTATATCAGGTAATTGAGTGATATTGTGTTAGTTTAATTAGTTGCCACTTGATGGGTCACGTTTTGAAAATGCTAGCCGCCGACACAAGCCTCTCTGCATTGTAAACAGAGACGGACATTTCGTCTATGGAAATGCATGACTGATTCCCTTTTCACTCAACAATACAGACCTCTCTATGTGCAGTCAGCCTGACTAATTTAACTGTAGACTGTAGTAAATAGTGCAACAAAGGGGCTGGGCATTAATGAAAGAGGTGACAAATACGGTTTTGCCGTATTTTAAAACGGGGAAAATGCAATTTTAGCAAATACGGGCGTATTGCCATTTCTGTACGCCAAAAAGAAAAATATACGGGAAAAGAGAACACCTCGTGTGACTCCCACAGCGAGCTAGCAGAGCGCTCAGCGTGAGCAATTACTGATCGCTATAGAAGCGCCTCGCACCTTCTGCGGCTCTGGAACAGAGAGGAATCCCGGCGCCAGTAATGCTGCGCCTGATATGTGAGACTAATGCAAATGTATATGCTTTCCTGCTGTCTACTGTGATGCTAATGTGCCATGCATGCATTAGCCGGGTATATAAAAAGTTGACTGTCTGCATGAAGCACCCTTTTAAACTTCACTCGTGTCTGCCTACACTTATTTCGATCCAACACAAGCGCACCTAAGCAGTGTTTAGCATCAGTGAACATTTTCTTGTTTAATTATTTCTTTTAAGAATTACTCCTGTGCTGCCCTGATATTTAATGGATTGGTCATGTTACCCATAGGGGCCTTTCCTTAAAAACATTCAAAACATGTAAGAGGGTTAATCATGTTAATATGGGTCGAAGCAAATATGCTTACCAGAGGTGTCGATCAAGTAGCTGTACACGTCCGGCCACTGCACAGCTGGCCACCTGGTCGGGTCATTAACCCATTTTCCGGCTGGTAGTTTGTATGGGCAATCTGTCAGTCCACTTGCTGTCAGTTTCTCCAGGTAACGTAGCCTGGCTGACTCATCAAGCTTTTCTACGTAGTCACATGCCATGAGAAAAAGTCAAAAAACTGCACTCGACAAGGCTTGGTAACGGGTTGTTTTCACCGAGTTAAGATGGCGGCGATGTGTTACTAACCGGAAGTGACGTAGGCCCGACTGCGCCCATAGTGCCCAGTGATTTTAACCGAGTCTTCTTTGATGTTTATCTCCATTCAGCAATTTTTTAAAATTACTGTCATATAATTATTAATAATTTATAGTTATACTAGCGTTTCACAGACGTGATTGAACCTGATAATTTCATAATTTTGATAATGTAATCATGGCAAAACTGTAGGTGACTTTAAGGACTTTGCTGTTGGTAGAGTGTTTTTAGCAGATATGCTGTAACACACTCTTGTGCTTTGTTTATGTTCAGGGTTTTAGCTAAGAATGCTGTTCTAAAATGAGCTGTTGCTATGGCTAATCCATTGCCTTGGTCATCCCCAGTTGCTGCGTGTGGGCAATCAGGCACCGTTACCCTGATCCCTACGGACAATACACTGGGTTTGTTCCAGGTCGCTAGCTCACGCTCCTGGTCTGTGGCAGTTCCACATGTACATCCGTGGTACAAGGTGCATCATCAGGGCATCAAAAACCAGGAGGTGGCAATTAATTTTGGGGTTCTGTCTCATTTTCTGTTCATGTAAATTTTATTTGTTTTATATTATTTTTATTTGGTTGTTTTATATTATTGTTATATATTAAAATAAATTATTGTAAAATGGATGCCTGATATTGCTTGTTCCTTTTCTAATTTATATGTAAAGGACAGCGTGGTGGCGGAGTGGTTAGCACTGCGGCAGCACAGCAACTAACCCTTGGCTGGGGGATCCTGGGTTCGATCCCAGCCTCCGACCAATAGTGATCTGTGTGGAGTTTGCATGTTCTCCCCGTGTCTGCGTGGGTTTACTCTGGGATTTCTCCGGTTTCCTCCCATATCCCTAAAACATGCAAGTTAGGTTAACTGGCATCAAACTGAGGATTCTAAATTGTCCTTAGGTATGACTGTGAGAGTGAATGGTTGTCTGTCTCTCTGTGTTGGCCCTGCAATGGACTGGCGATCTGTCCAGGGTGTACCCTGCCTCTTGCCCAAAGATGCTGGGATAGGCTCCAGCCCCCCGCGACCCGAAAAGGATTAAGTGGAAGAAGATGGATGGATGGGTGTTGTTGATTCATTGTTAGATTTACCAAGTGGTGGCTTACCTATCCTCAGTGCACAATTGAAATCATGTCAACCTTTGTATAACCTTGTAAAATTACTGAGAACTTCAGTTATACATACCTGATCAGACATATGCAGAGCATTCTCTTCAAGAATCTTCTCTTTTTGAAATTATTTGTAGTGCAGTAATAATCCACTTCTTATATGGATACTCAGTGTAAAAAATTCAGCGCATTTCAGAAAATAAGCACATCAGTAATCCAATCTGACACAAAATCACTAGTCATAGTCCTCATAATATCTATAAAAACCTATTATTTAAATATTTAAATTTATATTGGATTACTGTATAATCTTAAAGTTTTGTTAGTATTTTATAAAAGTTAAATTCTCAGCAATATTACATTTTCTGACTGTGTACTAATATAATGCTTAAGGCAAATCAACATCAACTAAAGTTTTCAATGAAAAAATGGCTTTTTTTAAAAAAATACAACTTTATTATATAGCACCAATTCACAACAACAGTCAGCTCATAGAACTTTGAAGGGTTGTATAAAGATCCCACAATTCCAGAAAGACCTCAACAATCAGGCGATCTCCTGTGAGGATCACTTAGCCACAGTGCAGAGCAAAAACTCCATTTTAACAAGAGGAAGCCTGCAGCAGAAGTGGTTTTGACATCTGATCAGGATGCCGCCTGGTTGCCTCCAACTTCAGGTGTTTGGAACACATCCCCCGAGGATGAGACCACGGAGCAGACTATGACTCCCAGCTGGCATGGAACACCTTGATGTTTGGCATGGAACACCTCCCCTCTGAAGAGCTGTAGAAGGTGGCTGGAGAGAGGGAAGTCTGGGCTGCTCTACTTGGACTGCTGCCTACATGACCCGGATCCCCAGAAAAGCTGCTGAGGATGGACGGACGGACGGGCAGATGGATGGGCAAAAGAAAATTTTGACAATATTCTCAAAAGTAGAAATAGTCTGTCTCCCAAATATCAGAATTTGAAAACAAAGTCAGATGTAGACATTTTCCCCCTGTGTGACTGTTGAGTGAACTGGATCAGCGTGGTGCATAGAGCCCATCTGGGAGAGCAATATAGAAAAATAATATAAGAAATTGGACACAAACTTCAACTCTTTTGTTGTCTCTTTAGTTTGTGCTAGCTTCTGACAGTAAGGTACAAAATACCAATGTCTAAATTAAAAAAAATCAAAAAAATCAAAACAAAAACAGTCTAAAGAAAAAAAAAACTGCATGAAAATATGACATAATCTAAACTTGTAGACATTTTTTTTAAACATTCCAAATATGCTACAATGAGTGTGCTTGGTCTACTAATGCAAAATATACTGTTGGTGACAGAAAGAGTGGGTAGAGAAATGGAACTGGATTTTAGCTGTGTGCCGTGTGCTGTGTTCACTCCTGCTGCAGCACTGGACCTGATTCAAGAACAGGAAAAAGATTTTCAGTTCCACATGTCTGGAGCACCAAGTGTACCGCCACCTTGTATTTTCATTAACAATGAAAAGTTTAAGACATTTTAACGTCCCCATTTGTAAGATGCTCTTGATCAGACAGTTAAAAAAAGAAAAAATCTCTACTATCTACCTAGGCTGTAGAAGAGCTTGAAATAACAAAGCGATGTGATTTTATAAATCAAAGTTTAATATCAGCTTCACTCCTCTAACATGTCTCATCTCGGTGCAGAGGCAGAATAACAGGTCGAACGCAGTCAGACCTTCATACTTATACCCACACTCAACAAAAGACATTGCATATCAAAGCTGACATCCCGCATTACATAATCCCCCCTCCATTGTCCTCCGTCTCCTCCACCTGACCCTGGGTGGTCAGGGAGATCGATCCGGTCTCCACCGCTGCTACTCTGTCTGCTCTTTGATCCTCGCTGGCGGTTGAGACCTCTTGTCCTGTTCATAGGCGTTAGGTCATTCCACATATGTAATCACTAAACATTCTAATATGTCTATACATATGTAGGTATGGAATATATGATTAATGTAAGCCACAGCCCCCCCAAACGACTAAGAAAAGGACAATCAAATTAAGTTTACAGTTTAAGATAATCTCTATGACATATTATACTGTTAACCTCTTGACAGGGAAAATGAGGAAAAATCTTTCCAGCAGTCATGCTCCTGTAGAGAATTCAGTGGTAACAACAACAGTATAGTAATATCACAAATCATCCTTAGAACTGTCACGGCACAATCTGATAACACAGTTAACAACTCTTGGTTAATCTGTATCAGTCCTTGTGCCGTCTGGGTTTTAATCTCCCGAATCTGCTGTGGGTCCGCTTTGGCGTCGTGGTGGGACCCTCCTGTAAGGAATCTGCAGCTTGGGGAGGAGAGTGGTTATTTGTTCCCTGCAGGGGGGCTGAATTTTTTTTCTTGGGGGGTCTACCCCGCCGAGGTGCTCTCGCCACCCGTGCAGGTTCGTCTCTCAACAAGAAGGCAGGTTTAAGTCTGTCAGTGCTGACTGTTTCTTTTCTGTCCTCTAAATCAAGCACAAAATGCTTATCACCAGGTTCCAGCACTCTGAATGGTCTGTCGTATGGTGGACGGAGGGTTGATTTTGAAGCTTCATGCCTAACAAAAATGAACTCGGCGTTTTTTAAAGCTTGGGGGACAAAAACCCGTGGAAAAGAGTGATGTGCCGGTCCGGGGAGAGTGTCCGGTCCGGTGCTGCCTAAAGGCCTCAGGGCTGGAAGATGCCCGGGCTCTGGGTTCTCTGGTAAAAACTCGCCTGGGAGTCTGAGAGGTTGTGCAAAAACTAATTCTGCTGGGGAGGCGTCTAGATCCTCCTTAGGCACTGAACGCAACCCTAATAAAACCCAGGGAAGTTTATTCACCCAATCTGTATCCGTTAGTGAGGCCCTGAGGGCGGCCTTTAAAGATTTGTGAAAACGCTCGCATAACCCATTAGCCTGAGGGTGATAAGCGGTGGTGCGGTGAATTGTCGCCTCTAAGCTGCTGGCCATGGCTGACCAAAGCTCTGAGACAAATTGAGGCCCCCTATCGGACGTGATGTCCGATGGGACGCCGAAACGTGCCACCCAGTTTGTTAAAAAATCGCGAACGACTTCCGCAGCTGTGGTTGACGCCAAAGGGACCGCCTCAGGCCAGCACGCAGTACAGTCTATCATTGTTAACAGGTGTGTGAAACCCTGAGACGAAGGTAGTGGTCCCACGAGGTCGACATGAACGTGGTCAAACCTTCTGGCTGGGATTCGAAAAGGCTCTAGAGGAGCTTTTGTGTGTTTGTGTATTTTGGCGCGCTGACAAGACATACAAGTTTTTGCCCATTCCTTTACATTTTTGCGCAGGCCCGGCCAAACAAACTTTTCTGCAACCATTTTAACCGAGGCGCGCACCCCTGGGTGCGCGAGGGAGTGAACCGAGTCGAAAATGCGGCGGCGCCATGCAGCTGGGACTACCGGGCGAGGTTGGCCGGTTGAAATGTCGCAGATTAGGGGGGGTAAACCGTCACGTAAACCCCTTTCCTCCAGTCTTAACCCTGTTGGTCCAGACAGGAGTGCGCGCACGTCCACGTCGCTGCTTTGTTCCTCTGCCATGGCTGCGTAATCTATCCCTACGTGAATTGGGGCCGCGTACGTGTCCACGTTGGCGAAGAGTTCTGTGGCTGAGGTAGTATAATCTGTCTCCTCGTGCTCTGGCGATGTCACAGCGCGAGAGAGGCAGTCTGCTACCACGTTAAGTTTGCCTGCCACATGTCGAATATTTGTGGTGAACTCTGAAATTGCAGCTAGCTGTCTTTGTTGCCTGCCTGACCATGGTTCTGAAATTTTAGCCATCGCAAAAGTGAGCGGTTTGTGGTCTACAAAAGCCGTGAAGTGCCGCCCTTCTAACCAGAACTGGAAGTGGCAGATGGATAAATGAAGCGCTAGCAGCTCCCTGTCAAAAGTGCTGTATTTACGCTCGGTTTGGTTTAAAGATTTGCTAAAAAATGCTAAAGGTTGCCAGGTTCCGCCAACATGTTGCTCCACGACTGCCCCTATGGCCAGGTCTGAAGCGTCTGTGGTTAACGCTATGCGGGCCGAGGGATCGGGGTGAACCAACAATGTGGCATTCGCTAGAGCACTTTTTACTTCCGCGAAGGTGTGTTCGCGCTCCGGGGTCCATTCGACCTCGTTGGAAGGCTTTTGTTTTCTGAGCGCGGCATACAGGGGCTGCATGAGTTGAGCTGCGCGGGGGAGGAAATGGTTGTAAAAATTCACCATTCCCAAAAATTCTTGCAGCGATTTGACCGTTTGTGGTCGTGGAAAATTTTTTACCGTGCGGACTTTGTCTGGCAATGGGACTGCCCCCTCTGGTGAAACTCTGTGTCCCAAAAAATCAATTTGTGACACGCCGAATTTGCATTTGGCTGGGTTGATTATTAACCCGTGCTCTTCTAGTCTCTGAAAAACTGTAGTGAGGTGTTGTTCGTGTTCTTCCTCTGACGGGCTGGCTACCAGCATATCGTCGAGGTAGACGAACACAAAGGGGAGGTCGCGTAATACCGCGTCCATCATACGCTGAAAGGTTTGAGCAGCGCCTTTGAGGCCGAATGGCATCCGCAAAAATTCAAAAAGACCGAAAGGGGTTATTACAGCCGTTTTAGGAATGTCTTCTGCTTGAACGGGGACTTGGTGGTAGCCGCGGACCAGGTCTATTTTAGAAAAAATGCGCGCACCCGCCAGATGTAGTGAAAAATCTTGGATGTGGGGAATTGGGTAGTGGTCATGCGCTGTCGCATTGTTTAGTCTGCGGTAATCGCCGCAAGGTCTCCAAGAACCGTCGGTTTTCGGGACCATGTGGAGTGGCGATGCCCAGGGGCTCTTCGAGCGTCTAATAATGCCTAATTTTTCAAGGGTGGCAAACTTGTCCCGTGCTATGGCGAGCTTGGTCGCGTCTAAGCGCCGAGCTTTGGCAAACACGGGTGGGCCTGTTGTGGGGATGAAGTGTTAAACCCCGTGCTTCGCTACTGTGGCTGAACATTTTGGAACTGTGAGTGCTGGAAATTGGGTGAGGAGTTGGTCAAACTTACCTCCTGCTGTTGTGACGCTGGCCTGCACGGATGGTGGAGAAACTTGAGCTGAGCAGGGGATAGAAGAAAATGACAGTGCATTAACCAAGCGCCTATTTGCTAGATCGACTAACAACCCATGTGCACACAAAAAATCAGCGCCCAACAAGTTAAAACTCACCGCCGCTACAATAAATGTCCATCTATAGTTGCGGCCGTGGATGCAAAGAGGCAGGTTCCTTTCACCAAAGGTGTCGATGATCGAGCCGTTGGCTGCCATCGCTCCATTTCCCCGAGGACCCATGGCCCGGTCTGCGTGGGAAGGGGTGATAAAACTCAGCTGAGCTCCGGTGTCGATCAAGAACTGTCTCCCGGTGTGTCCGTCAGTCACATAAAGTAGCTTATTTTTCTCGCCGAGAGCCGCAGCTGTTAACGGTCTCTCGGCTTTGGCGTTTCCAGAACTTTTGAATTTGCAGGGGGGCACGCATTTGTACGCCCTCTCGGCGAAACGGTGGTGGTAATAGCAGAGGTCGTTCCGCCTGCTGCGCCTTGGTCGTGTTGCCGCCATGGTGGGCGGGCTCTGCTCGGTTGACTGTGGTTCTCCGCTGCTCTGGGCTTCCGCGCTGAGATCTGCGGATGCTGCTGTGGCCATCTGTTCCCCGCAGGCGTTGATGAGCCGCTGCGCTTCTCGGGCCAGCGCGCGGAAGTCCTGCTGGGTGCTGCACCGCATGTTGACCAGCGTCCCTCTCATGTGTGGCGGCAGAGTGCTGAGGAAGATGTGTTGGAAGAGGAAGTTGTCGTTGTCCTCTTCCTTGAGCTGCAGCATGTCCTCCATGAGGGCCTTGGGTCTGCATCCTCTGTGGCCGTAGATCGACAGGATCTTCTCTGCTCTCTCCTCGGCTGAGGGGACGAAGTTCTCGACGGTGGTTGCTTTAAGCTCTCTGTATTTGTCATGGGCGGGCGGCTGTTGGATTATGCTCCGCGCACATCTTGACGTGGCAGTGTCGAGTTTGGCGACGATGTGATAAAACTTCGTCTCGTCCGCCGTTATGCCCACCAGTGCAAACTGAGCCTCAGCTTGCTGGAACCACGAGCTCGGGTCTTCTTGCCAGAATTCTGGCAGCTCGACGGTGACGGCGCTTGTGTGGGCCGTCCCTGATGTGTCCGCCGGGTGAGAGCGCCTTTCTTCTGCTCTCACGGCGGGGCTGGGGATGGTGCTCGGTTGAGCCCACTCTGTAGCTTCTGCCGTGGGGGAACGTCTTCCATCCGTTCCCCTGTCTGCATGGGCGCTGGCGCTTGCCTGGGTCGCCTCTGATGAGTTAATCGCGGGAGAATGTCTCTGTTCCATCCTCACGTCTGGTCACCAGTGTAGAAGAGCTTGAAATAACGAAGCGATGTGATTTTATAAATCAAAGTTTAATATCAGCTTCACTCCTCTAACAAGTCTCATCTCGGTGCAGAGGCAGAATAAGAGGTCGAACGCAGTCAGACCTTCATACCTATACCCACACTCAACAAAAGACATTGCATATCAAAGCTGACATCCCGCATTACATAATTCCCCCTCCATTGTCCTCCGTCTCCTCCACCTGACCCTGGGTGGTCAGGGAGATCGATCCGGTCTCCACCGCTGCTACTCTGTCTGCTCTTTGATCCTCGCTGGTGGTTGAGACCTCTTGTCCTGTTCATAGGCGTTAGGTCATTCCACATATGTAATCACTAAACTTTCTAATATGTCTATACATATGTAGTTATGGAATATATGATTAATATAAGCCACATAGGCCTCTCTTAGCTTGTGTCCTCAGAAGCTCTTCCGTTGGTGGTGGTGGTTCTGCAGGAACAAGGCCAAGTGTATGTGGGTTCTCTGGGCGCAGTTGTCTATGCTGTGGCAGCCCTGCATCTGCAGAAAGGCGCTTTGAAAGAAGGCAGGCCAGAAGGGGTGGAATGTGGTCGTAAGTCTAATTAATTCATTATGAAAAATGATAAATATATATGAATGGATGGACATAACAGCGTATTCACTAAATATTAACAAAAACAATTGTTTCTGTAAAATTTACCAAAAGGTTTAAAATTAATAAATCACCCCCCCCCCCCCAAAAAAAATAAATAAATTTATAATCCTAATATTACGGTTTATAAATTATTGTGTAAAATGTGTTGGTGGCACAAAACTTACAGGGTCTCTGTGCTGGTTATAGTCCAGTGCAGCTAAAAGAGTCCGGGACTCATATCCAGGTGGGCTAAAGGAAACCTTTTGCTGGCATACATTAGAATGTGATTTTGAAAAGCCTCAAGGTCTGCAGTTGATCCGTGAGAACACGTTCATATTAATGATTGTCCTTTTCTTTCTGTTGGCATTAAAGAATTTCCATCGTACTCACCTAAAGGTTTTTGAGGATTGTCTGTAACCACCGCTTGTCTGACTGACTGTTGTCTGACTTGTTGACTTCTGGCGTGAACTTAATTTACTTAGAAATAAACTGTGATATCTTTATTTTAATATGTGGGCTTATTGATAACAATAACAACTGTATAACCCATTTTGTCTCCAACAAAGAAAAATTGCACATCAAGGGTGATACTTTCCTAACAAACTCATTGATAGGCACAATGGCACTGGTAGCACAATTATTTGTGTTGTTGCAGTAATACAAGAAATGTTGCACCTACACTTGATCTTGCTATGTGTGCAAGATGATTTAAGTATGCATTTAAAAGTAACGTGAAAGTTACTTTTCCAAGTAACTAGTTACTTTAATCATGCAGTAGCTCAAAAGTAACTCAGTTACTTTTGAAAAGAAGTAACTAGTAACTGTAACTAGTTTCTATTTTTTAGTAACTTGCCCAACACTGTATATAACCTCATTTTTATAACATTCTTTTGTGAAATTGTCACAGGTGGGTCAGTCCATAAGAGATCACTGGAGGCCTCCCGACTGACCATCTTCAATTTGCTTCATACTTTTACAAAAATAATGCTATTAGTCTTAGTAACCATCATGCACAATTTCAGCCTTATAGTGTGGGAATACACATGGGACCTGTTGGACCGGTTTTGTGACTCACATTTTAGGTCAGAAAAAAGGCAGGAATCTTAGCCTTGGTATGCAAGGCTGGAGACTGTGGGGGGTCAATTAAGGGATTAAGGAAAGGATGCATGGGAGACAGTGGAAGTGATATCATGGAGAGAAATGCATTGTGACTGTCTTTATTATGCAAGGTGGTGAAATGCATTGTGACTGTCTTTATTATGCAAGGTGGTCTGTGTGACATGTGATCTATGAGGTGTGAAGTCCCTGATATTTAAGGACGAGAGTTTACTGTTTCACTATCTTTTTTTCTCTGCTTTGAAATGATGGAGATGTGAATAAAGCTGACTCTGAGAAAGAACTCTGCTTCGTCATTTTCCCATCTTCCACACTGGTGACCCGAGACGTATCATGGAAGAAGAAAATTCCCCCGGGCCAGCCGCGTCAGGAGCCCCCAGCCAAGCGAATGCCGCTACAGTCCAGCTACCGGACTTCTGGCAGAACAATCCGCGCTCCTGGTTCAACGCGGTTGAGGTGCAGTTCAATCTCCGGGGGATATCAGTAGATGCCACGAAATTCTACCACGTAGTCGCAAAGCTGGACAACAACACGGCCCAGCATGTGGAGAGCCTGATCGACCAGCCGCTGGAGAGCGACAAATACGGCGTGTTGAAGGCTGCACTCATCCAGCAATTCACCCCCTCGGCGGAGGAGCGAGCAGAGAACCTCCTGGCGCTGACGGAGGGGGAAAACGACATGCCCGCGAGCCTGATGGAGAAGTTGTTGAGGTTGAAAGACTCTGACGACGATCACTTCATTTTCACCCACCTCTTCCTCAGGACTCTACCGTCAGCAGCGAGAGCGGTTCTGGCCAGTTCGCCACTGTTGGCCCTACGGGACTACTGTGCGCTGGGCCGAGAGGCGCAGCGGATTGTCAACGCTACCAAGTGGCGCGCAGCCACGGCCGCTGCAGCGGAACTCGGCGCAACGACTGGAGATGACAGGAGGCCAGAGGCAGCGGTGCCAGACTCACCGACGACGGCGGCGGCAAGAGCCAGGGAGTGTGGACTGGACATCTTTTGTTTCTACCATCGCCGCTTCGCAGAGAGGGCACGTAAGTGTGTACCGCCGTGCCAGTTCGGGCGTTCGGGAAACGCCAAGACCGGGGGTCAGTAGCAGCCGCGGCCCTCGGGGAAGAGAACAAGCTGCTCTACTTGTCGGACGCACGCTCCGGGAGGCAGTTCCTCGTCGACACAGGCTCCCAGTTGAGTTTTATCACACCTTCCTACGCGGACAGACTGGCTGGTTCCGGAGGTCCCCTGGTGACAGCGGCGAACGGCTTGGAGATTAAGACCTTCGGTGAGAAGACTCTGCTTCTGTCTCTACATGGCCGTGCATATGAGTGGACTTTTGTTGTAGCAACAGTAAATTTCAATATGCTGGGGGCTGATTTTTTGTGCTCACATGGGTTGTTGGTTGATCTCGCTAACAGGCGCCTGGTTAATGCATTTTCTTTTGATTCTATCCCCTGTACAGCGCGAATGGCCCCGCCAACAGCACAAGCCAACGTCACAGCAGCAGGCGGTAAGTTCCACACACTGCTCACTCAGTTTCCAGCACTCACTGTCCCCACTTTTTCGGCAACAGTCGCTAAGCACGGGGTGGAGCATTTTATTACCACTACCGGACCGCCCGTTTTTGCAAAAGCTCGGCGCTTGGACGCAGTTAAACTAGCCATAGCCCGCAAGGAGTTCGCCAACCTGGAGAGGTTGGGCATTATCCGACGTTCAAACAGTCCGTGGGCTTCCCCCCTACATATGGTCCCGAAAGCTGACGGATCATGGCGCCCTTGCGGGGATTTCCGCAGGTTAATCAACGCTACAGTGCATGACCGCTACCCAATCCCACATATCCAAGATTTTTCGGTTCATTTGGCAGGGGCGCGCATTTTTTCTAAAATAGACTTGGTCCGCGGTTACCACCAAGTCCCAGTGCGCGCTGAGGACATACCCAAAACAGCGGTAATAACTCCGTTTGGTTTATTCGAGTTTTTACGCAGGCCATTCGTACTTAAAGGGGCTGCTCAGACGTTCCAACGCATGATGGACGCGGTGCTTCGCGATCTCCCTTTCGTGTTTGTCTACCTGGACGATATTTTAGTAGCCAGCGCGTCGGAAGACGAACACGAAAACCACCTGGCCACAGTTTTCTGAAGGGTGGGAGATCACAGGTTAATAATCAACCCAGCCAAGTGTCAGTTCGGGGTGGCGCAGATCAATTTTTTAGGACACCGCGTCTCCCCCGAAGGAGCAGTTCCGCTGCCTGACAAAGTGCGCACCGTGGCAGATTTTCCCCGGCCGTAGACAGTCAGGGCATTGCAGGAGTTTTTGGGAATGGTGAATTTTTATAACTGTTTCTCCCCCGCGCGGCACAACTCATGCAGCCGCTGTATGCCGCGCTCAAAAAAAAGAAGCCTGCAGATAAGGTCGAGTGGTCCCCGGAGCGGGACCAAGCGTTCTGGGAGGTGAAAGCAGCCTTGGCAAAGGCTGCGTTGTTGGTACACCCAGACCCAACGGCCCGCATAGCGCTCATCACTGACGCGTCAGAGGTGGCCATAGGGGCGGTCGTGGAGCAACATGTAGCCGGGGTTTGGCAGCCCCTCGCATTTTTCAGCAGAACCTTGCGCGATAGCGAACGTAAATACAGCGCGTTCGACAGGGAGCTGCTCGCTCTCCATTTGGCCATCCGCCACTTTCAGTTCTGGCTGGAAGGACGCGCTTTCACCGCGTTCGTTGATCACAAACCGCTAACATTCACGATGGCCAAGGTCTCTGAACCGTGGTCAGGCCGGCAGCAGAGACAGCTGGCCGCCATATCAGAGTTTACCACTGCTATTCAGCATGTGGCGGGCAAACTCAATGTAGTGGCAGATTGGCTCTCGCGCGCCGTGGCAACCCCAGTCAGCGTAGGGGTAGATTATGCAGCCATGGCCGCGGAACAGGTTAATGAAGCGGACGTGCGCGCGCTCCAGTCTGGACCAACAGGGTTAAGGCTGGAGAGCAGGGTGCTGCAAGACAGTATGCCCCCCATAATCTGCGATGTCTCCACTGGACGGCCGCGTCCAGTAGTACCGGCCGCGTGGCGCCGCCGCGTTTTTGACTCGGTTCATTCTTTGGTGCACCCTGGAGTGCGCGCGTCGGTCAAAATGGTGGGAGAGAAATTTGTGTGGCCGAGCCTCCGCAAACAGGTCAAAGAGTGGGCAGCAGCCTGCACGGCGTGTCAACAAGCCAAAGTACACAGGCACACGAGGGCTCCTTTGGAGCCGTTTCACATTCCGGCCAAGAGGTTCTATCACGTTCATGTGGACCTCGTTGGACCCCTCCCGCTGTCACAGGGGTGCGCACATCTTCTGACAATGGTGGACCGCACCACGCGCTGGCCTGAAGTGGTCCCGCTGGCATCAACCACAGCCGAGGAAGTGGCGCGCGCGTTTTTAACAGCTTGGGTGTCGTGCTTCAGCATTCCGTCAGACATTACGTCCGACAGAGGCCCTCAATTTGTTTCCGAGCTTTGGTCGACAATGGCCCGCAGCCTGGGTGTCACAATTCACCGCACAACCGCGTATAATCCACAGGCTAACGGGTTATGCAAACGTTTTCATAGGTCATTGAAAGCGGCTCTCCGAGCGTCACTAACGGATACAAATTGGGTTGACAAGTTACCATGGGTGTTATTGGGGTTGCGTTCTGCACCTAAAGAGGATCTAGAAGCCTCCCCAGCGGAGCTCGTGTTTGCGCAGCCACTCCGGCTGCCTGGGGAGTTTCAACCCAGATAACCCTGCGCCAAACGCCTCCCCGTCTCAGCTGTTGCGGAGTAACATAGAATCAAGCACGCTGCCCGGCCCCGCGCACCACAGTTTTCCGCGCGTTTTTGTGCCTAAAACTTTGAAGAACGCAGAGTTTGTTTTTGTTAGACACGATGCGCATCGAACCCCGTTGTGGCTGCCTTATGACGGACCATTCAGAGTGCTAGAAACAGGGGACAAGCAGTTTTTGCTAGATTTGGGGGGTAGGAAAGAGAAAATTGGCATAAACAGACTTAAACCCGCTTTTGTGGTGGCAGATGAGGAAGTGCTGTTGGCAAAGGCCCCGCGGCGAGGTAGACCACCACGGAGAGTTTCACACAGTAATGTTTCCCAAAGTAATGTTTCCCCAGAACACCCGCAGAGACTGACAAAGGGTTTCCGCCCCCAGACGGCAAACCCCCAACGTGACAGCACCGCAGAGACGGTGAACCCCAGCTACAGCAGATTCGGCAGGAGGCTGAAGCCTATCCAGCATGTGGACTGATGTGTATTGATGCTATCACAGCATGCATGTGTTTATCTTCTTGTTGTTCTGTTTTTCTAAAATGCTGGGGGGGGGGGGGCTTGTGTGGGAACACACATGGGACCTGTTGGACCGGTTTTGTGACTCACATTTTAGGTCAGAACAAAGGCAGGAATCTTAGCCTTGGTATGCAAGGCTGGAGACTGTGGGGGGTCAATTAAGGGATTAAGGAAAGGATGCATGGGAGACAGTGGAAGTGATATCTTGGAGAGAAATGCATTGTGACTGTCTTTATTATGCAAGGTGGTATGTGTGACATATATTTAAGGACGAGAGTTTACTGTTTCACTCTCTTTTTTCTCTGCTTTGAAATGATGGAGATGTGAATAAAGCTGACTCTGAGAAAGAACTCTGCCTTGTCATTTTCACATCTTCCACAATAGCTTCATTACTTTTTGAGATATTAGGGTTCTGAAAATGGGGTGTGACACTGAAAACGTGTGGTGTAGAAATGCTCAGTTCAATAAGTCATTACTTTTGAACTATTTATGATAGAGGCATGAAATGTTGAGTTTTTCTAAGGCACAGGATGTATTTAACTTCTATAAAAGAAGTCACGTATTTGACAAATTTTAACTTGCTGAAAACTATAAAAAAAAAAAAGATTTGTGTGTGCTTTGGAACAATTTTGGCTCTCTGTATCTCACATTTGAAGCATGTCAGATCTTTATTTTTTTGGTATTTGTTTCTCATGTTCCAGTACTATTGTGCTGACTAAGTATATAAAAAATTAAATTTAATTCAATTTTCGGATTTATCATGATGGAATTTACTGGCTGAAGAGTAGCTGATGTCAGCAAAACTCTGCTAGTCCGTTATACTGTACATGTTCAGATTTGTGAGATTTAATGACTAAGTGGATGAGCATTTGATACCCGGGGGGTTGGGGGGCAGGAGTAGTTTTGAAGTCCATCCATCCATCTTCTACCGCTTTTCCGGAGGTCTGGGTCGCGGAGGCAGCAGTTCAAGCAGAGAAGCCCAGACTTCCCTCTCCCCAGCCACCTGCTCCAGCTCTTCAGAGGGGATACCAAGGCGTTCCCAGACCAGCTGGGAAACATAGTCTCTCCACCGAGTCCTGGGTCTGCCCCGGGGTCTCCTCCCAGTGGGACGTGCCTGAAACACCTCAAGTGGGAGGCGTCCAGGAGGCATCCTATTCAGACGCCCATACCACCTCAACTGACTCCTTTCAATGTGGAGGAGCAGCGGTTCTACTCTGAGCCTCTCCCGGATGACTGAGCTCCTCACCCTATCTCTGAGGGTGAGTCCAGCAATCCTACGGAGAAAGCTCATTTCAGCCGCTTGTATCCGCGACCTCATTCTTTCGGTCATTACCCAAAGCTCGTGACCATAGGTGAGAGTAGGAACGTAGATTGACTGGTAAATCGACAGCTTTGCCTTAGAACTAAGCTCCCTCTTCACCACAACAGACCGGTACAACGTCCGCATCACTGCAGATGCTGCTCCACTCCGTCTGTCAATCTCTCGCTCCATTTTCCCCTCACTCGTGAACAAGACCCCAAGATACTTAAACTCCTCCACTTGGGGCAGGAGCCTGTCCCCAACCCAGAGAGGGCAATCCACCTTTTTCCTGCTGAGGACCATGGACTCAGACTTGGAGGTGCTGATTCTCATCCCAGCTGCTTCACACTCAGCGGCAAACCATCCCAGCAAGAGCTGTAGGTCATTGCTGGATGAAGCCGACAGGACAGCATCATCTGCAAACAACAGAGATGAGATCCTGTGGTCACCAAGCATGACACCCTCCGTTCCCTGGCTGCACCTAGAAATCCTGTCCATAAAAATTATGAACAGGATCGGTGACAAAGGGCAGCCCTGGCAGAGCCCAACTCTCACTGGGAATGACTCCGACCGAGTGTTGGCAATACGAACCAAACTCTCGCAACGGTCGTACAGAGACCGAATAACAACAAGCCCGATACCCCATACTCCCGAAGCACCCCCCACAAAAGTCCACGAGGAACGCGGTCAAATGCCTTCTCCAAGTCCACAAAACACATGTAAACTGGTTGGGCAAACTCCCACGAACCCTCAAGAATTCTCGAGAGGGTAAAGAGCTGGTCCGATGTACCACGGCCCGGACAAAAACCACATTGCTCCTCCTGAGGGCAGTCCTTAGGCCTGGGGGAGGGGCTCGAAGGCTAGCGTCTGGTGGCCGGGTTTCCACCCATGGGACCCGGCCAGGCTCAGCCCGAAGGAGTTACATGGGTCCGCCCTCCAGTGGGCTCACCACCTGCAGGAGGGATCATGGGGGTCCGGTGCTATGTAGATTAGGTGGCGGTCAAAGGCGGAGACCTTGGCGGACTGATCCCAAGCTTTCTAGTTTTGAAGTATTATTTTTAATTAACTAATACTAGTGCATGCCCGTAGAAAGCAAGTCTTCCTGTTTGAAACAGGTAGCCCGATCAGGCTTTACAGGCCCAAATGCAGGCTGTGCTTGAAAGTGGAATACAGAGGTGTAGCCTATATGTAGGCAATCACACATGGTAGACTTTGACAAATATGAAATAGACTGAACTGAGATTTATTTGATTGTGTGAATATTAATTACAGAATAACTGAAAATGAATGGGACATCCAATATTAGCCACTGTTTAAGAACCCTCTGTTTATTTTTTTTTTGTCAGATCACTTAATTGTGTGATCTTTTATGAGTTATATTCATAATAGTGTATATTGCACTTTGGGGAATGCTAGTTGTTCAGTCATCACTATAATTGTTTTAGTTTATATGTGTAATTTATAGTTTATCGTTAATAAACTTATGCAGTACTATAACAGAACACGTTTACAAATATTTGAGACCCATTGTAGTGCATCCTTTTATATTTTAGCAATATTATACAAAGTATAATATTAATAATAAGTACAAAACATCAAACATTTTTTTTTTAAATTTGTGTCTTGTATACTTTATTGATCTCCAGAGGGAAATTCAGGGCATCCACGGTACGGCGCCAATCCCTTCATCATTCACACACACACAGCAGAATGACCCGTTTAGCTGCATCTGTTGCATCAGTGTTGCCCATTTGTCTCTAAATATTTAGATAATAATGATTTATTTCATTATTTGGGCATTTTTGCATTTTGTTGTTTATTCAAAGCGTGCATATGTGTCCGTATATGATATGCAGTTGATCTGGTCATTCCGCTCCACAATGAGGCAGCAGTCCGGACTGCCGTCTATCACTGACTGGGCAGGCTGGGCATGCCTCCCGGCGAACGATCATGGAGCGTCCGGTCGGACACCTGTGTTGGAGAAGCAGCAGCTGAGCCAGCGGATCAGGAGCCATGCCCAGCCTGCCCAGTTAACAGAAGTCTCAGCTGCTGCTTTACCCGTGTGCTAGTAATATCCTTTGCAGCACCATGCCCTCTCCCCGCACCCCTCATGTTGTCCATGCTGAATTAGCCATTACACCTACGCAATCACAGCAACTTTGTGGTATAATTTTTTAAGCATCAAATCTTAAATATTCTCTTGTTCTAGGCTGGTTTACACACAGAGTGCTGTGGTTACTGATGCCTGTGGTTAATTTGAAACCCTGCTAACACTTCTAGAAGCCTGGGCATGAGACAGAGCAGTGGCTGGCATTCCTCCAATTATCCTTTAGACGTACACAATCACGGCAACATTACAGTATAAGTTTTAAGCATTACATCTTCACTATTCTCTTGTCAAATTTGTCGCTTTTCACTTCCTTTTTTTGTTTGCAAAACACTGTGGTGACTGACTGGTCATCATGCCGCGTATTATCCAATCAGCATGGTTGTGACATCGTGTATTATCCAATCAGCATGGCCGTGATGCCGCATATTATCCAGTCAGCACAGATCCAATCTGACACCCCGCACACACCGAAGGGCATGAAAAGACAGAGTGGTGACAGAGCGGTGGCTAAACTTTTATTGATAAATATTATATATTTTGACTGAGCGACTCCATACTTGGGGATGCACACCCTTGTAACCTCAGCAAAGCACTTATAAAATTTGAGGTCAGTCTGAGGAACAATTCAAGAGAATCACACACACACACACACACACACACAGAGGCAGAGACTTTGTGCATTTACAGCTAGTCTTGACTAGCTGAAAAAATATATTGTAACACTACATCTTTGACTAACATCTCCAACAGTGATTCTAGCTAACAACCTTAGTAATGTGCATCATGGAGAGAACATCCAATTAGGGCGATACCCCCCCCCCCCGAAAATAATATTTGTACACCACAAACAAGGTCAAGTGAGACCGTTCATTGACTCAGTTTAGTGACGGTGAAGCACAGCAGATAGCTTGTGGCTGCAAAAACCTGTGTCTGCATCTGCCATTCAAATTAAACACACCCATTTAATACAAGCTTTAATTCAAATTAAACAATAATGCCATAAAACAATTAATATCCCCAATATTGTTATGAAATTGCAGCCCAGGTGTTAGGACAAAATCTGTTATTCCAGGCGCAATTTTATTTTTTAATTTCAACATGGAAGTCAGTTGCTTGATAATGGTGCTTGAACACAGAAATACACACAATAAAATGTTGAGTGGGTATGTGAGCCCTGGGATGTTCCCCTCACACTCTCCTTACATGCAGAATGTACAGTAAGTTTTCTTTGCATGGCGAAATTATGCTGCAAATACCAGTGTGCCTGTTTATAACAGATTATTATTATTATTATTATTATTATTATTATTATTATTATTATTATTATTATTACCTTGTGTATGCTTTTCAGGCTTCTGTTAGATTCAGTTAGAGTCCTCCTCTGTCTCTCAACAATCATAGAACTACTGTAACACATTTCTGTCATCCTCTCCTCTCCTCTCCTCTCCTCTCTTCTCCATCAAGGACTGGTGTTTTACTCTCCTCTCTCAGCAGATGTGTTGTACACACTGGCTGAGTGAATAAATTCAATGACATTGAGAAGGTTTAGTTCGATAGTTGTGTGTGAATATTTTTATTTTCAGTAAGACATCTTTTTTCTTTTGCACTATTATGTGACTTGTGTTGTATTTATGTGTGTGCATGCCGTGTTTTGACAGGTGCCAGTGGGGAGGTGATAATGCCACCAGCCAGACATTCAGAATACATTTCCTTGTCTCTCACCCTCCCATCGCATTTAATAGTCATCCTGGTAGCTCCCGCGTTCAAAGCCACTTACGTTAATGTGTTTTTGGGATTCAACTGCCTGATCTTAAACCATTTTATATTAGCTGTATTGATCATCACTTCGCTACAAATAATTGTGCAGATAACCGTTATCTGTTGGGGAAATGCAGAGCGTACATATAGGCACCAAAAAGTGGAGAGTCTGCAGAATGGGTAAAGGGAATAAAAAGAGAAATCAATAGAATGTAAGCTGTTTTCACTCTTGGTACAAAAGTTCAGGAAACTGCCATGACGTCGTTCTGCAAAACATAGTCATTCAAACTGGAGAAAAGCTGGCAAATGCTAAACAGCAGTAATCATTAGTTGTCCAACTGCAAAATGTACTTGATAGAACAATTTTGTATTCTTTATCTTCTGGTACCTCAGAGTCTGGGTGAAATGTGTACAAGGTCGACCAGCTGGACATTTATCTTGTTGTTCTCATGTGACCGTTCTGTGCTGTTATGATTATGGCTAACAAGGGAGACACTTTGGAAGAACCAGCATGAACCACATGGACAGTTGAGATAACAGGATGCTTAAAGACTGAAAGTTGTGTATGTGATTCAGAACAGTTTCCGTAGGCGACTCTGAGTGTATCACTTATTGTTCTCCGCTGATCAGTGCAAATTAAATTTACTGAAACTTTAATCCTGGCTGATTCTTTGAATACTGGTTGAAGAGATTTTTTCCAGCAGTACACAATATTGTTTTTATAACAGTAGTATAAAATGTAAACAGAAAAGATTGATGGTGCAGTTGTTGGTAGCTGTGGCTTGTGCTTTTACGTATAATTTGGTCCTGACCCAATAAGATAAGAAACAATAAACCTTTATTAGTCCCACAATGGGGAAATAAAAGTAATAATACAATACAATAATATGGAAAAGTTAAAAACTGCTCTCCTTCAGTAATATATTGGGCTCTTCAAAGAAAACAGCAGTCGCCTTAGAGTGTCCTTGTTTACATATGTCATCCTTTACAACAAAAAGCCCTCCAGTAGCAGTAGTAGTACATTTGCACTATTGGGAATACTGAGGGTCAGGTGACGGAGATGCCTGATAGAAGAAGAAGGCAGAAGGCCAAATGCAGCATGACCTCTTGCTAGTGGTAAACTTAAATTCTCAGCTGTAACACGTTGCATCGAATTTAGCTTCAGGCTCATGCTGACTTTGTTCTCAGGGAGGTTATTATCAGCAGTAGGCTGATTCTTTCTCTGGGTATTGTTTTTTCTTGTAGAGGTGGGAATCATGAGGGACCTCACGGTTCAGTTCGGATCTCAATATTTGGGTCACGATTCAATCCTATCACGATATTGCAAAATCAAGTATCACAATACCATATATTTCAATTTTTTTCACCTTATTCAACCTCAAATCATGTCCCATAGTAAAAGTGTTGACATCTCTTTCATGTAATAAAGTATTCAGTCCAAATAGGCAGCAACCAGACAATTTCACAGTAAATTATTTTTAAATTAAATGGTAAAGGGCATTCACTTATATAGTGCTTTTTTTTTTTTTTTTTCTCATCTCTGGATGACCAAAGCGCTTTATACATCCTACTGTTCACCCATTCATGCACACATTCACACACTGATGGCGGCAGATGCAAAAACAAATGCTCTTAAAATAAATGTCCAACTGATAATAAAATATACTCTTAAAATAAATAATAATCAGTGAAGTAATGGCGAGATGAAATCTCATACATCGGGGAAAATAAGTATTGAACATGTCAAAATTTTTCTCATTAAACATATTTCTAATCAGAGCCATTGACCTGAGATTTTCACCAGATATCAGTAACAACCAAAGTAATCCATACATACAAAAAAATCAAGGCGACTGTGTTCACAGAACAAGTTGTATTTAATAAAGTGGAATGACACAGGGAATAAGTATTGAACACGCTTGTTGAAATTCATTTAATATTTAGTAGAAAAGCCTTTGTTGGTAATAACAGCTTCCAGACGCCTCCTGTATGGAGGAACTAGGTGCAGGCATGACTCAGGAGTGATTTTATCCCATTCTTCCACACAAACTGTTATGCCCCCAGAAAATGTGTTTAATGTGTGCTTTTTATTAGGACGTGTGTTGTTACCACAGTTCAGTGCATTTATTCATTCTTGCAGTTAAAAACTACAAACATGGCGGCGGTGCATGCATGGAGTCAGGAAGTGACTCGCCATGTGACGATCAGCGTAGCTAGCTGCAGCTTCAGAGCACACACACACAGTTTTCAGCTCCTCAGTCAGACGTTGTTCTGATTCTCACTCTGCTCAGGCAACGTCTATAAGTATTAAAATTGTTAAAATAAGGAGTTAGTTACACGTTTGTTGCCGCTTGATGTTTTATCGGTTAAAAAACAATTTATTGCACAAAAAGTGTAGTTTATTTAGCTAGGCTGTGCCATTTTACTTGAACGTCATGCTGCTCGACGTGCATATTAATTCAAATGTTGTTCTGTATTGTGTTACAGTTTCACAAAATTCCAATTAAACTCTGTGGAATTTAATCGTCTGTTTCCTGGAGTTTTTTGGGAATGTTTAAACTGATTGGAAACAACCCATGACAGTAAAAAGACGGCATTAAAGCTACAAGGGACACAGAGACTGCCATCATGCGGAGCTCCCCAATATCAAGAAATAGGTGGCTAACACAACGGCTCCCGGACAGCTCCACGCTAGCCCCCTTCTCCTGATATCACAACCACGTTAAGCCGCAATGTTGCAGCACAGCAACAACAGCAGAGAAGATGAAGATAAGCAGTCAGAGTATGCACACTCAAAGAAAAGCCACTCGTCTAGCACATCGTCCAGCGTGAGCATTAGCATGGCCATCGCCAAGACAAAGGCGAAAGCTGAAGCATTGCAAGCTAGAGCGGCACACTCAAAGAGGGAAATTGAACTCAAAGTGGAGCAGGCACACATCCAAGCCAGCCTTGAGGCGTTAAAAGTGGAGAAAGAAAAACATGCCACCATAGCAGAAGTGAATGCCTTCGTCGCTAGCTTACAAGACATAGGCATTGGGTTACGCAGCGAGGCTAACAGCACAGTCCCTCAGTCCATCAAAGACCAGCACACCGCGGCCTTCGTGGCAGAACAAGTTAGCCTGCACGGCAGAGACTCGCCTGCTATGATAGACAGTGATGAAGCTCCTCCAGCATTTCATCCTTCACACCCTCAATCAAATGAAATTACTCCACTAAGAATCCATCCGCCTGACACCAACCAAAACCCACATGCTGCTTCCAATGCTGCTGTGCCTCACCACGCTCCTCAAGACCCTCAGCCAAGCGAAGCACCACTGCAACAAAGCTTCAACCAATCTCCCTATTTCCCCCAAGCTCCTGTCATGCCGAGTTCTACTCGCTTGCTGAGAATTGCATCCCATCGTGGTGGACACGCGGAAATGGGTGGGACTGTGTGCTAGAACACCTGGGAACGCGCAACCATGTGCGACAACACGCATCTAAGGGAGTGACGCTGTAATACCACAAACTCTAAAATACAACCCGACAGCCAGGCTTGGAACAAGTTGTACATTTTTAGAAGTAAAAATTATTACCTCTTGTAAATGGGCTTTAAATTATGTTTATTTTCCAGACATTTTAGTGCTTCAAAGGGGGTTAGAAATCACAGTGATCCAAGTCTACATAATAACAGAATAAAATGACGATCATGATTTTTTTTCCAGATTCTTTGAGACTCTTGGATTCTTTAGTACATCCACGTTTCAAGTTTGAGGATCAGTTTATTATGAATGTATGAAGCTGGTGCAAACTTGTTTTTGAGCATAATTTATTTACATATTATTACATATGCATTATTTTTTGATCATTTATTTTCATTTAAAGTTGTAATGATGTTCTAGTTACAATTTTGATGATGACAGAATTTTTTTTTTCATGTATTGTTCATTGCTGAGTTAGCTTTCCAATAAAATGTGTTAATTCCAGCTGGTGTCTGAGTGTGTATTTATTCAACTAGATGAACTTCTTTGAAAGGGGGATTAGTCTTGATATGTGTGTGTGTGTGTGTGTGTGTGTGTGTGTGTGTGTGTGTGTGTGTGTGTGTTGGATGAGACTTGTAATCGCACCTGTTTTGTTTTTCTTTTGAATTCTTGGATGGAATATGGGTGGGCAATATAAGCTGCAGCTTCAGCCATCACCCATTTTGGATAACTTATGTTGAACTGTATAATCAGATGAGTTATTGTTTAATTTGATCTTGTTAGATTTTTCCCCCCTTTGTTATATTATTCTGTGTCACATGCACCGTTTTTATCGGCGCTCAGACCATATTCCTCCTCAGCCCAGCTCTTACTTTGACAGCGTCTTAGCGGGCCTCCAGCTGTCAAGCTCTATGGGACGGCTGGAGGCCAATTACCTCTCATTAGCTGAGGCGCTGTCAACCACTATAAAAGGGAGTGGTCCTGATTGTTCAGTGCTGTGACCTCGCGCATATTATCCACGCCCTTCTCCGGTGTGGGTAAGGCTGGAACCCCTACGTCCGGCTCCAGTCCCCCTCTCATCATCATTTGTAAGTGTACCTTTGTATTGTTTGTGTTTTGCCCCATGAGGCTCTTTCCTTTGTTCCTTTCCGTTATTGTTAATAAACAACGCAAACTCACAGGTCAGCCCTTGGCTCTTATTTATGGCTCGCAAGAGCCATACGTAACAGTAGGTCACAGCCAGTGAGTTGCCGGCTGCCGTGAGTTTGCTAATTGGACTGTTTGTTCCTACCTGTCTGGGTACTGTGCTGGAGGCATGCTGTCGCGGAGGTCCCGCACTCAGAGTCCGAGCGATGTCCTCGCAGACGCCCTCGAGTGCGTGGACAAAATCCTTATTACCGCCTCCCTCCTCGACTTCAGCAGCGACGTGCACCGGTACCTGGACCAAGCTGAGGAAGTCCTCGATTATCTCCCCCGCTTCACCGACCACCCTGAGGTAAGCGCGAGGACATATGACATTGCTGCACATCGCGAGATACTCCGCGGGCTGGAGGGAAATCCCAGCAGGAAGCTGAAGAGGAGGAGACGTCGCACCTCGCTTCGGGATCCCGCTCCTGCCTCCATTCCGGCCCGGGAGTTTGCACCATCCGGAGGTCTTCCCCCTCTCATCATCATCGTCATTTCATGCCGACGCGGAGGTCCCGCACTCAGAGTCCGAGCGATGTCCTCGCAGACGCCCTCGAGTGCGTGGACGAAATCCTTATCGCCGCCTCCCTCCTCGACTTCAGCAGCGACGTGCACTGGTACCTGGACCAAGCTGAGAAAGTCCTCGATTATCTCCCCCACTTCGCCGACCACCCTGAGGTGAGCACGAGGAGATATAACATCGCTGCACAGCACGAGATTCTCCAGGGGCTGGAGGAAAATCCAAGCAGGAAGCCGAAGAGTAGGAGACGTCGCCCCTCGCTTCGGGATCCCGCTCCTGCCTCCGTTCCGGCCCGGGAGTTTGCACCATCCGGAGGTCTTCCCCCATCTAGTATGTCGTCACTCGGGATTCCCCCAGAGGAGCTGCAGCTGACAGCAATCAAAATCGGGGACCGAGTGGCTGCTGCTTGCTCTGCTGCGCATCCATCATCGGTTATGAAGCAGGTGGCGGCGGCAGTTAGACTGGTGGAGAGGAATCCAGAGCTGCGTGATTTCCCAGAGTTCGCCGCCCTCCTCGCCTCTGTCTCCGTACAGGAGCGGTGGTTCCCGGACCTCACATTCGCCTCACCCTCCGCCAGAAACCGTCGTCACCTCCATAACCCTCCTCAGCATGAACCCCGTCCGGATCCAGTTCCGGGTCGCCGCAAGGGCTCAATTCCTCGCACAGCTGCCACTCCTGCGCCTCATCAGAGGGGAATCCCCGCAGCCTCATCTCCTCCCGGGCCATCTTCTCCCACTCTCTCGTCAGCGTCCCGTGCCCGGCTCGTTTCGGCTGTCGCCCCCTCCTCCTCAACGCATTCCCCGGCCGCTGTGTGTACTCAGAGTCCTGACCTGGCGAGCTCCATCCCGGAACAATCTCGAGCGGCTCCCCGTCGTCCTCCCAGGGGGTCCTCTGTCACTGTCCGGCGGGGAAAGGGAGGAGCAACGTCCGCCACAGCAGGCACCACTCAGCCTCCAGGAGACAGGGAAGTCCAAGTTCATTCACACTCTCATTATTGTGATTTGCTCTGTCAGACTCCTGGAGGTGGAGTTCGGGGTTCGCAGCTCCCCGAGCTCCCACCACCTGCTGTGGCTTTAATTATTAATCCCGCATCCTCTGTGTCTCCCTCCGCTGAGTGGTCCTCGACGCCAGGCCAACTTCGCTGGATGAGGAGGGGGCTTGCGGTTCTGGAGAGCCTGGTTCCAGTTCCGCAGCTACGCCGTGGGCGGAGGAGGAGAGCGGACTGCAGCGTGGAACCTGCGCCGACGAGGAAGCATCCCCGGCTCTCCACGGAGGAGCGGTCCAGTCCAGCGGGTAGAGGTTCTCCTGCCATCACGCCGTGTGGGCCATCGGCGTGGGCATCGGTGCCAGAGGACTCTCAAGCTGCGCACACCATCATGCCAGCTGTGGAGCCCGACGCAGCTGAGTGGGAGCCTGATGACGACCTCCTGCCATCTGAGCCCGGATCTTCGCAGTCCTGGACGGCGTCAGAACCCGAGATCAGGCAAGTGCTCTGTTTTGTCTTTCTCCTTTATATCTTAGAGCATTTTAACCTGTCTCTTGGGGATATAAGCCGGGTGCAGTCGCCCGCTGCGTCCGAGCTTATCTCGCCGGGTTCTGGCGCTGCCGGTGATCCTGATCCCAGTTCTTCTCTCTCTCCTGAGCCTTCTCCCAGGGTCGCTGGCGAGGAGCTGCTTTCGCCCGCTGTGCCAGAGGTTCCAGGTTCGGGGTAGGAGGTCGGTTCTGGTGCGGCGCCATCCCAATCGGGGTCCAACGCGGGTGCAGCCACGACCCAATCGGGGTCCGACACGGGTGCAGCCGTGACCCAATCGGGGTACGACGAGGGTGCAGCACCAGCGGCATCCAGGTTCGGTGAGGGAGCTGCAGATCCCCTGCCACCGGACACTGAACCGGCTCATCATCATCTTCATCCCCATCTTCACCGTCGTCATCATCGTCACTCTCATTATCCCCCCAAGCTTTCTCCACCAGGGCCCATTTGGACCTCTCACTGTCGGCCCGGCTCGCCCTCACTATTCCTCTCCACGGGGAAGCCATTGCCTTTCTCTCCGCTGCGGGCCTGGTGGCTGAGCGATGTGGGTCGGCCGCCAGAGGGACTGCCGAACCCATTCGGCTCTTTGGTTCGGCCACCCGACCCACTGGACTCTCTGTTCGGCAGTCTGGTCCAGCCACCTGAAGTACTGCGTTTCCTGGCCTGGGATTCGGGTAGGCCGCCCAAATGTTTCCCGTCACCCCTGTTGGCGGTTTGGACGCTGGGTGCGGCGAGACCCCCCGAACTGTATTATTTTTGCTGTTATTCCTGTGCCTAGTCCTTTGTTATTTTGTGAGTGTGCAGATATATGATTTCTTATAGTCGTATCACGGTTAGCGTGCCTTTTTTTTCTCCCCCTCCTGTTTGAGGGATGCCCTGTATCTGTTGGATTTCACCTTAGGAGCCTCAGCTCTCCTTTTAGGTCTCCTGGGGTTGTTTATCTTTGGGTCTGTCTACATATTTTTTAGCATTTTATGGAGTATTGTTTTTTTTCCCGTACTCTGTAATTGCTTCATTTGTCCCCTGCCAATGTTTTTTTTTTTTTTTTTTTTTTTTTTTTTTCTGGCTGCATATTATTAGCATTTTATGGAGTATTGTGCCTTTTTTTTTCTCAGTACTCTGTAATTGCTTCATTGTTCCCTGCCAATATTGTGGTTTTTTTCTCTCTCCCCTTTTCTGATTCTCAGCCTCCTGGCCTGCGCCCCATCCGCCCACCCTAGGTGGTGGTGGTGGTGGTGGTGGTGGTGGGGGGGATTGGGTGTTACTGGCCGTTCTGAGCCCGGCCTTGAGGGGGAGGTACTGTCACATGCGCCGTTTTTACCGGCGCTCAGACCATATTCCTCCTCAGCCCAGCTCTTACTTTGACAGCATCTCAGCGGGCCTCCAGCTGTCAAGCTCTATGGGATGGCTGGAGGCCAATTACCTCTCATCAGCTGGCGCCTAGCGGCTGCCCCGGCCTTGGATGCGCTCTGCAGAGCGTGCCCAAATGCCAAGTCACGTTTCGTTACCTTGTATTCATACATGTGTAATGACAATAAAGTTGAATCTCAATCTCAATCTCAATCAGCTGAGGCGCTGTCAACCACTATAAAAGGGAATGGTCCTGATTATTCAGTGCTGTGACCTTGCGCATATTATCCACGCTCTTCTCCAGTGTTTGTAAGGCTGGAACTCCTACGTCCGGCTCCAGTCCCCCTCTCATCATCATTTGCAAGTGTACCTTTGTATAGTTTGTGTTTTGCCCCACGAGGCTCTTTCCTTTGTTCCTTTCTGTTATTGTTAATAAACAACGCAAACGCAACGGTCAGCCCTTGGCTCTTATTTATGGCTCGCAAGAGCCATACGTAACATTCTGTTCTTTTCTTTTAATCTTTACTTTTAATCTATCCGAAATAAAGATTCATTCATTCATTCATTCATTCATTCACTTTAAATTTATTATCATATTTTTCTCATTATCTGCCACTTAGGTTTGTAAAAATTCTGGCATATTATTATTACCTGTCAGTTTAATTTTCATGTAAGATGTCCAATAGCTTCACTTTTAATCATGAACCTACAAGATACAGTATGCATGCATTTATTTATGTATTAATTGAACTGATGACATTTTTGACATTTTGCAGATGTAGCAGTATGGATACTGTGTGCAGCTGTATACAGACAGGTGAACTTTTATAAAGACTTAACACACAAACATGAGACAACTGATATTTAAGAAGCAGTATAAAGTGAAAAGGTTGGAATTATAATCAAAGCGTACAACAGCTCAACTACAGTGGGATCTGTCAAAATAAAAGGCAGTCTTCAGATCACTGCTTAAAAAAAAAATCTGAGACAGTATTCAGTATAGTACTTTTAGACATGTACTTTTAGAGGAAGTAAAGTCAAACATACCAAGGAAAGAACCCCTCCAAAACTTACCTGAATTTGCCCTAGTGTAAAATACTGTTGCAGTCAGAATGAAATTACGATGATTGAAGCTAATAAATGTAGTCCATCCATCCATCCATCCATCCATCCATCTTCTACTGCTTTTCCGGAGGTCAGACAGCAGTTCAAGCAGAGAAGCCCAGACTTCCCTCTCCCCAGCCACCTGCTCCAGCTCTTCACAGAGGATACCAAGGCATTCCCAGACCAGCTGGGAGACATAGTCTCTCCAGCGAGGCCTGGGTCTGCCCCGGGGTCTCCTCCCAGAGGGACGTGCCCAAAACACCTCAAGTGGGAGGCGTCCAGGAGGCATCCTGATCAGATGCCCATACCACCTCAATTGGCTCCTTTCAATGTGGAGGAGCAGCGGTTCTACTCTGAGCCTCTCCCGGATGACTGAGCTCCTCACCCCATCTCTGAGGGTGAGTCCAGCGATCCTACGGAGAAAGCTCATTTCAGCAGCTTGTATCCGCGATCTCGTTCTCTCGGTCATTACCCAAAGCTCGTGACCATAGGTGAGGGTAGGAACGTAGATTTACTGGTAAATCAACAGCTTTGCCTTAGAGCTCAGCTCCCTCTTCACCACAACAGACCGGTACAACGTCTGCGTCACTGCAGATGCTGCTCCAATCCGTCTGTCAATCTCTCACTCCATTTTCCCCTCATTTGTGAATAAGACCCCAAGATACTTAAACTCCTCCACTTGGGGCAGGAGCCTGTTCCCAACCCAGAGAGGACAATCCACCTTTTTTCCGGCTAAGGACCATGGACTCAGACTTGGAGGTACTGATTCTCATCCCAGCTGCTTCACACTCAGCTGCAAACCGTCCCAGTAAGAACTGTAGGTCATTGCTGGATGAAGCCAGCAGGACATCATGTGCAAACAACAGAGATGAGATCCTGTGGTCACCAAGCATGACACCCTCCGTTCCCTGGCTGCGCCTAGAAATCCTGTCCATAAAAATTATAAACAGGATTGGTGACAAGGGCAGCCCTGGCAGAGTTCAACTCTCACTGGGAATGAGTCCAATCGACTGTTGGCAATACAAACCAAACTGTCACAATGGTCGTACAGAAACCGAATAGCTTGTAACAACAAGCCCGATACCCCATACTCCCGACGAACCCCCCACAAAAAAAACACAAGGGATGTGGTCGAATGCCTTCTCCAAGTCCACAAAACACATGTAAACTGGTTGGGCAAACTCCCACGAACCCTCGAGGATTCTCGAGAGGGTAAAGACCTGGTCCAATGTGCCACGGCCAGGACAAAAAACACATTGCTCCTCCTGAATCCGAGGTTAGACCAACGACCAGACTCTCCTCTCCAGTACCTTGGCATAGACCTTCCCAGGGATGCTGAGGAGTGTGATCCCTCTAAAGTTGGAGCACACCCTCTGGTTTCCTTTTTTGAAGAGAGGAACCACCACCCCGGTTTGCCATGCCAAAGGCACTGCCCCGGACCTCCACGCAATGTTGCAGAGGTGTGTCAACCATGACAGCCCTACAACATCCAGGGCCTTGAGGTACTCAGGGCAAATCTCGTCCACCTCCGGGACCTGGTCACCAAAGGGATTTTTAACCACCTTGGCAACCTCAGCCCCTGTGATAGGCAAGTTGTCCCCCTCGTCCACAAGCCCTGCTTCCTCTATGGAAGGCGCATGGGATTGAGGAGATCCTTGAAGTATTCCTTCCACCGCCCAGCGATATCCCCAGTCGAAGTCAACAGTGCCCCATCCACACCATACACAGTGTGGACAGGGAGCTGCTTCCCCCTCCTGAGCCACCGGACAGTTTGCCAGAATCTCTTCGAGGCCGACCTTAAGTCTTGTTTCATGGCCTCACTGAACTCCTCCCATAACCGAGTTTTGGTTCAGCAACCACCCGGACTGCACTCCACTTTGCCTGCCGGTACGCCTCAGCTGCTTCGGGAGTCCCACAAGCCAACCAAGCTTGATAGGACTCCTTCTTCAGCTTAATGGCCCCCCTCACCACTGGTGTCCACCACTTGGTTTGGGGGTTGCCACCACAAGATACCCCGACGACCTTGCGGCCGTAGCTCTGGGCCGCTGCTTCAACAATGGAGGTGGAGAACATGGCCCATTCAGACTTCATGTCTCCAGACTCCCTCGGAATGTGGTTGAAGTTCTTGCGGAGGTGGGAGTTGAAGACCTCCTGGACAGGGGCCTCAGCCAGATTTTCCCAGCACACCCTCACTATACGTTTGGGTCTACCAGGTCTGAATGGCATCCTCCCCTGCCATCGGATCCAACTCACCACCAGGTGGTGATCAGTTGACAGCTCTGCACCTCTCTTTACCCAAGTGTCCAAGACATATGGTCGCAGGTCTGAAGACACAATAACAAAATCGACCATCGACTTGCGACCTAAGGATTCCTGGTGCCAGGTGTACATATGGACATCCTTATTTTTGAACATGGTGTTCGTTATGGACAAACTGTGGTTAGCACAGAAGTCCAATAACTGAGCACCACTTGGGTTCAGATCGGGCAGGCCATTCCTCCCAATCACCCCCTTCCAGGTTTCACTGTCATTGCCCATATACGCATTGAAGTCCCCCAGTAGGACAATGGAGTCTCCAAGAGGACCACTCTCCAGCACCCCAGTCAGAGACTCCAAAACGAGTGGGTACTCTGAACCATCACTTGGTGCATAGGCACAAATGATGGTCAGGACCTGTTTCCCAACCCGAAGGCGCAGGGAAACAACCCTTTCATCCACCAGGGAAAACTCCAATATAGAGGCAGCAAGGTGGGGGGACACAAGAATACCCACCCCTGCTCGTCGCCTCTCACTCGGGGCATTGTCTCCTGTATGCAGACAATGAATTAACTAACACACACAGCATACATGTTTTAGTACCTAATAGCAATAACTTGCTGTGATTACAATGTCATATGGGGGACTTTTTAGTGCTAACTAGTATTAGCAATCATTAGCTTTCCTTCATATTTGATCTATTTCGTATCTTCATGCCTTCCACTGCCCCATGGCTTCAGTACTTTTCCAGTGTTTCGTCTCACCACCTGTAGCCTTTTCTTGCTCTCCTTTTTTGCCTTTACTCTGACAAAAAGCCAGCGAGCAGCAGGCTCGCCTTGATATCCATCTTGTGTTTTTCTTGTCACATACAAACAATGTCATGGGAGTGTCGAGCTGCTTTGCTGTCAAGATCTCACTCACTTAAGGTGGTATTCAATCATAATGGAAAACGAACAACACCATGGCAAGTCGGACTGAGTACGTGCTAGTGAAATTATTATTATTCTCAACACAGGATCCACGCTATTTGCCATCCAAAGTGGCAGAAAAACAATGTGGCACATGACCACTGACATAACGTGCAACCCCTCTATAAAGTCCCACAATTGACAGTGCATGTCAGAGCCGACTAAACTGAGTGATCGGGGAAGAAGGGCCTTAGTCAGGGAGGTGACCAATAACCCGATGGTCACTCTGTCAGAGCTCCAGCGTTCCTCTGTGGAGAGAGGAGAACCTTCCAGAATGACAACCGTCTCTGCAGCAATCCACCAATCAGGCCTGTATGGTAGAGTGGCCAGACGGAAGCTGCTCCTTAGTAAAAGGCACATGGCAGCGTGCCTGGAGTTTGTCAAAAGGCACCTGAAGGACTCTCAGAACACGAGAAACAAAATGTGCTGGTCTGATGAGACAAAGATTGAACTCTTTGGCATGAATGCCAGGCATCATGTTTGGAGGAAACCAGGCACCGCTCATCACTAGGCCAATACCATCCCTACAGTGAAGCATGGTGGTGGCAGCATCATGCTGTAGGGATGTTTTTCAGTGGCAGGGACTGGGAGACCAGTCAGGATAGAGGGAAAGACGAATGCAACAATTTACAAAGACGTTCTGGATGAAAACCTGCTCCAGAGCGCTCTTGACCTCAGACTGGTGCAACGGTCCATCTTTCAGCAGGACAACAACCCTAAGCATACAGCCAAGATATCAAAGGAGTGGCTTTAGGACAACTCTGTGAATGTCCTTGAGTGACCCAGCCAGAGCCCAGACTTGAATATTTTTGGAGAGATCTGAAAATGGCTGTGCACCGACGCTTCCCATCCAACCTGATGGATCTTGAGAGGTGCTGCAAAGAGGAATGGGTGAAACTGCCCAAAGATAGGTGTGTCAAGCTTGTGGTATCATATTCAAAAAGACTTGAGGCTGTAATTGCTGCCAAAGGTGCATCAACAAAGTAATGAGCAAAGGCTGTGAATACTTAAGTGATTTCTTAGTTTTTTAAATTTTAAATAAACTGGCAAAAATCTCAAAAATCTTTTTTTTCACGTTGTCATTATGGGGTATTGTGTGTAAAATTCTTTTATTTAAATTTTTATTTAGAGCATACAGGTCAATACAGCATTGTATAAAATTCATTTACATCCCATACTCCTTTTTTTGTGAACAGTTTAAGACAAAATTGAATTTTAAAAAAGGAGAAACATTTGTTATTGAATTACCATCTTTTTTACAGAGAAAATAATTAAAAAAAACCAACAACAACAACTGTGAGTGGCTTTGGAACAAGGAGAGGTGCAGTTATTGGTGGCTGTCAGTGATCAGATCTGATAGATGAGACATATGTGTTCCAGGGTTGCCAAAACTTTAAGAATGTGTCCATGTCCTGCCTCAATGTAAATATCAACTTTTCCATCACATAAATACCATGAATTACATTGGTCCATTCAAGTGAAGGAGTCTCTTGTCAATCATTGTTTTTGTCAGTGCTTTCTTACTTGCCAACAATCGAACATTGAATAAGTATTTTTCTCCTGTTCCTTCCAGTGATTCTGGTTTCAAGCCCAAATACAAAGTTTCAAAGGAAAAGGGGATTGTTACTCTGAATATTTTCTCCATTATTGTGTGTGCGTTATTGTCTGTACATTGCTGAATTACCAGGCATGACCAAAACACGTGAAAATGATTTGCAGTGTTCTCACCACAAGAGTGCCAACAATTCAACCCTTTGTGAGTAAATTTGTTTTGTACAGGTGTTCTGAAAAATCTTACGAGGTTCCTCCATCCAAATTTTCTCCACAACAGGGATGAAATACTTTTCCATTGTTATTTAGTTTTTCCCATATTTCCAATTGTAAAGTGAAATTCTGCTCTTTTTCCCCATTTCTCTTTTATATATGATGTGCTGTCTTCTTTTAATTCTTGAAGACCATGGTATATTTTAGAAATGTATCTGACCCCTGGGATCGCTTTATATGCCATTAAAAAGACCTTCAAAACACCTGACTGGGCTCTTTCTAAATCCTCCTTTTAAAGTTTTTGTTTATGTGGTGTCGAAGCTGAAAAAACTGTAAAAGCCTTGGTTTGTTAGATCTTGTTTTCTTTTTTAAATCATCAAAACTTTTTAAAGTTTGCCCTGTAAAAAAAAAAAAAAAAAATTAAAAAAAATCATATTTTACCAGTCTGTTCTCCATTTTTTTTTTAAATCTATCCGTTTAGTTAGGAATAAAGTCCTGATCATAGGAAATCCATTGTAGTAATCGATAGGGTTCTTTAGTTTGATTATCTCTGACCACCTTAAACCGAATCTTTAGTTGGGTCTCTATCCACGGGTTAGAGTCATTCAAATGTTTAGGTAAGGCACCGTTCCTTTTTATCACCTGTTGGGGAATGTTCCTTGTTATTTAGCATTCTATCACCTTCCATTTGTCATGATAGGCCCCTCCAAGGCAGAAAGATCCAAAAGCTGAACTGCATTTGTGACATTTAATAACAAAAATCCAGAAGAGTGTAAAAACACAAAAATACAAAGTAACTTATAGGAATGGCACTCCAGAGCTGAGAATGCTCTGGAGGAGATGAGGAGATCAGAGAGTAAATCACAATCATCAATGCAGCTGCAAAGAGGGAATAAGCTGGCAGTCTTAAAGTGCTGATGACACATTTTTGACTTCATCTAATTTTTCAACACATAATACAATATGACGAAGTAGGTTGGTCTGTGCAGTTATAAGTCAAACAGGCTTTTTTTCACGCGAATATCCGACGTTTTCATCAGTGCCACGTCACCAATTGCGTCAGTGGCTAGAAAACCCCGTGGCCATGTTGTCACGTTATCGGGAGAACACAGCGCTTGGCTGCCCATTGTACACACAGGATGGAAGCGGTTGAAAACATCGACGATGGCTCCAGCACATGTAGTCTGGAATTGGTTTGTGTTGTTCAATCTTCAGAAGATTATAGTTCTGAAGAATGGGATGATAATGAAGAATCTGGGGGCATCAGACCTTATAGTTTTGAGCCATGGCAAATGGGCATCATGCCAAGCGAGTCAGACTCAGAGAGTAACGGTGGAGAGGCACACATGCCCAGCAGCAGCAGTGACAAACACACGGCAGCGGAACACCGAGTGTTATTCTTTTGTTACAGATATAGCAACAAATTATTTGTTCATAAATATAATTTATTTAAACCCGATTTTTCAATAAAATCATAGCAGTGTATTGTCTGTGGCTCAGGCATCGGGTTTATTAAGGATTATATGTTGAGTTCTTGTTTTTGTTTTGTACATATGTTTTATGTGCGTTTTGAGCCACTTTCAGGTGGGCACTGTCCAAGATTCGCCAGTCTGAACAAACCTGTCTTCCCCCAGCAAGGTACAACAATAGCTCACCCAGGGTGGGTGGTGGGGGAACAGGCCAGGATGGAATGAAGCAAAAGCCCGCTCAGGACCCACACCCATCAAAATAAGAAGTATTAAGCCCCCCGGGCCAAAAAGCTGGTGGACGGCAAGTTGGAATGAGTCAGGTGGCCTGCAGGAGAACATTGGCCACCTGACCCAACTGGACCGAGTCTCTGACTTTTCTCACCAAGAGCCAGGCAAGATTTCTCCAGAAAAGAAAAGAGAAAAACAAAAGAGAGCACTTGCCTGAGCTTGAGCTCCACCGCCGTAAAGGACTCCATCGATCCAGACAATGAGGATGTCTCAGGCCCGGTCTATTGGCGGTCCAGCTCTGGTTCAAACTCTGCTGCGGTGGCCTCCGCAGCAGGCATGATGGTGGTCGCAGTCCTTGTCTCCCCAGATGAAGGAGCCCACGCTGGCGGCTCGTCTGGCGTGGCACCTGGGGGTCGGCTCCGTGCTGGCACCAGGATTGGGTCCTCCAGGGCCACAGGCTCCTCCATCGCCTGGTGGCTCATTTCAGGGACCGGTGGACACTCAGGGACAGATGGAGGACACACGGAGAGAGCAGGTGAGGAATTATTTACTGCAGCAGGTGGGGAGAACTCAGGGGACAGCATTTCCTGAGTCTCCCTACCGGGAATCAGGCAAGGCATAGCATCATAAATTGACATAGAATGAAATGAAACTTGCCTGTCATCCCAGTGTGCGATGTTATCTGCTGCAGCAGGCAATCATCCCTCTCCGTGTCTATGGTGAGCTTGGGCCCCTCTGAGGATTGTGGAGGAGCCGCCCCTGTAGTCACGGTGGTGGACGTGGCCGGGGAAAACGTGGAGGGTCTCTCGGCAGCAAGAAGACACGTCGAGGGGATGGAAGTTGCAGCAGCAGCGGAGAGATCGAAGGCTGACGGGACAGCCGGCGAAGGAGAAGGAGAGAGAGGAACTGCTACGGGAATTGTTGGGCTCGGCGTAAAGGAAATGGCTGCCGAAGAGGCGGGAGGATTCCTCCGGCGGTCCGGAGCAGGATGACATTGCCGCTGTGGAGCTGACAGAGCAGGTGATAAGGAGGCAGATGGCATCGGCGGGAGCGGAGGAAGGGAGAGTCTTATCACCTGAGGCAACAAGTTGGCTACTTCACCCCAGCACAGCATCTCGTCCTTGCGGGATAAGCAATTTCGATCACTGATCGCCATGTCCTCGATCATGGAGACAAACTCCAGCTCATCCCGACCCCACTTCCTCCTCCTCTGGTCTGGTTCACCTGCAGGAGACATGACAGCTCCACCGGACAGGTGAGTGGAAAAACACAAAAAGAACAAAAAAGAATTCACTAACGCAGCAGCTGGGTCTTATTCACTGGTGGCTGCATTCTGTAACGATAGGCCCCTCCGGGGTAGAAAGACAGACCCAAAGGCTGAACTGCATTAGTGACATTTAATAACAAAAATCCAGAACAGTGCAAAAACACAGAAAATACAAACAAAGTAACATACAGGAATGGCACTCCAGAGCTGAGAACGCTCTGGAGTAGATGAGGAGATCAGAGAGTAAATCACAATCATCAATGCAGCCGCAGAGAGGGAATAAGCTGGCAGTCTTAAATAGCTGAGGATGTGACAAACCAATGAACAACAGGTGCAGGCAAGGAGGCGGGCAGGTGACCTAATTACCCATCTACTCACAGCTGAGATGGTGAGCAGACAGTGAGTAGCTGGTGGGTGTGTCTGGAAAATGAGGAGGGAACTTGTGTCACAAAACCACTGATGGTCAGTAACGCTTTAGAAGTAACGCGTTACTGTAATCCGATTACTTTTTCAAGTAACGAGTAAAGTAAGGGATTACAATTGCAAAAAATATTAGTTAGATTACTGTTACTTTCCCACAAGCAGGCTGCATTACTGCGTTACTAAACCGTGATGTCGTTTTGTGAGACTGTCTCGTGACAATGAAGTATGAGCAGCGCGACATCAATGGTAAACAACAGACACGTGTAGTGATCAACAAGAGACAACATGGAGCGCGGGGGAGAGCAGGGCCATGCAGCGTTTAATGCTTGGAAGTACCGACATTACTTTGAGTTTGACTCGGTAAAAGGTGACAAAAACATTAGCGTCCGCTGTACACTCTGCGTGGGAAGAAAACTTTTATCTACAGCGAAAAATTCCACCTCAAATCTGAGCAAACGCCTAGCAAGCCAGCACAGGAATGTGAAACTCACTGAGAAACCCCCAGATCCCCCCACTGACATACCCGCTGTGGCTACCACATCCAATTCCACCGAGTGAACCTCCGAGGGCCCCTCTCCTGCTAAACAGGTGAAAATACTGTAGACTTAAAAGTGACAGGACTTAGTGCCGCTGAACTGAAGAAGCTCGTCGCTGGCTATATTGTCGAGGAGATGTTGCCCATTTCCACTGTAGACTCTGAATCGTTCCGATGCATCGTAGAAAAAATACTGACCAAAAGCGGTGTCAAGCTGCCGCAGAGAAAGTCATTTGCAGGATACCTTGAAAGAGAATGCGACATAATGGACGCTAATTTGAAGGCTGCACTCGGAGATGTAGACTTTTTTCCACCACTGCTGACATCTGGATGGTGAATAATAAAAGTTTTAAGGGTGTAACAGTTCACTGGATTAATTCCACTTTACAGCGCAACAAGGCCGCCCTAGCATGTAAGAGAATTAGAGGCAGGCACACCTATGATGTAACTGGAGAAGAGATTGAAGAAATCCATTCATCATATGGACTGCATGGCAAAGTTGTTGCCACTGTAACGGATAATGCATCTAATTTTACCAAAGCATTCAGAGTATGTCAGCCCTGTAATTTGGAGTCTGAATCTGAAAATGAAGAAGAAGGTGATGACGAGGAACCAACCTTTACAGATGTCATAGAAGCTCTTTCAACCACATCTGGTGATGGACAGTTTAGCCTCCCTCCACACTACAAGTGTGCATCACACACAATTAACCTGATTTCAACAAGCGATGTTGACAAACATCTAAATTCCTGTGCAGACACCAAGGCTGTATATAGGAGTAGAATGGCAAAATGCTCTGCTCTTTGGACTACAGCAAGTCGATCAACATTAGCCTCTGAACAGGTGGAGGAAGTCAGCTGCAGGAAGCTAATTGTACCCACATCCACAAGGTGGAATTCCCTGTACGAGGCCATTTCCAGAATCATCACAATTCTGATGAATGAGCTGAATCCTCTGTGTGTAAAACTGGGAATCAAGTGCCTTAATGAAAGGGAGTACCTATTCTTACAAGAGCACTGCACCGTGATGAAGCCCCTGACAGTAGCACTGGACATCTTACAAGGGGATGAGTGCACCTATGGGGCTTTACTACCAACACTCACAAGCCTGATGTCAAAGACACTTGCCCTGAAAGATGACCTCTCTAGAATGACAGCCAGCCTTCCAGATGTCATTGTAAAGGTAAGATTATTATTTCATAATTGATTTGGGTGGATTTGTTGAATTTATTATACCATTCATGGTGAGCAGATGTTACACTTCGTTTGTTTTAAGCAGTGAGTACAATTATTAAAATGATAGAATATAATAAAAGATCAATTATTCATCCCCTGTTCAATATCAGGGATATTGATCATCATTAATCATGAATATTAATCTAACATCAACAGAAGACTGAAATAAAGAGGTCAAAACAGCCTCAACCAAAATTAAATCTCATACAGTACTGATAGCACATGAGATGGTTTAGGTCAGTAAAGCCCACAAAATAATTAAAATAGCCGATTATATAGCAAAATAAATATATACTTAGTTATATCATATTGTATTTTACAGGCCATCAAAATTTGTTTTGATGCTGTACTGGATAGCCAAGAAGGACTTCTTGCAGCGGCCACTTGTCCCAAGTTCAAACTTTGATGGCTGACAGATGAACGTAGGAGAGAGCATGTGAAGGAGCTTCTGACAACAATGTTGTAAAGCTGCTCCTGCAGCTGACAATGCTAATGTGTCCCAACTGGTAGCCAGCCCAGCTCAAATGGACTTTTTTGATTTTGAGAACCAGCCCACAGAAAGCTTCTCAGCAGAAAAAGAAGTAACTGACTATTTAAGGTCTGGGTATGAGGTTGAGGTTCTGAATCAGTTCCCATACCTCAAAAAGATGTACATGAAATACAACACTCCAACTCCATCCAGTGCACCAGTGGAACGGCTGTTCAGTTTAGGTGGCTTGGTGCTTTCCCCGAAAAGGAACAGACTGTCTGATAGGAGGTTTGAGAAGCTTCTGCTGATGCGATATAACCACTGTTTCACGCCGAAAGAAAACAAAAAAACACAGGGCCTTGTCAGGGTAGCCATAAAATGAGACTGGACTAACAGCCTAAATGTGGCATGCAACAGCATTTTTTGTTTTGGTAAACTCATTATTACTCCTCTGCACTTTACCAACTGTTAAAAGATGTAAATGTTAATAATTTGGAATACAGTCAGGAGAGACTTTGATTTTAATTATTTTATTGCTGTATTTTATTTACATCTATTCGAATGAAGGAGTATACACACAATAAAGATTTTTATTTTATATGCTGGAATATGCAGAAATATAAGTTAACAGACTTGCTTTATTTTATTAATATACGGTGGAATGTGCAGAAATTAGGTTTAAATGTTCAACAGTTTTCTTCAACTCAGACTGTTGCATTTAATTTAATTTTTGCTTGATGCTTGCTAGAAGTTAAAAGATTGAAACTAATAAAACAAGTTTTAAAAAAGACACTTTCATTTGATTCAATTTTATATGATGGAACAAGCAGAAAGAATAGAATTAAGCTGAAAGGTCTATTGCTTTATAGCGTATTCAGGTTGTGCATAATGTTTTTGAAAAGTAAAGTAAAGTAATAAAGTACCTAATTGCTTCTGAAAATAAGTAATTAGTAAAGTAACTAGATTACTTTCTTGGAGAAGTAATCAGTAATCAGTAACTAATTACTATTTACAAGTAACTTGACCAACACTGCACAAAACAAAATATGGAACCACACTACAAAAGCTGACAAAATAATCATAATAGACTTAACATACTCAGAAATAAATTAAGATTCTGAGCTCTGTGCTCAGACTCATGACACCATTGTGCAGTGTAGGATGGGTTACATATCTTTGCTAAGGTTTTAGTCTGAGTGATTTTGAAATAATCTCTGATATTCGGCAGTGCAAGACTACCTTTGTCTTTTTTTAGCTGTAAGATTCTATACCTGATTCTTGGTTTCTTGCCCTGCTATACGAATCTTGAAATCATTCTGTCCAGTTCTTGCCATGTTTCTTTGGGAGGTTCTACTGGTATTGTTTGGAAAATATATAGAAAACGTGGTAATATATTCATTCGGACTGCTCTAATTCTTTGTGTGGTACCTAAAAGGGGTATCATATTCCATCTTGATAGGTCAGATTTTATTTTTGCCATCAGAGGGTCATAGTTTAGTGTTATAATTTTGTTGAGTTGTTTAAGGATATTAACCCCCAGATTTTTCATAGATTCCATCTCCCAGTTAACTTTGAATTTGTCTAGTAAATATTGATTTGGGTTATAATTGAATGTTAAAATTTGGGTTTTATGCATGTTCAATTTGCATCCTGATAACTCTCCATACTCTGAAAAAACAGATTAATTCTGGAAAAGAGATGACTGGTTTCCCCAGGTATATTACAATATCATCCGCGAAAAGTGCTATATTATGTTCCTTCTGACCAAGTGTAATACCATGAATTTTTTTGATTCTCTTATCCATTGGCTGAAAGATTCTATGAAGATCATAAAAAGCAGTGGAGACAAGGGGCAGCACTGATGGCACCCTCTTTCCAGTTCAAAAGATGATAATTTAATTTACCGTTTATTCTTATCTTAGCTGTTGGTTTTTTGTATAGTGCCTGGATAGTTCTAATGAAGCTTTTATGAAAATTGAAACTGGACAAGATTCCATATAGGAAGGCCCAGTCAACCAAATCAAATGCTTTTTCAGTATCTAGTCCCAATATGACTGCATTTAAATTATATTTTTTAATTAATTACATGTAAAGTGCATCTGTCTTTGTCTTATAAAACCCGTTTGGTCAAAATGAGTTATGTCTGTCAGTATATTTTCTAACCTTTTGGCAAAGGTTTGGAGTAAAAAGTTTATAGTCCCGATTGAATGCACTGATTGGTCTGTAGTTGGAGCATTCCAACATATTCTTTCCAGGTTTAGGTATGACTGCAATAACCCCTTCTCTCCAGAAGGGGGGGATTTCCCTAGTGTGGAGTGCATGATTAAATGTTTTCAGGAGGAGAGATATACTGTAGTTGTTTAAAAATTTTGTACCACTCTGCTGTATAGCCATCTTCTCCTGGGAATTTGTTTGCTTTAAGTTTCATAAATGCTTTATCTAATTCTTTAAGTTGCATTTTTGCCAGTAGTTTTTTATTTTGTGATTCAGAAAGTTGGGGAAGATTTAATGCACCTAGGAAAGCATCAGATGTGTCTCCTTTTTTGGGGTGGGGGGGAGTACAAGTTCTTGTAGTAATTCTCAAGGCTTTTATGAATTTCCTGAATTCTAATTTTTATTTCCTTTGATATTGGGTCTCTAATTTTGTAAATTATTCTCTCTGTTTGCTGTTTCCTCAATTTATTGGCCAGTAGTTTTGCTGATTTAAAATCAAATCAACCTTTATTGTCATATTGCTGTACATACAACTGTGGTGCAGGCAAGATGAAATTGCGTTTCTCTCGGCATCCATATAAGCCATACACACCTTAAGTAAAAGAACATGATTTAAGACACACTCACACATACCCTCACCCCCCACCCCACCACAGCCATTCACACTTCCCTGAGACATACTTGAAAACTAACCAGAACTATAATATACAAATAATATACATAATGTCCGTAGGTGCAGTAGTATGTATGAGAGATTCCGGATCAACTGTTCAGCATCCTAACAGCTTGTGGAAGGAAGCTGTTAATCAGTCTGGTGGTTCTGCCTCTAATGCTCCGGAATCGTTTGCCAGATGGCAGAAGTTCAAAGTGTTTATTCAGAGGGAGAGAACGGTCCTTGACAATGTTCAGTGCCCTGCTCCTACAACGGTCCTGAAAAAGTTCTTGGACAGAAGGGAGGGAGACTCCAATTACCCTCTCAGCTCCCTTAACTATCCTCTGCAGGGCTTTTTTGTCTGACATAATGCAGCTGGAGTACCATGTAGCAATGCAGTACGTCAGAACACTCTCCACCACACCTCTTTAGAAGGTCCTGAGGATGCAGATGGGGAGAGAGGCTTGTTTGAGTTTCCTCAAGAAGTGCAGTCTGACATGATGCTTGACCCAGGAGACAGACAACAGACACGAGTAGGACAGTTAACAATTATTTATTAACTCCAAGTGTTGTGTTGGTGTGTGAATGTGAGGGTGAGTGTGATATAGGAGGTGTACTGGAGCCGAGCGAGTCCTGCCACAACCTGGCAACCCTGGGAACACACAAAGCACAGGTGTTAATACTGTTCACAGCTGAGAGGTGTAACAATGACTGCTGCTTACTTGCAGGTATTGCCTGGAGACTCTTGCAGGCTCCGGGAGCGAGTGTTGGAAGGTGAGCGGGAGACTTGGCGTCGTAATGAGGTGGGAAGATTCCGAGGAGGAGGAGGCGAAGCCCCGCTGCTTCGGGGAATAGGTCCTCCATCAGGGAGGTCCACCTGTGCACAGGGAAGAATACTTTGACAAGGTAAGGCAGAATGTGGCTTACGTGATGAGGCTTGATGCGCAGGGGCTTTGACTTGAGGTCCAGAGCATAGAGCGTTCCGCAATGTTGATAGACGACTCCGTGCTGAGCTGTCAGTGGATCTGGCTTTTATGGCCTGCTGAGGATTGGAAGCAGGTGTGTGCGCAGCCGGGGCTGATGATGGCCCAGCGGCCGCCATGACAGTACTCCCCCCTCTAGAGGTGCCTCCAGGCACCTGTTCCATCCTACCTGGATGCGCCCGATGGAAGTCGCGGATGAGCTGTTTGTCGAGGATCAATGCTAGGCGAATCCAGGAACGGTGTTCAGGACCGAATCCCTCCCAGTCCACCAGGTACTGAAGACCCCGACCCCGCCTGCGGACATCTAAGATGGCGGTAACCTCCCAAGCCGGGTGGTCGTTGATCAACCTCGGAGGGGGAGACGCCGCGGGGGGTGGGCACAGAGGGTCAGAGATGTAAGGCTTCACCTGGGAGACATGAAAAGTGGGACAGATGCGCATGGAAGGGGGGAGAGCTAGACGCACAGCCACAGGGTTAATAATGCGAGAAATGACAAAGGGACCGATAAAGCGCTTGGTTAATTTGCGCTTCTCGGCCGGTACATTAATATTCTTTGTGGAAAGCCAGACCGTTGACCCACCTTATAATCCGGGGCCGGTTTCCTGTGATGGTTGGCTACCTGGATGTTACGTTCAGTGGTTCGGAGAAGGACTCTGCAGGTGATGGTCCAAATTCGGCGACAACACCTGGCGTGAGCCTGAACCGAGGGAACAGCCACCTCCTTCTCCTCCTCCGGGAACAGCAGTGGATCATACCCCAACGATGACTTGAAGGGGGACATCCCAGTTGCCGGAGGCACCGTGGAGTTATGTGCGTACTCAATCCAAGGTAGGAACGTACTCCAGTAAGAGGAGTATGAAGATATGACGCAGCGGAGTGCAGCCTCAAGCTCCTGATTAGCTCGCTCACACTGGCTGTTGCTCTGTGGATGGTGCCCTGAGGAGAGGCTCGCCGTGGCCCCCAACACCGAGCAAAACACCCTCCAGACGTGGGAGACGAACTGGGGACCCCAATCCGACACAATATCTGACGGGATGCCATGAAGGCGGACCACATGCTGCACCAGGAGATCAGCTGTCTCCCGAGCCGAAGGCAACCCATAGAGGGGCACAAAATGGGCTGCCTTGGAGAAGCGGGCCACTATGGTCAGGACCGAGGTGAAGTGGTCAGAGGGAGGCAGGCCCGTCACGAAGTCCAAAGCCACATGAGACCAGGGGCGGGAAGGGACTGGCAGGGGATGGAGAAGACCCGCTGTGGGGGAAGATGAAGATCTCCCGGTCGCGCACTGAGTGCAGGCCCGGACGTAGCTGGTGACATCCTTCCTCAACCCTGGCCACCAAAAGGCTCTCTGGAGCAAGGCAATGGTACGGGCGATCCCAGGATGGCACGCCAGCTTGGAGGCGTGGGCCCACTGGATGACCTCACTCCTGGCAGAGGTGGGAACGAACAATCCCCACCCACCCCCGGGTCGGGCTCACCCTCCTGAGCCCCCCTGACTCTATCCCGGATCTCCCACACGAGGGCGCCCACAACACAGGAGGAAGGCAGGATGGTCTCCTCCTGATCCTTGGACGTCTCCGCCTCGATCTGCCTAGAGAGGGCATCTGGCTTCACGTTTTTACTCCCAGGTCGATAGGTGATTGTGAAATCATAACGTCCAAAAAAAAAGGGACCAGCGGGCCTTGCGGGAGTTCAGCCGTTTGGCCGTCCGGAGATATTCTAAGTTCTTATGGTCCGTCCAGATGACAAACGGCTGAGCAGCCCCCTTCAGCCAGTGTCTCCACTCCTCTAGGGCGAGCTTGAGTGCCAACAACTCCCTGTCGCCAATGCTGTAGTTCCTCTTGGCGGGTTGCAGGCGGCGAGAGAAAAAGGCACATGGGCGAATCACTCCATCCAGAAGTGAGCGCTGTGAAAGGACCACCCTGACTCCAGAATCCGAGGCGTCCACTTCAACTAGGCACTGAAGGTCCGGGTCCACCTGGGTCAAGACACGGGACGAGGCGAACTCCTCCTTTAACTTCCCAAATGCCGCAGCAGCCTCCTCGCTCCAACAGAAGGGGCTCTTGGGGGACGTGAGGCTGGTCAGGGGTCAGGCAATAATCTCAAAGTTGGGTACAAAACGACAGTAGAAGTTGGCAAAGCCCAAAAACCCCTGCAACTGCTTCCTGGAAGTGGGGGTGGGCCAGTCCACTACCGCCTTAACCTTGGCCGGGTCAGGGAGCACCTGATTGTGTGCTATCACAAACCCCAAGAATGACGTTGACCTGGTAAAAAAATTCACACTTCTCGGCCTTGACAAATAACTGATTCTCCAGGAGGCGTTGAAGGACCCGTCTGACATGCACCTGGTGCTCTTCCAATGTCCGCGAGAAGATAAGGATGTCATCCAGGTATACAAACACGAAGGAGTTCAGGAAATCTCGGAGGACGTCGTTAATTAGGCGCTGGAAGACGGCCGGCTCGTTGGTTAACCCAAACGGCATCACTAGGTGTTCGAAGTTGCTGCTTGGGGTCTGAAAGCCCGTCTTCCACTCGTTGCCCTCCTTGATTCGCACCAGATGATAGGCGTTTCGAAGGTCCAGTTTGGTAAACCATGACGCCCCCCGGAGAGAGTCGAAGGCCGAGTTCATCAGGGGCAGCGTGTACTTGTCCTTGATGGTTATATCATTGAGCCCCCAGAAATCAATGCAGGGACGAAGAGAGCCATCCTTCTTCCCCATGAAGAAGAATCTGGCCCCCACCGCAGAAGAAGATGGTTGAATAATTCCGGAGCTGAGGGACTCCTTAATATAAGTGTCCATGGCTTCACGCTCAGGGGCTGAGAGACTGTACAGGTGGCTTGCCGGAAGTGGGGCCCCAGCCCGGAGATTAATCGCGCAGTCATAAGGGCGGTGGGGGGGAAGGGACAGCGCCCGTGACTTGCTGAACACTGCTCTCAGATCGTGGTAGATCTCTGGTACCTTGGACAGGTCCAGGGTCGGTGACGTGGGAGGAGTCATTGGCACAGAGGGAGCACACGCTGCAGACTGGAGGCAGGCGCTGAGGCAGAAGGAGCTCCAAGCGGTGATATTCCCTGCCTGCCAGTCAAAAGTGGGATTATGTAGCCGTAGCCATAGGTACCCCAGGATAACAGGAGAGGTGGAGGTGGGCAGCACCAGAAAGCGAATGTCCTCCCGATGATTCCCAGAAACAATCACCGACACGGGGGCCGTCTGGTGGGAGACAGCGGTTAGCGGGGCCTTTGACAGTGTGATGAGATTGACAGGAGGGCGAAGGGGTTGACAGCTGAGGCCCAGGTGGGTTGCCAGGTCTCCTGAAATGAAGTTTTGCTCAGATCCAGAGTCAATGAGGGCATGTGTGGTATGTGCTCTGTGATTATAAATAAGTCTGATGGGAACAAGGCAACTGGTGAGGGGTTTTGACTGATCTACGTCCGTGAGTCCCCCTACAGTGACCAACGGACTTCCCCTTTTACCCGATTAGTACACTCAGCTACCTCGTGAGACTCACTACCGCAGTAGAAACACAGCCCAAAATCCCTCCGGCGCTGTCTCTCAGCCGCCGAAACTCCTGATCGCCCGATAATCATCTCCTCCTGCCCCGGTAGTTCCTCTGAAGGAGGCAGAGCCAACAATGGTGAACGAGAGGAGCGGGGGCATGGCTTACCTGAGCGACCAGCAGCCCTTCGCTCGGCTGCCCGCTCCTTCAGTCTATTGTCTAGACTAATAGTGAGTGAGATTAATTCACTTAAACAGTCTGGTTTATTCCGTGTCGCTAGCTCATCTCTTAACTCAGAGCTGAGGCTACGGACAAAAATGCTACAAAGTGAAGGATCCCCCCGTCCCACCTCTGCAGCTAACACCCGGAAGTCCACGGCAAAATCGGCCGCAGATCTACTGTCCTGCCGAAGGTTTAACAAGTGGTCTGTTGACATCGCATCCCTATCGGTGTGATCAAAAACCTCAGCAAAATCGGCTACAAATTGTTGGTAGGTTAAGGTGGCATAACTGGGCTTAGCCATAACTGTATACACCCAAGCTAGTGCTCTACCCTCGAGTAGGTTGGAAATATACCTGATCTTGCTGTGGTCAGAGGGAAAATCTCCCAGGACACGGTGAAAAACTGTCTCGCACTGGAGCAAAAAACCCCCGCACCTCCCCAAGTTTTCTGCTGAAGCGAGCGGCGGTAGGCACAGGGGTGAGGCGAGGTAAGGGAGGCTGATGTAACTGGCTAGCAGGAGGGTTAGCGGGGGCAGGTGGTGCCCCGACGACCGGGGGAAACGCCTGGTGACCCTCCAGGCAATCCAGCCGGCTATTAATCTGAGTTAATTGATTTAATATAACTGTCTGTTGGTGGGCAATTAAGTCTACTTGGGCGCTAAGAGTGTTAAGACGGCGCGTCAATGCGCTGTCTGCTGGGTCGTCTTGACGGAGTCGTACTGACATGATGCTTGACCCAGGAGACAGACGACAGACACGAGTAGGACAGTTAACAATTATTTATTAACTCCAAGTGTTGTGTTGGTGTGTGAATGTGAGGGTGAGTGTGATATAGGAGGTGTGCTGGAGCCGGGTGAGTCCCGCCGAGACCTGGCAACCCTAGGAACACACAAAGCACAGGTGTTAATACTGTTCGCAGCTGAGAGGTGTAAAAATGACTGCTGCTTACTTGCAGGTATTGCCTGGAGACTCTTGCAGGCTCCAGGAGCAAGTGTTGGAAGGTAAGCGGGAGACTTGGCGTTGTGATGAGGTGGGAAGGTTCTGAGCAGGAGGACGCGAAGCCCCGGTGCTTCGGGGAATAGGTCCGCCGCCAGGGAGGTCCACCTGTGCACAGGGGAGAATACTTTGACAAGGTCTCAGACTCAGAAAAGATTTATTGCCAAGTACATTAACAGATACTGATAACAGATCACTGATAACAGATCACTGATAGCATACGAGGGATTTGACTTGACACAGAAAATGAACCTGCATTTCCGGTGACACGGCTGCATCTGAAACGCGCCTGCCAACAGAAGGGTACAGGTAGCATAGGAAATAATACAATAGGAAGGAGCAAAAAAAAATCATTGATTTCAGAATAGTGGTCATATATGATCAATATTATGATTACAAAGAAAAAAAAAGCCCTCAATGCACAATCAGCAGACCAAAAAAGTTCACAGGACACAAAGAGAGCAGTGAGTGAGTCATCTTTATCATCAGTTTGTGGATCAGTATGAGTGCAATGTTGAAGTAAGTGTTGTATCAGTTAAGAACAACAAGGACTCTTTGGCAGGAGATGTTTTGTCTGGCTACTGGCAATTGTCCTTGGCAATTGTCCATGCAGCTGCCTGTCCGAAGGCCATGAGCTCAGTGTTTTGAAAAACAAAGACTGCAGATGATCAGGAGGATTTTTGTGAGGGAGAGATTAAGTCGAATAGTACTGATCACAGAGTGGGAACTTTATATTCTCTTACAGATTCAGTACTTAATCCTTCATTGCTGGGCGTTGAGTCCATCATGGATAGACCGTAGGTAGAAGGTAAGGCAGAATGTGGCTTATGTGATGAGGCTTGATGCGCAGGGGCTTTGACTTGAGGTCGAGAGCATGGAGCGTTGCGCAATGTTTATGACAGACGACTCCGTGCTGAGCTGTCAGTGGATCTGGCTTTTATGGCCTGCTGAGGATTGGAAGCAGGTGTGTGCGCAGCCAGGGCTGATGACGGCCCAGCGACTGCCATGACACAGTCTCTGCTGGGCCCGCTTCCTGATCCCCAAGGAATTCTTGCTCCAGGTCAGGTCCTGTGAGATCTGCACTCCGAGGAACTTGATGTTTTCCACTCTCTCCACTAAACGGCCGCCGATGCTGAGAGGGACGTGTTCAGGCTGTGACTGCCGGAAGTCGACAATCATCTTCTTCGTTTTGTCCACGTTGAGCACCAGATTGTTCTCCCTGCACCAGCCCTCCAGGTCTCTCACTTCTTCCCTGTACATTGATTCCTCATCCCTCTGAATAAGTCCTACCACCGTGGTGTCGTCTGCAAACTTAATAATCTGGTTCCCCTCATGTCTGGATACACAGTCATGTGTTAGAAGTGTAAACAACAGTGGACTGAGTACGCAGCCTTGAGGGGATCCGGTGCTCAGTGTGATAGAGTTGGAGATGTTATTTCCAACCCGGACAGACTGAGGTCTCTCAGTCAGGAAATCCAGGATCCAGAGACGTGTGGCGGTGTTCAGACCAAGAAGGAGTAATTTCTCCATCAGTCTCTGGGGAATAATGGTGTTGAATGCTGAACTGAAATCAATGTACAGGAGTCTGGCGTAGGTGTCTTTCTGATCCAGGTGGGTGATGACAGAGTGCAGGGTGGTGACTATAGCATCCTCCGTGGAGCGGTTTGAACGATACGCAAACTGGAGCGGGTCATGTGATGCAGGGAGGCAGGCTGTGATGTGTGGTTTGACAAGCCGTTCAAAACATTTCATCACAATTGGTGTCAGCGCAACAGGACGATAGTCATTCAGACAGGACACAACTGGTTTCTTTGCCACCGGTACTATGGTAGAGGTCTTAAAGCATCTGAGCACTATGGCCTGACTCAGGGAGATGTTATAAATGTCAGTCAGGACATCCGCCAACTCGCTCGCGCAGTCTCGGAGCACACGTCCCAGGATGTTGTCCGGACCTGCAGCTTTACGTGGGTTGACCCTGGTTAGGGTCCACCATGTGTCCGCTGTGTTGATGGTGATAGCTGGCCCAATCGATGGTGGGGATGGGCCAGCCCTCCCTCTGATTGTTAGGTTTGATGCTTCAAAACGTGCAAAGAAGTCGTTGAGCCTGTCTGGAAGCGAAGCGTCGTCATCATCGACCCCCTGCCTAGACTTATAGCCCGTCAGTGTCCGAACACCCTGCCACATCTGCTTGGTGTTCCTAGTGTCACAGAGGTGTCCCTGGATTTTCTCCGCATAGGCGCGCTTCGTCGTCTTAATTCCCTTTGAGAGCACAGACCTGGCTGAGCGGAGGGCCATCCTGTCCTTCGCTCTGAAGGCTGCATCTCTGGCTGTGTACCTCTGCAGTCATCCAGGGCTTATGGTTTCCCCGTACAGTGATGGTCTTCACTATAGTGACATCCTCTGTGCACTTCGCGATGTAGCTGGTGACCGTTTCAGCATACTCCTCCACATCTGTCTTGTCTTCCTGGGAGGCTGCTATTTTGAAGACCTCCCAGTCTGTGCGCAGAAAACAGTCTTTCAGTGCAAAGGTTGCACTCTCTGGCCAAATCCTGATTTGTTTCACTACTGGCCTACTGCGCTTCAGTAGAGGTTTGTAGGCAGGCACCAGCATCACGGATATGTGGTCAGAAAGGCCAAGGTGGGGGCGAGGTGTTGCCTTATAAGCATATGTGTTTGTGTACACCAAGTCCAACATGTTCTCTCCTCTGGTCTCAAAGTCTACACATTGTTTAAACTTGGGGAGCACAGTCTTTAAACTGGTGTGGTTAAAATCCCCCGCAACCACCACAAAACTGTTCGGGTGTGAAGTTTGGATTTCGCTAATAGCATCGTGCAGCTCTCCGAGTTCCTCTTTAGCATTAGCATTAGCTTTAGCGTTAGCGCTTGGCGCTATGTAAACAGCAGCTATAAACACGTTGGTGAATTCCCTCGGCAGATAATATGGCTGACAATTTACAATAAGGAACTCCGCCAACGGAGAGCAGTGTTTAGATACTAACGTGGCGTTAACGCACCAGTTCTTGCTAACATAGATGCATAGCCCCCCCCCCCCCCATGGCTCTTACCGGAGAGGCTCCCAGTTTCTCTGTCTGCCCGGAACGCCGTCGTACCTTCCAGTTGAATGGCCTCATCAGGGATGTTGTCGTGGAGCTATGTCTCCGTGAACGCAAGCACACAGCAGTCCCTCCACTCTCTCCGGGTTTCTCTCAGCAGACACAGCTCGTCCAGCTTGTTGTCGAGGAAGCAGACATTAGAGAGAAGGAGTGACGGTACTGCTGGTCTGGAGGGGTTAGCCGTTAGCCTAGCATGAATCCCAGCCCTTTTTCCTCGCTTTTGCTTACGTTCGTTCCGCTTATGCTTCCTCCTCTCCCGGGTAGCCTCCAGCGGGAATGCTGCCAGAATTCCATGCTGGCGTAGAATGTCCAAGTCACAACCGAGTGCCGCGATTCTTGCAGCGTGCAGTACCTTGATGTTTAATAAGGTCTTACGGTTGTAAGTTTTGCAGAATGCACGTCTGGGAAGATCAAAACACTCAAAACTCTCACACTTGCTGATGCCAAGAGGGGCCGCTGCGTCCATGCGCGCCGCCATCACATGTAAGATTTGCTACCTGTTTCATAGTATTTTTGTTTCAGAAATGTAAGTTTCTTCTGAATTTCTGCACAGTATATCTCATTTATTTGTTTTTTTATTCCCTTAATATTGTGGATGTCATTAGATTGAGTGTTGTCTTTATGCTCTCTTTCCAGTTTCTTTAGTTCTGATTCTAGTGTGTATTTTTCTTGTCTCAATTTCTTTTGAAGTGCCATTTTTGCAATAATCTTTCCCCTTATTACAGCCTTGCATGCATCCCATAATATTAAAGGGGACACTTCCCCGCTATCATTTTCTTCCTAATATTTGTGAATATCTGATTCCAATTCATTTTTCAGTGGTCCTTTCAGTACATTCAATTCAATTCAATTCAACTTTATTTATATAGCGCCATTTCACAACAACAGTCATCCCATAGCACTTTCAACTGTAGGGGGGACCCCCACAGTTGCAGAAAGGCCCCAGCAATCAGGCGATCCCCTGTGAGCAAGCACTTGGCGACGGTGGAGAGGAAAAACTCCCTTTTAACAGGAAGAAACCTCCAGCAGAACCAGGCTCAGGGAGGGGCAGTCATCTGCTGCGACTGGCTGGGGGGTGAGGGGATAGAGAAGATGAAAAGAACAGACATGTAGAGAGCAAACAGCACAATGGGGACTCAATCTATGGGAGAGAACAAACAAATGTTAATGACCAGCAAAAAAATTATTTCATTGAGAGTGAGGAAAGGAGTGAGGCCCAGTGTATTACTGGAGGTCCCCCGGCTGACTAAACCTATTAGCAGCATAACTAAGGGAGGGTTCAGAAACACATGATCCCTCCCTAATTGTAGGCTATATCAAAAAGGTAGGTTTTAGCCCTATTCTTAAAAACAGAGATCGAGTCTGACTCCCGAATCCAGATTGGCAGCTGGTTCCACAGGAGAGGAGCTTGATAACTGAAGGCTCTGCCTCCCATTGTACTTTTGGAGATTCTAGGTATTACAAGTAATCCTGCATTTTGGGAGCACAGTGCTCTGTTAGGATAATACGGTAGTATCAGATCTTTTAAATAAAAAGGAGCCTGATTGTTTAGAGCTTTGTAAGTAAGAAGAAGGATTTTAAACTTAATTCTAAACTCTATGGGAAGCCAATGAAGGGAGGCCAGAACCGGAGAGATATGATCTCTCTTTCTAGTACCTGTTAAAACTCTTGCTGCAGCATTTTGGATCAGCTGAAGACTTTTTAAAGATGTTTTAGGACAGCCTGATAATAAAGAATTACAATAATCTAATCTCGAGCTAACAAAAGCATGGATCAGTTTCTCAGCATCACTCTGAGACAAGATGCTCCTAATCTTGGCAATATTACGCAAATGATAGAAGGCAGTCTTAGAAACAAATTTAATATGTGAATTGAAGGACAGATCTTGATCAAAAATAATTCCAAGGCTCCTCACAGAGCTATGAAGAGAAAGAGTAACTGCATCCAAACTGAAAGTTTGATTTGGAAAGGTATTTCTAAGGTTTTTTGGACCAACAAGAATGACTTCAGTCTTATCTGAATTTAATAGCAGGAAATTACAAGTCATCCAAGCTTTGATTTCCTTAAGACAGGCTTCTAACTTGGCTAATTGATTACTATCATCTGGCTTCAATGACAGGTATAATTGTGTATCATCTGCATAACAATGAAAATGTATAAAGTGCTTTCTAATAATGTTGCCTAACGGAAGCATATATAAACTAAAAAGAGTAGGGCCTAGCACAGATCCCTGTGGAACTCCATGACTAAGCTTTGAGTTGAAAGAAAACTCATTATTTACATGAACAAACTGGAACCTATCAGATAAATAAGATCTAAACCACTGCAACGAAGTTCCATTAAGTCCAACATAGTGTTCTAATCTATCAAGTAGAATATTATGATCGATAGTATCAAAAGCTGCACTAAGGTCTAAAAAGACAAGTACAGAAACCAGTCCATTATCAGATGTGATGAGGAGGTTGTTAGTGACCTTTGCTAAGGCTGTTTCAGTACTATGATGGATTCTAAACCCAGATTGAAACTCTTCAAGTAAACCATTTCCCTGCAGGTGGTCAAATAATTGCGTAGCAACAACTCTTTCTAAGATTTTTGAAATGAAAGGGAGATTAGAGATTGGTCTATAGTTAGCTAAAGCTCCTGGATCTAGCGTTGGGTTTTTGAGTAAGGGTTTAATTACAGCCATTTTAAAAGCCTGCGGTACATGGCCTAAAGTTAATGAAGAATTGATTATATGAAGAATAAAGCTACCAATAAGTGGGAAGACTTCTTTAAATAACCTGGTAGGAATAGGGTCTAAAAGACAAGTTGAAGGTTTGGATGAGGAAACTATTTTGTCTAACTCACAAAGGTCGATTGGAGTAAACTCATCAAGACAGACATCAATTGAAGGAGTTGTAGTAGCTACAGTATTTAAGTTAACTGTGGGAAGAATCTGATTGATTTTATCTCTGATGGATGAAATTTTATTATTGAAAAAGTTCATAAAGTCCTGACTAGTAAGCTCTAAGGCAATGCTAGGATTGACAGAGTCCTGACTCTTTGTCAACCTGGCTACAGTGCTGAAAAGAAACCTGGGATTATTCTTGTTCTCTTCTATTAATGCAGAGTAATAACTCGTTCTAGCTTTTCTAAGAGATTTTTTTATAAATTAAAAGATGATTTCTCCAAGCTAAATAGATTTCATCTAAATTAGTGGAGCGCCATTTTCTTTCTAATGATGAGTCTTCTGTTTTAAGCTACGAGTTTCTGTGTTGAACCAAGGAGTTAGAAATCTCTGATTAGACTTTTTCTTTTTTAAGGGGGCCACCAAGTCTAGAGTCTGATGCAGAGAAGCTGTAACACTATCCACCATGTTATCAATTACAGAAGGAGCAAGCTGTCTATAGCTTATTTCTGTTGTGTTGACACATGGCATAGAGGAAACAATCTGCATAAATTTGGTAACAGCATCATCTGAGAGGCATCTACTGTAATAATATTTTTCTTTAGGAGCCAAATAGTCAGAAATAGTAAAATCAAAGGTTAACAGACAATGGTCTAACAGTACAGGGTTATGAGGAGACACTACAAGATTTTCTACTTCTATGCCATATGTCAGAACAAGGTCCAATGTATGGTGGAGGTAATGAGTAGAATTTCCTACTTTCTGAGAAAACCCAATCAAGTCTAATATTGAATTAAATGCCACATTTAGGCAGTCACTATCTACATCCACATGTATATTAAAGTCCCCTACTATAATTATTCTATCAGATTTCAGCACTAAATCAGCTAAGAAATCAGCAAATTCGGATAAAAAATCTGAGTAGGTTGATGGGGGACGATAAACTATGGCAAATAAAATTGGGTTTAACCTAAAATTGCTAAAGTGCCCAATACTGAGGACCAGGCCCTCAAAGGAATTATAACATGTTTTTTGCTTTACATTAACTAGTAATTTGGAATGGTAAATTGTTGCTACTCCTCCTCCACGACCAGAACTTCTGGGATTTTGACAGTTTAAATAACCAGAGGGAGTTGATTCATTTAAACCAACATAATCCTCTTGCCCTAATCAAGTCTCTGTAAGGGAAATTAAATCAATCTGATGATCAATTAACAGATCATGGACTAACAGAGACTTGGGAGTTAGAGACCTAATATTGAATAAACCACATTTAATTTTTAAATTATGAGGAGGAACAGAGGCCAAATCATTCAATTTAGAGGCTTTATGTTTAATTTGAGTTTTACCAGTATTTTGCTTAATCACTTTGGGATGCTTATATATTATATTTTTATTTACTTTGGAGGGAGCAGACAATGATTCTCTGATGGGGAAGACAGGGGCTAAGTTGAGGGGTGGCAGATGAAGAGGAGCTGCAGAGAGGCGTGTAAGACTGCAGCTCTGCTTCCTGGTCCCAACTCTGAGTAGTCAAGGTTTTGGAAATTTGGATAAAAAAGATGCCAGATTGTTAGATAAATGAGAAGCACCATCCAAAGTGGGATGAATGCTGTCTCGTCTCATAAGACCAGGTTTTCCCCAAAAAGAGCTCCAATTGTCAATGTAGCCCACATCATTTGCAGGACACCACACAGACAGCCAGCAGTTCAAGGATGACGAGCGGCTAAACATGTCATCACTGGTCAGATTGGGGAGGGGCTCAGAGAATACTACAGTGGCAGACATCGTTTTTGCAAAGTCACACACCGATTCTACATTAAAGTCCTTGTACGGTGACATTTTTTTATTGAACTAATAAACTGATTGTATGAAAATATTCCATTCTGGCCATTCCCGTGATTTAATATGTGTCACCAGCCTCCATAAATGACTTTATTTGGTAATAGCCCATCTTTCACTTAGTGATGCTGCAGTACCGCCATCTGTCGATCGGGGTGGGCAGCAGTGACGTCAGCACAGGAAGAAGTGAGGGTGATATTGCCTGCCTGTGCTGTGAGCATCATCAGAGAAACATTCCCATCAGATCACTACAAGGCATTTTGCCTACCAAGATTAGATTTGTGAAAAATGATATTTAAATAAAGTTTTGTAAAATCATATATTGAGTTTATTAATGTTCATGTCAATTTTATAATTCTAATATTTCAGCATTCATCAAAGTCGCATGTCATATACATTTGAATAATTTTTCTACCATTTTATGGTATAAAATTTGGGTTCCATTTTTAAAAGCACATTTCTCTTAAAATCTTAGGCTTATATTTGTTTGTCTTAGCAAAATATGTTGCTTCCCTAACAATTGAAAGCTGAACTTTCATTGCTAATTGGAAATTTCTTCTACTTTTACATGTTTGATTTTGAAAATCTAGATACATGTTGCTCAACAGCATCAGCTTTGATGGGACGCTGAAATTTGGCACTCAGTGTGGCAGGAACTCTGGCTTGTACAGAGTGCCACTGCTCCCATAAGTGGGTTGGATCAACCAAGGTTTTGTTGAACAGAGTATCCATCAGATCATCCACATATTCTGAAAAAAAATATATTCAATAAAAATTAGACATCCATTTGACTACAGTATGAAATACAAATTTGACCCAAATTAACATAATTTGATAAAAGCTATGAAATGTGAAAGTTGAATGAAGACCAACCCTCCACCCACTGTAAATATCATATACAAGCCTAGAAAATGATACTAATATTTCTTATACTCCCCGAAAGTTGGATTAACTTTCTTTGCTTGCAGTGTATATCTGCCTTTTTTGAATTTTGGGTACCTGATGATGAAGACCGGCTTACCATCACGATTCTGTGCCTGCTTGCAGCCTGCATTTTCATTAAAGTGCATTGCAGCTAAACAAAGTCTGTAATTAGAATATTATCACAATGATTTATTTTTGGACATATAAGTGATCTGTCTATCAGCAGAAACTCTATGTAATTGGCACTGTTATTATAATTGCATTTCATATTTTTGGTCACATATTGCATCACCTCACCTTGTCAACATTCCAAGGAATGAGAAGTGTACACTCTTTGGTGCAAAATGAATAATCAGACTGTGGAAAGCCTCCACATTTGAAGGTTGCTGCCCTGGACTCAGCTTTCGCACATCCCTGAGGACCCGTGTTTTGTTGATCATATCAACAACTTTTTCACAGCCCTTTGTCCCTGAAATAAATAAATTGTAGGTGTGAGATATTTGACCAAAAATGATGAAAATCAATGGGATAATAATTTTTATATATATATAATACATGCACTGTTGTTTCATTGTGTGAAACTGTTTTTTGTGTTAGGTTGCAGTCTCTCAGGAGCTGGGGGATCGTATGTAGTGCTCGCATCTTTGTATTTGTACTACGCAGGCGTGCGCGCAGCTGAAGCCGCTGATGAGCGGCGAGTCGTGACACAAATTGCATCTTATTCTCGAAATCGCTGTCAACGAAATGTCTACTGCACATGTTGGGTGAGTTACCGTACATCATTCCCAATTTTTTGCGTTTTCTGAACGAATTTCACCCATGCCGTTCTGATTTTCCCAGGGACGGGAAATTCATAACACTCACCGCGTGCTCCGCTGGTATATACGTCGCACCCGTAGACAACACAACGCCAAACCATAATTAATTCAATTTCTGAAATCCTAATCTTAATAAATAATCTATTTGTAAATCCACAAGTACTCCGAGAAATATCCGTGATTCGCCGATTTTAAAAACGTAAACAACAAACAATGTCCGCCGAGCGTGTGCGTGTCTCTCCTGTGATGATGTCACACAGTCAGTGGCCATCTTAGCCGCTGATCGCTCGGCTGAGTCAGACAGCTCTCAAGGACTGTTCCGGCCCCGGATTATGAGCTGCATTTTGGTGTGCAATAACTGATGTTTGACACATCTTTAATGTCCTTGCTTTTGACTTTAATTGCATCAAACACCGTAAAGACTGAAACAATCAAACACCAAGAACATTATTTTTAGCTGTGGACACAAAATTCTAGTATTACAGAAATTAAAATCAACTGCATACACACAAATGTAAACATTTATGATCTCAAATTGGTAGATTTTTTAGGTTTACTGAGTTGTTGCAAGAAAGCTACCAACAAAATTATGCAGCATTTACTGTAAACAAATACAACAGATTATCAAATCCACATTTAAAATTGTATGGTTTGTGCACATCAGATTTTCATATTAGAAACACACACAAAAAGTTTCTATTCTTTGAACATGTGCACATTCAAACAACCATCATTAAACTTCAACAGAGTTAAACATTTCACTAACCACTTTGCCGGGTTGCAGCCTTCCGAGGGCAGAAATTCCTTGCAGGCTCTCACATTTGTCTGCAATTAATAGCCCGGAATAAATACCTTGTAAATTGGTATTTCAGCTAATTTAAAGTCAAGATGTCAATTCAAAAACATAACAATAAAATTGACTAGAACTAGGCATCCAGTAAATAATGGATTGCCAGATTTGCACTTCTAAACTACCAAAGGCCATGCAGGCCGGGGGATTGCAAGCAGTGATCGACCTGAATAATACTGCATTTACTTCAAGTCAAAAATACATCCCTATTCACAAAATGAAGCTTCAAAAATTACTTTTTCACAACTATTACAGTTTTTTGCACATGCATGGAGACTAGGTGAAAAGTTACTTAGGCATGGATATTACTGACAGTCACATGGTCTAGTCACACTTCAACAAACTTCAAAAATATCATCATCTCTCAAACAATCCACAAAATATCGGGTAGATAATTGGCTATGAGGGATTATTTCATCATTATGACAGTTTCACCCTACCTGGGCTGAGGTAAACCGCTGGATGGCTTGGATTCTGTTTTAGCCAGCCATGCTCAATGTGTCCGTTGCCATATGCTGCTGGACAGGAAGTCTCAAATCGTCTACTTCCTGTTGCGAATAATACTTACACTTAATGTATTTTTGATGGCAAATTATTTCAATAATTCTTAAATCTCAAAGGACAAATTTCTAAACCTAGGTTTTAAAAGAAAATATGGAGGGAATAAATAAATAAAAGGTAGGGAGTTCCCAAGGGATTCCCCAGAGGTCAAAGGTCATTTCCGGGTTGGGGGTTCCCCCAGACACAAAGTAAACAACTTTTGACTAGCACACAGAGCCAGGCTATGAGTATATATATACCTGCCAAAACAAATCTTTGGGAGGCATTGCTGTACAACCAGAGGTCAAATACTAGAAAGGATGTCACTATTGACATATATAGCGGGGAAATTACAACAGTCACAAGAATTGCCATGTTTCTCACATGGATCAAACAAACACAGCTGCTGCCGTTACAAGGACAGCGTACTTCAAGAGCGCATTGTCACCTTATGCGACATTTGTTGACACCAAAACATGTGCGGTTCAAATTAGCTCGTCTCACACAAAAATTTAAGATATGATTTAGCAATATTGAATTTTCGTCCGGACAAGGCCTTTAAGTTTCGTGACTTCAGACTGCCGGAGACGGATGTCATTAATGCCAGCGTGAATAACAATTGTGGAGTATTTACAGTTACTTTTAGCCAGTATTTTCAAATTTGACTCGATGTCGCCTGCTCTGGCCCCAGGAATGCATTTGACTATGGCCGCTGGAGTCTCTAGGTTCACGTTTCTGACTACAGAGTCGCCAATGATCAGAGTTTTTTCTCAGCGGTGTGTCGCTGAGCGGGGAAAAACGATTAGAAACGTGAACAGGTTGGTGGTGGACCGGGGGCTTTGTGACTAGGCTTCCTTCTCACTGTCACCCACCCATCTCCTCGCTGCTGAGGACAGCAGAGGGACCACTAACAGTGTTAGCTATGCTAGCTAGCTCCGCTGTAGCTAAGGGGCGTCCGTCAGAGTAACTGGCGCAGACGTGTTTCAATGCAGCGGGAGCCGGGATTCCAAATCAGACAACCTACCTCGCCTCGAGCGCCTCAAAAAGACAACATGTTATTACAGTTACCGTTATCACTAAAAGAGGCAGAGGTGTAGCCAAACATCTGACAGAGAGAGCACACCAGAGGAGGAGAGGAAGGAGAGCTAGTAGCCATCACTAGTGGCTAACCCAAAAGCTCAGGAGAGTGAGGAGAGCAAACATTTGAATTTAAACCTTCAACAAAATGTGGTTATTTTTATTCTTTGAATATTTAAGGCCATACAGATTGGGACTGCGGTCAAAGAGATCCATCAGCCCTATTTTACAAATTCGTACTCTCCCATTTGTCTCTATTAAACATAAAAAATAGTCAATCTTTGAATATGTGAGTGGGGTGCTGAGTAAAATTTATAATCTTTTACACTGGGGTTGAATTCCCTCCACACATCGCAGATTCCCATCTCATTGAGTAACATCCTAATTTTTTGTCACAAGCTGAGCTTCTGGAGGTTCCGCCAGGCTCAGTCTTGTGGCTTTTTTTCTGTATTTATACATTTGTTGTATTTTGTGCTTTGGGTTTTCTGTACTTTTGTATTGGTTCTTACTTTCCTGTTCATGTTATGGGTTTGTTACTCTCATTTTGTATTAGGTTGCATTTATTTCTCTGTCTGAATTTGTTGATACTTTATTCTTTGTATTTCGGACTGTTGTGTTCTTTCTCTGGGTTGACTGCTGTCAAGTGGCGTTTCCTGGTTGTACTCCGTGTGGACATTGCGCTGTCAGCTTTCAGCTCCCCTCACTCTTCTCTCATCGCCCGCAGCTGATCCAAATTATTAGTTATTGTTAATCTTTCGCCCGCTCATGTGACCCCACACCTGTCACCACTTGTGCATTTGTTTCTGACCCTATTTAAGGGCAGTATTTTCTTTTCATTATTGCTGCTGTCTTGAGAAAACCTGAGTTCTTCTCGTCTCCACCAAAGCCCTGTCCCCGCTCTGCTGCGTAATTTGTAAGTGATCTCCTCCTGTTGGTATTTTGTGTTTGAGCACCGTTATTGGGCTTTATGTTTTTGTTATTTTCAATAAATCTCACAGCTCACAGTTCAGCGCGTGGGTCTGTCTCTCTGCCTCGAGGGGCCATTCATGACTTTTTTTTTTTTTTTTTTTTTACTTTGAATGTTATTTTGATGTGGAGAATTACCTGATACTATCCCAGTACCGGTTCAGTCTTCGATTGAAGTGTCCACCATATATCACTAAACCTTGGGCTTTGGTTTTCATTAGGTCAAATATGTTTTTATAAAATTTCCATTTGGCTCCTGGAAGTGCATATGCATTCAGCAGGATGATATCTTCTCCTTCTAGTTGACCAAGTACCATGCTAAATCTCCCTTATCTTTATATCCTGAGTTTTTTTTCAAATATAATTTTGGTTGAGATCAAAGTTGCTACCACCCCCCCCCCCCGACTTATACGAGGATGAGGAAATCAGTTTAAACCCTTGTCTATTAAGTTTAGTGTGTTCCAAATATGTTAAGTGAGTCTCTTGTAAAATATTATTCATGCTTTGTCTTTCATTTTACCTGGAATCTTGGATCTTTTTACTGGGTTAAGGAACCCCTTTACATTATAGGAGATTAGTTTGGTTGAACTCTGTTTCACCTTTAAATTGTCTTAATTAGTATGATAGTGTAGTGTCCCTCTCTTATGCTACTCAAATACTGAAAGAACATCAACAACACAGTATTGATTCAAAGATTCAAAGGCTTTATTAGATATTATTATATATTATATTATTATATATTAAAGAACTTTAGAACATAAAACTGTCAAAGGATCTTCCTGAATTGAGGTCTCTTTGCTGACCTTAGAGGAGCCCCAGCACCGGGAGCCCTCTTCTCACATGTCCATGATTGCTTCCTCCACTGAGTTGTAGAGACATGTCTCTCCCTCATAGAAAACCCTCAGCTTCACGGAGAATGGGGTTTGAAAGCACAGTTTCTTCTATCTTAATACCTTTTTAGCTTCATCGACTTCCCGACATTTTATAAGGACCTCCGGGGCCTAGTCGTTCTCCACAAAAACCTTTCTTTCCTGGTGTATAAACCCTTTTTTCTGCCAGGCCAGCCTCAAAACTTCTTTTGTTCTGAAGCTGGAAAGCTTCACTACCACTGATCACAGGGGGGCTTCTGCTGATGGCTTTTGGGCTAATGTACGGTGCGCCCTTTCTATTTTCAAATCGATGGTTTGGGGAATTGCCAATCTTTCCCTCAAGTTTCCACGCATACAGCCATTGTGGGGAACTCATCTTCGACCCCCTCTTTTAGATCATGAATTCTTATGTTGTCCCTTCTTAGTCTTCCTTCCTGATCAGTTAGCTTAGCCTCCAGTCTTGTCTGTAGTTCAAGTAACTCCAGCATAGTTTCTTCCAGCTCTTTTAATCTTTCCTCTGCTTCTGTGATTCGGTCTTCAGCCTGGTCCACTCTGTTTTTTGTCTTTTTTATTTCATCTTTAATTTCATGAAGTTCGGCCCCACTTTCTAGGCAGAAGTCTCTTAACTCTTGGAGTATCATTTGTAAGCTAACCGTGTTGCTAGCCTCACGTTGCGCTTTCATTTCCGAGTGGCTATTGTCTTCAAGGTCAGATTCTCTGGCTGATGTGTGCCTTGCTCTGGTATATGTCGAGCTCTTCTATTTTCCTTTACGCATAATAACTCTGTCTTTTGATTTTCACTCTTCCACGAGTCTGTTAAATCTAAATTTCATGACATTTTCATGGATGGGATCTGGGAGCTTCAGCGTTAAGTGGTTACTGCCATGGCGTCCAGACCGGAAGTCCTGTGTGTAGAATTTTGAGGAAAAAAATGAATATAATCCATTTTGGAATAAGGCTCCCTGCGATGGACTGGTGATCTGTCCAGGATGTACCCTGCCTTTCACACAAAGATGCTGTGATAGGCTCCAGCCCCCTCATGACCCAAAAAGAATTAAGCAGTAGAAGATGGATGGCTGGAATAAGGCTGTAACATAACAAAATGTGGAAAAAATGAAGCGCTGTGAATAGTTTCCGGATGCATTGTATCTGTTAGGCCTTTCCCCATGTCTCTGAGGCTGGTCACACCGCAGGTCTTAATGCTCAATTGCGATTTCTTTTTTGTCAAGATCTGATTTTTTTATGTGGGCGTTCACATGATAATTTAAATGCGACCCTCATCAGGTTCCAGTGTGAACGGTCCTAAAGCTATGAAGTGACCCCGCATGCGCAGAAGAAAACGTAACATCAGACACAGCGTTGTGTTTACAGAAGTAAAATATGAGCCCCAAATGACTGAGGGGGGGGACAGAACTTCTTCACCTTGATGCAGCGCAGCAAAATAAAATAAATCATTTAGAAAGGTTATGCACAAAATAAATATGAGACCAAGCTTCATTAGACAGTTGTTCAATCAAGCTTTTATTAATTACGTCAGATTGCCAAGGCCAAATCTTATTTACCCCACAAAGACCTGGAAAACGTATTCATGCTTTTATCACCACTAGACTAGACTACTACAACTCACTTTGTTTTGGTTTGGGAAAATCCACTATCCACCATTTGCAGTTAGTCCAGAATGCCGCAGCACGCTTTTTAACAGGCACTACAAAGTATGATCACATCACTCCAGTTCTGGCAGGTCTTCACTGGCTCTCAGTCCATTTTTGCATCGATTTTAAAATTCTTTTATTTACTTTTAAGGTAAATGGCTTGGCACCTTTTAATCTAACCAAGCTTCTGGACTTTTATTCTCCTGCTCAAGCATTAAGGTCATCCAACCAGCTGCTTTTAGTGCCGCCTAAAAGTAAATTAAAACAGAGAGGGGATAGGGCCTTTGCAGTGGCAGCCCCTAGATTATGGAAGAACCTACCACTCCATATACACACTGCAGAATCCTTACAGTCTTTTAAATCACAGTTTAAAACCCATTTTTTTTAAAGGTCTGATGACACGATTTTGACATTTTTTTAGCATATTGTGTAAACCCAAAAGTCATTGTCGATGATCGTGGTGCAGTGGTTAGCACTGTTGCCTAACAGCTAGAAGGTTCCAGGTTCAATTCTCCAGGCTGGCAGGGGTAGGAACCTTTCTGTGTGGAGTTTGCATGTTCTCCCTGTGCTGCGTGGGTTTACTCCGGGGGCTCCGGTTTCCTCCCACAATCCAAAGACATGCATGTTAGGTTAATTGGCTGTTCTAAATTGTCCCTAGATATCTGTCTCCTATAGGCCCTTAGAATAAAGGGTTAGTACTAGTGAAGCGCTTTGAGTGGTCTTTGAGACTAGAAAAAGCGCTATATAAGTACAGGTCCTTATCCCTTATTTAAAAACAGCGCCTGCATAAACTAGCTATCATCAAAAAAACGCAGCCGCTGACTGGACTGTGGTGGGCGGCACCACAGTCCAGTCACTCACAGTTTCTCTGGTTTCTTGTTTTAATTTTACGACTATGCCTTCGCGTTGTGTCGCAGGCTTAGATAAACAGCAGGCCATGAAAGACCACATCACACGTTTCAGCTCCAACTGTCATAAGCCTCCTTGTGCGCTCCTCGTGCGCTTTTACGCAGGAGGAGGGCACGAGCAGGGGAAGGATTAATGGATTTACATGCAGCTTTGACCTTCTTTCTGTGATCACATGCTGACGCTCGCCGGTCCAGCCACGTCCCCTCTATCATTATCACCAGCTGATTAAAAATCCCGCTTATCATCTTTCCCGGTCCTCGCCCAGGTGCTTCTCATCACACCATCACCAGCAGTGCATGTACTTAGCGGCAGTTTGCCAGTCACGCACTGCTGGTCCATAGTATTGTCATCTGTGCTGTTAGTCTGCCATTATTTTCAGCACTCTCACGACGTTAGTCACTCCATGTTCGCCGTGGTTCTTGTGCGTCTTTGAAGCGATGTTGGATCTGGGGTGCACCTGTGGCTAACACGTCTCCTCTCATTCGTTCTCTGGGCGATGCCGGCCCCCGAATGCCATCAGTAAGTGTGTTTGGTTTTTTGTACATCTTCACCTTTTAGGGAATTGTCTGTCTTTCTGTATTAAATGTGCTGTGGTGAGCCCTGCACGTAAATCCTCATTATTTCATCCTCCCTCTCCGTGCCCTGCATAAGAGTGCAAGGAGGGTCATGATGAATGGATTTACGCACAGGATTCACCAGATAATACATAATACATAATACATAAATACATAAAGATAATACATAATAAACCCAATGCCTGAGCCACAGAGAATACACTGCTATGATTTTATTGAAAAATCGGGTTTAAATAAATTATATTTATGAACAAATAATTTGTTGCAATATCTGTAACAAAAGCATAACAGTGTTCCCTTGCCATATGTTTGCTGCTGTTGCTGCGCCAGCTATATGTGCCTCTCCACTGTCACTCTCTGAGTCTGACTTGCTTGGCACAATGCCCGCTTGGCACGGCTCAAACCTATACGGTCTGATGCCTCCAGATTCTTCATTGTCATCCCATTCTTCGGAACTATAGTCGTCTGAAGATTGGACAACACAAACCAATTCCAGACTACATGTGCTGGAACCATCGTCGATGTTTTCTAACGCTTCCATCCTGTGTGTACAATGGGCAGCCAAGCGCTGTGTTCTGTCGATGATGTTACAACATGGCCAGGGGGGGTTTCAGCCACTGACGCAATTGGTGACATGGCGCTCATGAAAACGTCAGATATTTGTGTGAAAAAAAGCCTGTTTGACTTAGAACTGCACAGACCAACCTATTTCGTCATATTGTATTATGTGTTGAAAAATTAGATGAAGTCAAAAACATGTCATCAGACCTTTAGTCTGGCTTTTAATTCAAATTCAGTTTGAGTGTTACAGGTCATGTTATGTCATGGTCCCTGTGGGGTTTTTTTTAGCTTGTCTGTCATATCTGGGCAGGATCCTAGGATCATGCCCACACCTTGTGCCCATTCTTTGTTTTCTCTGTTATTATTCTTGATTATCAACTGCATTAATTGTCCTCCGTGTCTTCCTCTGTTTGGCCCTGGGTCTGTGTGTATATCTGTTTACCTATTGTTCCAACTCCCCATGTTTTCCGTATCCCTAGCCACTAGCCTTTTTGTATTTCTCTGTATGTTATGCTATGAAAGAACTGCATGCAGCTATTAGCAAACAACAAACTGCACACTCAGAGGCAGCATTTATTGTGGCGGGTAATTTTAACCACTCTAACCTCAAGACCGTGCTTCCTAAATTCTACCAGCATGTCTCCTGTCACACAAGAGGGGACAAAACATTGGACCATGTTTACACCAATATTGTGGAGCCTATACAGCAACTCCCCTCCCCCACCTAGTCAGTCTGATCACTTATCTTTGTTCCTTACCCCCAAGTATGTACCGCTCATCAACCGGGTGAAGCCATCAGTGAGGACCATCAAAGTGTGGCCAGAGGGGGTTGACTCTGTACTCCAGGAAAAGTTTAGGAACACAGACTGGAGTATGTTCACCTCTCAGGCTACCTGTGGCTCCCACACAAACATCGACTCTTACACCCACTCAGTCCTGGACCATATCAACACCACTATTGACAGTGTCACCACGGAAAGACAGATCACCACGTACCCAAATCAGAAGCCGTGGATGAACAGAGAAGTGCGGCTTCTGCTAAAGGCACGTAACAATGCCTTTAGATCTGGTGACGCACAGGCCTACAGTTCATCCAGGGCAGATCTGAAAAGGGGCATCAAGAAGGCCAAGCACAGCTACAAGCTGAAGGTGGAGGAACATTTTGGGGACTCTGATCCCCAACGCAAGTGGCAGGGCATTCAAGCTATCTCTGATTATAAGCCCAGCAACTCCATACCTATAGCCATGACTGTGTCCTTTCTCAGTGAGCTAAATGACGTCTATCTCGTTTTGACAAGGACAATAACGAAAAGAACATCAATTTCCCCACCCTCTACGACCTCCACCACCTCACACTCACCCACACCGACGTCCGTAACGCACTGAGTCATGTCAATGTACGTAAGGCTGCTGGCCCTGACGGCATTCCTGGGTGTGTGCTGAGGGCATGCGCTGAGCAGCCAGCAGGGGTCTTCACAGACATCTTCAACCTGTCCCTGGCCCAGGCCGTGGTACCAGCGTGCTTCAAGACCACTTCTATAGTACCAGTGCCGAAACATTCAACACCATCGTGCCTAAATGACTATCGCCCTGTGGCACTGACGTACATAGCCATGAAGTGCTTTGAGCGACTGGTCTTGGCACAGCTCACAAAATGCCTGCCCCCTACACTGGACCCTCACCAGTTTGCCTACCGGAGCAACAGGAGTACAGAGGATGCGGTTTCTACAGCGCTGCACTATGTACTCTCACACCTGGATGACAAGAACACCTACGCAAGAATGCTGTTTGTTGACTTCAGCTCAGCATTCAACACATTTATCCCCTCCAAGTTGATCACTAAACTTGGGGACCTGGGAATCAGTACCTCCACCTGCAACTGGATCATGGATTTTCTGACCAACAGACCCCAGCATGTTAGGTCAGGCCCCAACCGTTCTTCCGTCATCACACTCAACACTGGTGTACCACAGGGCTGTGTGCTCAGCCCATTCCTCTAGTCCCTCTTCACCCATGACTGCAGGCCTATGTATGGATCCAATTCCATCATAAGTTCGCAGATGACACCACGGTGATTGGACTCATCAGGGACAACGATGAGTCAGATTTACAGGGCAAGAGGTTGAGCACTTGGCTACTTGGTGCGCTGACAATAACCTGCTCCTTAACACCAGCAAAACCAAGGACTCATAGTGGACTACAGGAAGGAGAGGGGAGAGACACATGACCCCATCCATATCAATGGCATAGCTGTTGAACGTGTCCCCAGCTTCAAATTCCTGGGGACCCACATCTCGGAGGACCTTGTCCCTGGTCAGTTAACACCCACCAGCCTGATCAAGAAGCCCATCAGCGCCTCTTCTTCTTGAGGACACTGAAGAAGAACCATCTGTCAACTGACATCGTGGCAACTTCTAACCGCTGCGTGATAGAGACACCCTGACCAACTGTGGTCACAGTCTGATATAGGAGTCTGCTCTGTCGCTGACCGTAAGGCGCTGCAGCAGGTGTGAAAACTGCCCAACGCATCACAGGGACTTCCACTTCCAGTTATAGAGGACGTCTACAGAAAAGATGTCTGCGCCGGGCACGCAGCATTCTTAGGGGACTCCAACCATCCTGCGCATGGACTGTTCCAGCTTCTCCCCTCCAGAAGGCGTTTCAGAAGCCTTCGGACTAGAAACCAGCAGGGTTTAGGAACAGTTTCTTTCCAACAGCTGTCTCATTATTGAACTTAGTTCCCCGCTGACTCTCTTACCATCATCTCTTACCATCCTCACCTGTACATAACTGCCCATCTAACTTATTGTACATTATTTGCACATAACAGTACTCTTAACTTTCTGCACTGCTGCATATATTTGCATATATTTGCTTAAATTGCACATACTGTCAATTACTGCATATACTGCACTGCTGTCCTTTGCACTTCTGATTGGATGCTAAACTGTGTTTCGTTACCTTGTATTCATACATGTGTAATGACAATAAAGTTGAATCTAATCTAATCTAATCTAATGTTGTCCTGCAAGTTCATTGTCTTGTCTCCTGTGCATCCCCTGTCTATGAATGTCAGTGTAGCCCGAACATCCTGTTTTCCTCACCTGCTTCACTTGATTTTCCGCCCAAACTGTTTTAACGTTTGCAATTATCTATTCCCCTATTTATGTCAGTTTTTGCATGTGCTCTGTCTGTGTCCTCGATGTTGTTCCCTGATGTTCTCCCAGTGTATGGATTATCGTTCCCTATCAGTTCCTTCTTGGTTTTGCGTTCAGCCCCGTGCTGCATTTTCTTTGTCCATAGTGTTTTATGTTAATAAATTATTGTTTGCACCACAATCCTGTCTGCGCTCATGGTCCTGCTTTTAAAATCCTAATCTGCCCGAGGGCAGAACATGACATGCCTTAGTTTTTTCTTCTTGTTACATATGTATTTTATTGTGTTTTATTATTTCATCATCTATAAAGCACTTTGGCCAACCTTCAGGTTCAGGTTCAGGTTCAGGTTACTTTATTTGTACCCTAGGTAATTTGTTTTGCAGTTGGTGACATCCATATTTACTAGCCACTAATTACATTCAACATAGTCAGCAAACAGCAGGCACACATCTTACAAAATAGGTAAATATAAAATATGTACAATATAATTTTTATAGCTTGTTCAACTCTTTGACAGCAGCCAGGGACAAAGCTGTTTTTGTAGCGCTGGGTTCTACTTTTTGGGACAGCAAACCTCCGTCTTGGAGGGAAGAAGCTGAAAGTTGCAGTGCAAAGGGTTGGGAGTCATCATTTAAAATCGAGTCGGCCATCCTCTGTACTTGTCTGGTGTACAGGGATGTCAGGCTCAGCTGTGACTCACCAAGCAACGACTGGACCATCTGACTACCTGATCAAGGATTTCCTCTGTTTCAGTTTTATCTGACCAAACCATGACATTAAAGAAAAGGATAAAACAGATTCAATAAAAGCCCGATAGAACATAGTCATTATGGTTCGGTCAATTTGGAAGCGTGCAAGTTTCTCAAACAATGCAAATTTTGCTGACCCTTTTTGCACACCCTTTCACAGTTCACCTCAAAGTTCAATCCACTATCAATAATTGTCCCAAGATATTTGTACGATTGTACACATTCGGTGGTCTGGCCTTTTAGTATGGTGACTTTGTGCCTGGGAGTTTTCCTCCTAAAGTCAATAATCATATCTTTCGTTTTTGTTGTATTCAGCTGCAGGTAGGAATCCTCACACCAGTGAACAAAGTCATCAACTACTGGGCCGTGGCCACTCTCACCATCCTGGAGGAGACTGACAATGACTGAGTCATCAGCATACTTTATAATGTGTCTGTTGTCATGTCTGCTCCGACACATGTTTGTGTACAGGATGAAGAGTAGTGGTGACAACACACACCCCTGAGGAGAGCCAGTAGAAGAGCACTTTAGGTCAGACAATGTGCCATTGACCCTTACTCTCTGCGTCCTGTTGGTTAAGAAATCCAGAATCCAACCCACCAGATTATTGCTTAAATCAAATTGTTGCAGGAGCCTTTCAACTAAAATATGAGGTTGGATTGTATTAAAGGCAGAAGAAAAGTCCACAAATAAAAGCCTGGCGTGTGTCCCATTAAAATCCAGATGTTTAAAAAGCATGTCAAACAGAGTGACAGTGGCATCCTCCACTCCTCTGTGAGGCCTATAGGCAAACTGCAGAGGATCACAGTATGATCCTCTGCAGGATCAAAAACAGCAACCTTGTTGCTGTTTTTAAATGTTCTGTATAAATAAAGTTGACATTGACATTGACATCAGCTCTGCTTTAACAGAGATGATCAACCGAACAGCTCTCTTGAAAATGAGACCCTGTGTCTCAATGGGATTACTTGTATAAATAAGGTTAATAATAAATAAACAGGGTGGCTAGTACCAGCGGCATAACACCAGTCCCACACAGGAAGGAGAAGCTGCCAGAGACCCTCCCTCTCCTGGACGGTGTGTCCTTGTATCCCTGTATCAGGCCATTCCGCTCCACAGTCATGTCAGTATTAACTTTATATTTTAGATACTGTATAACAGTAACCAGGACTCACTGTGTGCTGTTACACAGGGAAAAAGGAATTTGCAGCATCCAGTAAATGTGCCTGAAAGAAAGGGAATGACTGACACCGGTCTCGCTCATATACTTGGGTTCAGAAAATCACAGCTCACCACTGAAGTGACTGGTCAAATCACAACAGAGTCCAAGGGTTCCAGTTGAGACACTTTATTAACAAACTCAGTAGAGTGTACAGCAGGATGCTTTCACATAACTGTATTGGTGTGGTTTCAACAGAAGAAAGGAAAAATAACCTGTCATGAATGCCCCTCGGGGCAGAGAGAGAAAGATTCACACGCTGAACTGTTTAGTGACATTTATTAACAAAAGAGAACAAAAATTCCAAACCAGTGTAGACAAGACAAAAACACAACAAAGGTAATAAACAGGGAAGACACTCCAGGGTAGAAATTCCTCTGGAGGGAATAAGGCGAAAAACTTACAGAGAATGAAGTTCAAGTACATCAGATGATGCCGCCGTGAGGAAACAATAAGGCAGTCCTTAAATAGAGGGCAACAAATGAGCGACGGGTGCGGGAGCTGAGCTGGCAGGTGAACTGATTGCGTAACTGCTCACAGCTGACGGGAGAGCAGACTGTGAGCAGTGAGTGGGAATGTCTGGAGAGAGAGGTGGCACAAAAAACACAACCTAGTACATACACATAAAGGGACAAAATAATAACAGAATAACAGAAATACAAAACTCAAAAATAAATTGAGTCTGAGCTCAGAGATGACATTAGAGCTCGGACTCATGACACAGCCCCTCCCTCAAGAGGTGGATACCAGACACCCCCAGGCATCACCAAAACCCGCAAAAAAAAAGAAGGGTACAGCAAAAACAAACCCGGGTGGGAGGTGGGGGAAACAGGTAAGGAGGGAGCAAAACTACAGGGCCCACTCAGGACTCACACCTGCAAGGCACAGAATTAGCCCCCCTCCCCAGCCTAGGGAGTTTGGGAGTTCAGGGGGCCGACCACAGTTCTAGGCCCGGCAGACGGCAAGGTAGAACAAGTTGGGAGGTCTGCCGAAGTCCCAGGCCAACCGGACAGCCAGGTGGTACAAGTCAGGTGGCCTGTTTGAAAACAGGGACCACCTGACCCGGCGGGTCAGTCTTTCAGGTGGCCGGCCTGAGTTCTTAAGCCACCAGAACCAGATGGGTGACCCAGGAGGTGGCTCTCCCACCGGAAGGTGTAACAAAGGGAAGCAGGGCAGGAGGAGGGAAACCACAATGGTGTCTGGTGGCGGAGAAGGAGGGGGAACTATGATGGTGTCTGGCTGAGGAGGAAGGGGAACCACGACAGAATCTGGCAGAGGAGAAGGAGAGATGACAACGCTCTTGGTGGTCTTGGGCTGGAAGACCGTAGCACCTGCGGAGGCTCTGGGCTGGAGCATTGCAGCACCCGTGGTGGCTCCGGGCTGGAGCTTAGCAGCACCTGTGGTGGCTCCAGGCTGGAGCACTGCAGCACCTGCGATGGCTCCGGGCTGGAGTATTGCAGCACCCGCGGTGGCTCTGGGCTGGAGCATTGTAGCACCCGTGGTGGCTCCGGGCTGGAGCTCTGTAGCACCCGTGGTAGCTCCGGGCTGGAGCACTGCAGCACCCTTGGTGGCTCCGGGCTTGAGCACTGCAGCACCCTCAATGGCTCCGGGCTTGAGAACTGCAGCACCCTCAGTGGCTCTGAGCTGGAGCACTGCAGCATCCTTGGTGGCTCTGGGCTGGAGCACTGAAGCACCCTTGGTGGGCCCGGGCTGGGCTAATGCTGTACCCTCAGTGGACCTGGGCTGGGCCAATGGTGCACCCACGGTGGGCCCGGGCTGGGCCAACGTTGCACCCATAGTGGACCCTGGGCTGGGGCTTAGCGCCCATGATGGGTCCATACCAGAGTGCAGCACCCACGTCGGGTTGAGGCTGGGGCATAACACCAATGAGGGTCCTCGACTGGGACACAGCACCCACAGAGACTCGGACTGAGGGGGAGGAACCCACACAACGACCTCAGGCAGGGGGGAAGCTGCACCCATGGAGGTCCCAGGCTGGGACGGAACACCCGCAATGACCTCCGCAGGGGGAGATGGACCCACAACATCCTCAGGTGGTGACCCCTGGTTCCAAGGAGGTATCTGGCAGTTGTGGATCTTCCCTGGCGACCCTAAGAGAAGGCTCAGAAAGACACAGAAACAGGGGGTCAGTGTTGCCGGCAGCGGTGGAGTCTGGCAAGGTGAGCTCAGGCACAGTGGGCGGCTGCACCCGGCTCTCTTCACCAAGAGCCAGGCAAAATTGCTCTAGGACAGAAAAGAGAAAGACAAAAGAGAGCACTTAGCTGAGCTCGAGCTTCACCGCCGTCCAAGACTCCATCGATTGCGATTGCGATGTCTCAGGCTCGGTATCTCTGGGGCTCACCTCAGTTGTAGACTCTGCTGCGACGATATCCGCAGCAGGCATGATGATGTTTGCAGTCCTTGTCTCCCCAGATGAAGAGGCCCACGCTGGTGGCTCGCCCGGCGTGGCAACTGGGGGTCGGCTCCGCGTTGGCAGTGGAGTTGGTCCCTCCAGGGCCACAGGCTCCACTATCATCTGGCGGCTCAGTTCTGGGATCGGCGGACACTCAGGGACAGATGGGGAAGACACGGAGAGGACAGGTGAGGAATTATTTGCTGCAGCAGGTGGGGAGAGCTCAGGAGACTGTTTCCTTAGCCTCCCTACCAGGGACCAGGCAAGGCACATCATCATGAATTAAAGAAGAAATAAATGACACTTGCTTGTCATCCCAATGTGCGATGTTTTCTGTTGCAGCAGATGCACAGTCATCCCTTTCTGTGTCTGTGGTTTGCCTGGGTCCCTCTGTGGATTGTGGAAGATTCGCCTCTGTAGACACAGAGGTGGGCATAGCTGAGAAAACCTGGAGAACCTCTCAGCAGCAGGAGGATACATCAACGAGACGGGAGTAGCAGCAGCAGAGGAAGAGGAAGAGGCTGGTGGAACGGCCGGTGAAGAGGAACAAGAAGAAGGAACTGATACGGGATTTGTCGGGCTCGGCGTAAGGGGAATGTCTGTGGAACAGGCTGAAGGCTTCCTCCAGCGGTCTGGACCAGGACAATGGCACCGCTGTGGAACTGGCGATGCACACGCTGGAGCTGTAGGGGAAGCTGGTGAACCTGGAGAGGAGGAGGACATCTGCTGTGGAGAGCACCTCCGCTTCGGCTCTGCTGGAAACGCTCCTACTCTCAGATCAGGAAATGATTGTAGGAGCGCAGACACTGTGGACAACAGCTCTGAGTATTGGGAATATCTCCACCGGCCGGGATGTGCCTCCAGGATTCCCACCGCTCCATACGAACACTCTCATTTCTTCTTGGGTCCTCAGGCGTCGAGAGCTTCATCCACAAAATCTTGGATAAATCTCGCCGCACATTCCTCCTCCAGACTGGGAGACCCCGTTGCCGATCTTCCTTTATTAGATCGAGGCCGGGGAGCTGGGATCATGGTGAGCTCCAGCAATCAGGTGGGTGAAAAAACACAAAAAGAGGAAAAAAAAGGCAAAAATGCACTAAACAGCAGCTGAATATAATTATGGCGGCAGCATTCTGTCATGAACTCCCCTCGGGGCAGAGAGAGACAGATTCACGTGCTGAACTGTTTAGTGACATTTATTAACAAAAGAGTACAAAAATTCCAAACCAGTGTAGACAAGACAAAAATGCAACAAAGGTAATAAACAGGGAAGACACTCCAGGGTAGAAATTCCTCTGGTGGGAATAAAGAGAAAAACTTACAGAGAATGAAGTTCAAGTACATCAGATGATGCTTTCCATGTAATGCTGCCGCTGTGAGGAAACAATAAGGCAGTCCTTAAATAGAGGGCAACAAATGAGCGACAGCTGCAGGAGCTGAGCTGGCAGGTGAACTGATTGCATAACTGCTCACAGCTGACGGAGCAAACTGTGAGCAGTGAGTGGGAATGTCTGGAGAGAGAGGGGGCACAAAAAAACACAACCCAGTACATACACGTAAACAGACAAAATAATAAAGACAGAAATACAAAACTCAAAAATAAATTGAGTCTGAACTCAGAGATGACATTAGAGCTGACTCATAACATAACCACTATCAATAACATGAATGGAATGCTATAAGTCGAAACTTACTAAAACATAGTTACACAACAATTACTGCCAAACACTCACTTTAACAAGAAGTATTGTGTGGTATATAAACACTACTTCCAGACATGGAATAATCACCTACAGCATGTGTACGAAGCAGGCATAACACACTGAAAATTTCAGAAATGCAGCAGTAATGTCATGCATACTCCCTGAGCCCTTATAAACAGAAATGTGCAAATACAAATAATATTTCACATCTTCAGTGGCAATGAATAAATAACTCAGGCTAAATACAGCACAAAAAATCAAGTTTCATGTTGCCAAACTGAAATTAGCACAGAAAACATGACTCTCCCTGAACTGGCCTTGATTGGGCATGTCTGGACATTTCGGGAGGTAGAAAATCCAATGCTTATCCTTACAATGTTAAGAAATACTCAAAAAGAGATTACCCCACATTCCAAATTATTATGCAAATAGGATTTTACTGTCATAAACATTCAGTTTTTTGTTTTTCAATTAAACTGGTATTGTGTCTTAGGGCTCTTTGGATCACTGTTATCAGTCTCAGACACTTGATCACAAAACTTGATTTATAAAATCACATCGCTTCTTCAATTCACGCTCCCTACATTGGTGACCAGACGTGAGGATGGACCAAAGACGTTCTCCCGCTACAAGCTCATCAGAGGTGACCCAGGCAAGCGCCGTCGCCAACGCAGACAGGGGAACGAATGGAAGACGTTCCCCCACAGCAGAATCGTCAGAGAGGGCTCAACTGAGCACCGTCCCCAGCCCCGCCGCGAGAACGGAAGAAAGGCGTTCTCGCCCTGCAGACACATCAGAGACGGCCCAGGCAAGCGCCGTCACCGTCAAACTCCCAGAGTTCTGGCAAAACGACCCGAGCTCGTGGTTCCAGCAAGCTGAGGCTCAGTTTGCACTGGCGGGGATAACGGCGGACGAAACAAAATTTTAGCACATCGTCGCCAGACTCGATGCCGCCACATCAAGATGCGCGCGGAGCGTGATACAACAACCGCCCGCCCACGACAAGTACAAAGAACTGAAGGCGACCCTCATGGAGAGCTTCGTCCCCTCGGCCGAGGAAAGAGCAGGGAGGATTCTGGCGACTCACGGCCATAGAGGACACAGACCGATGGCCCTCATGGAGGACATGCTGCAGCTGAGGGAGGCAGACAATGACAACTTCCTCTTTCAACATATCTTCCTCAGCACTCTGCCGTCGCACATGAGAGGGACCCTGGCCAACATGCGGTGCAGCACCCAGCAGGACTTCCGCGCGCTGGCCCGAGAAGCGCAGCGGCTCATCAACTCCTGCGGCGAACAGATGGCCACAGCAGCATCTGCAGATCTCAGCGCGGAAGCCCAGAGCAGCGGAGAACCGCAGACAACAGAGCAGAGCCCGCCCACCATGGCAGCGACGTGACCAAGGCGCAGCAAGCGGAACGACCTCTGCTATTATCATCAACGTTTCACCGAGGGGGCGTACAAATGCGTGCCCCCCTGCAATTTCAAGAGCTCGGGAAAACGCCAAAGCCGGGAACCGTTAGCAGCTACGGCTCTCGGCGAGACAAACAAGCTGCTCTACGTGACTGACGGACGCTCCGGGAGACAGTTCCTCATCGACACTGGAGCTCAGGTGAGCTTCATCACCCCGTCCAATGCAGACCGGGCAATGGGACCCCGTGGAAACGGAGCGATGGCAGCTAACGGCTCGATCATCGACACCTTCGGTGAAAGAAACCTACCTCTGTCCATTCACGGCCGCAACTATAGGTGGACATTTATTATAGCGGCGGTGAGTTTTAACTTGTTGGGCGCTGATTTCTTGTGTGCACATGGGTTGTTAGTCGATCTTGCAAATAGACACTTGGTTAATGCACTATCATTTTCTTCTATCCCCTGCTCAGCTCGAGTCTCTCCACCACCCGTGCAGGCCAGCGTCACCACAGCAGGAGGTAAGTTTGACCAACTCCTCACCCAATTTCCAGCACTCACAGTTCCCAAATTTTCAGCAACAGTAGCGAAACACGGGGTTGAACACTTCATCCCCACAACAGGCCCACCTGTTTTTGCCAAAGCTCGGCGCTTAGACGCGACCAAGCTCGCCATAGCACGCGACGAGTTTGCCAGCCTAGAAAAACTGGGCATTATTCAGCGCTCAAAAAGCCCTTGGGCATCACCACGACATATGGTCCCGAAAACCGACGGTTCTTGGAGACCTTGCGGTGATTACCGCAGATTAAACAATGCGACAGTGCATGACCACTACCCAATCCCTCACATCCAAGATTTTTCACTACATCTGGCGGGTGCGCGCATTTTCTCTAAAATAGACCTGGTCCGCGGCCACCACCAAGTTCCGGTTCGACCAGAGGACGTTCCCAAAACGGCTGTAATAACCCCTTTTGGTCTTTTTGAATTTTTGCAAATGCCGTTTGGCCTCAAAGGCGCTGCTCAAACTTTTCAGTGTATGATGGACACGGTATTACGCGACCTCCCCTTCGTGTTCGTCTACCTCGACGATATTCTGGTAGCCAGCTCGTCAGAGGTAGAACACGAACAACACCTCACTATAGTTTTTCAGAGACTAGAAGAGCACAGGTTAATAATCAACCCAGCCAAATGCCGATTTGGCGTGTCACAAATTGATTTTTTGGGACACAGAGTTTCACCAGAGGGGGCAGTTCCATTGCCGGACAAAGTGCGCGCAGTAGCAAATTTCCCACGACCACAAACGGTCAGATTGCTACAAGAATTTTTAGGAATGGTGAATTTTTACAACCGTTTCCTCCCCCGCGCAGCTCTACTCATGCAGCCCCTATATGCCGCGCTCAGAAAACAAAAACCCTCCAACGCGGTCAAATGGACCCCGGAGCGGGAACGCGCCTTCGCGGAAGTAAAAAGTGCACTCGCGAATGCCACATTGTTGGTTCACCCTGATCCCTCGGCCCGCATAGCGTTAACCACAGACGCTTCAGACTTGGCCATAGGGGCAGTCGTGGAACAACATGTTGGCGGAACCTGGCAACCGTTAGCATTTTTTAGTAAATCCTTAAATCAAACCGAGCGCAAATACAGCACTTTTGACAGGGAGCTGCTAGCGCTTCATTTATCCATCCGCCACTTCCAGTTCTGGCTGGAAGGGCGGCGTTTCACAGCTTTTGTAGACCACAAACCACTCACTTTTGCGATGGCTAAAATTTCAGAACCATGGTCAGGCAGGCAACAAAGACAGCTAGCTGCAATTTCAGAGTTCACCACAGATATTCGACATGTGGCAGGCAAGCTTAATGTGGTAGCAGACTGCCTCTCCCGCGCTGTGACATTGTCAGAGCGCGAGGAAGCAGATTATACTACAGCCGCCGCAGAACTCATGGCCAACGCAGACGCGTACGCGGCCCCAATCCACGTAGGGATAGATTACGCGGCCATGGCAGCAGAACAAAGCAGTGACACGGAAGTGCGCGCGCTCCAGTCTGGACCAACAGGGTTAAGACTGGAGGAAAGGGGTTTGCGTGACGGTGTTCCCCCCCTAATCTGCAACGTGTCAACCGGCTGGCCTCGCCCGGTAGTTCCAGCCGCGTGGCGCCGCCGCATTTTTGACTCGGTTCACTCCCTTGCGCACCCAGGGGTGCGCGCCTCGGTTAAAATGGTCGCGGAGAAGTTTGTCTGGCCGGGCCTGCGTAAAAATGTAAAGGAATGGGCAAAGGCTTGCATGTCTTGCCAACGCGCCAAAATACACAAATACACAAAAGCTCCTCTAGAACCTTTCCGAATTCCAGCCAGGAGGTTTGACCACGTACACGTCGACCTCGTGGGCCCACTACCGTCATCGCAAGGGTTCACACACCTGTTAACAATGGTAGAATGTACCACGCGCTGGCCGGAGGCGGTCCCGCTGGCATCAACCACAGCCGCGGAAGTCGCTCGCGTTTTTTTAACAAACTGGGTGGCGCGTTTCGGCGTCCCATCGGACATCACGTCCGATAGGGGGCCTCAATTTGTCTCAGAGCTGTGGTCAGCCATGGCCAGTAGCTTAGGGGCGACAATTCATCACACCACCGCGTATCACCCTCAGGCTAATGGGTTATGCGAGCGTTTTCATAGGTCTTTAAAGGCCGCCCTCAGGGCCTCACTAACGGATACAGATTGGGTGAATAAACTTCCCTGGGTTTTATTAGGGTTGCGTTCTGCGCCTAAAGAGGATCTAGACGCCTCCCTGGCAGAATTAGTTTTTGCACAACCTCTCAGGCTCCCAGGTGAGTTCTTACCAGAACATCCAGAGCCCGGGCACCTACCAGCCCTGAGGCCCCTAAGCAGCACGGGACCGGACACGCTCCCCGGACCCGTACATCACTCTTTTCCGCGGGTTTTTGTCCCCCAAGCTTTGAAAAACGCCGAGTTCGTTTTTGTTAGACACAAAGCTTTAAAACCAACCCTCCGCCCACCATATGATGGACCATTCAGAGTGCTGGAGCCTGGTGATAAGCATTTTGTGCTTGATTTAGGGGACAGAAAAGAAACAGTCAGCATTGACAGACTTAAACCTGCTTTCTTGTTGAGCGACGAGCCTGCACGGGTGGCGAGAGCACCTCGGCAGGGTAGACCCCCCAAGAGAAAAGACTCAGCCCCCCTGCAGGGAACAAATAACCACCCTCCTCCCCAAGCTGCAGATCCCTTACAGGACGGTCCCGCCAGGACGCCAAAGCGGGCCTACAGCAGATTCGGGAGAAGATTAAAACCCAGACGACACATAGACTGATGTAAAATTGACAAAGAGTTGTTAACTATGTTGTCGGATTGTGCCGTTGCAGTTTTAAGGCTGACTTGCGACATTAACTATACTGCTGTTGTTACCACTGAATTTTTAACAGGATCATGCTGCATGACTTGAAAGTTAACATGACTGCTGAAGATATTTTTCCTTTTTCCTGTTGAGATGTATAACGGTATAATATGTCATGGATGTTATCTTAAGCTGTAAACTTAATTTGATTGTCCTTTTCTTAGACGTTTGGGGGGGGCTGTGGCTTATATTATTCATATATCCATACCTACATATGTATAGACATAAGTGGAATGTTTAGAGATTACATATGTGGAATGACCTCACATCTCAGAGCAGGACAAGAGGTCTCGACCACCGGCGAAGATCAAGGAGCAGACGGAGTCGCAGCGGTGGAGACCTGATCGAACTTCCTGACCCTCCAGGGTCAGGTGGAGGAGAGAGAGGACAATGGAGAGGGATTACGCTAATGCGGGACGTCAGCTTTGATATGCAATGTCTTTTGTTGAGTGTGGGTATAAGTATGAAGGTCTGACTGCGCTCAGCCTCTTCATTCTGCTTCTGCATCGAGATGAGGCATGTTAGGGACTGGAAGCTGATAATAAAACTTGATTTATAAAATCACATCACTTCTTCATTTCATGCTCCCTACACATGACACAGATTTCTAGCAATATGGGAAAGAAAAAGGATCTCTCTGCTGCCGAAAAGCATCAAAACAGTGCAATGTCTTGGATAAGGTATGAAAACATTAGATATTTAAAAAAAAATGTAAGCGTGATCATCGTACTGTGAAGAAATTTGTGGCTGATTCAAAGCACAGATGGGTTTGTGCAGATAAAGGCATAATGAGGAAGATTTCTGCCAGAAAAATTCATCGGATTAAGAGAGCAGTTGCTAAAATGCCATTACAAAACAGCAAACAGGTATTTGAAGCTGGTGGTGCCTCTGGAGTCCCACAAACCTCAAGGTGTAGGATCCTCCAGAGGCTCGCAGTTGTGCATACATTTACTATTCAGTCACCCCTAGCCAATGCTCACAAGCAGAAATGGTTGCAGTGGGTCCAGAAATACATAAAGACTAATTTTCAAACAGTCTTGTTTACTGATGAGTGCTGTGCAACCCTGGATGGTCCAGATGGATGGAGTAGTGGATGGCCACCATGTCCCAACAAGGCTGCAACGTCAGCAAGTAGGTGACGGAGTCAAGTTTTGGGCTGGACTCATGGGGAGAGAGCTGGTAGGTCCCTTTAGAATCCCTGAAGGTATGAAAATGACCTTGGCAAAGTATACAGAGTTTCTGACTGACCACTTTCTTCCATGGTACAAAAAGAAGAACCGTGCCTTCTGTAGCAAAATTATCTTCATGCATGACAATGCACCATCTCATGCTGCAAAGAATACCTCTGTGTCATTGGCTGCTATGGCCATAAAAGGAGAGAAACTAATGGTGTGGCCCCCATCCTCCTCTGACCTCAACCCTGTTGAGAACCTTTGGAGCATCCTCAAGCAAAAGATCTACAAGGGTGGGAGGCAGTTCACATCAAAACAGCAGCTGTGGGAGGCTATTCTGACATCTTGCAAAGAAATTCAAGCAGAAACTCTCCAAAAACTCACAAGTTCAATGGATGCAAGCATTGTGAATGTTATATCAAAGAAGGGGTCCTATGTTAACATATAACTTGGCCTGTTAAGATGTTTTTGATTGAAATAACTTTTGATTTCAGTAAATATGACCTCCTAATGGTGCAAATGACCATTTTCAGTTCTTTACAACCAATAAAATGTTTTGAAACTCTGTTGTGCATAATAATTTGGAACAGTGCATTCTGAATTTTTTTTTTAATTTTTCAAAAAATAGTTATCATTGGGAGGTTTGTTCAATAAAATTTGAATTATGCTCTAATGGTTGATGACATGAAAATTATACTGACTGTCATTTGCATCAACTATTTAGGAAAATCAGAGATAAACATCATTTGTATAATAATTTTGAATGCGGTGTAAATGCTCTGAACAGTACTCACAATTCAATGATCGCACACCACAATGCTGAAAAAAGGCAAAAACACCCGTTTTTTGTGTCAATCAAACTAACAGGACCAATAAAAGAACTCTCCCTCTCAGCAGTCAGGCTGGACACTGAGGAGGTGGAATGTACCACGCCGAAAGGGGCGGGGTGGAATAGTCCATGTGACACTGGCTTTTTTAACAGCCGCCCCCAGATTTCTGTAGGAAATCTGCACATCAACAAAAGGCCTAGTATCTCTTGTCACGCCGCGCCGCTCATCAGCGGCGCCACCTGCACGCACACCTGCACATCATCAGCGGCGAGGGATATAAGCCGCCTCGCCCTGAGCTTCGGCCTGAAGCCGTCAGACTTCCCCATGCATCGCTGTGAGTTCCTTCACCCTCAGCTGATCACTCTGGTAAGACCTTACCTCCTTTTCCTTCCAAGTCTGCTCCCCTGTGCACAGGTGGATTCCCCGGCGGCGGACAACGCCTCTCCATCGCCTGTTCCTCGCTGCTGCACCAGGCTCTCCAGGTGGCTGTCTACCGGACCTCGTTCCTTGTTGTGCCAGTCATCTGTCCTCTCCAAGTAAGCTCCTCTCTCGCTCTTATATCTCCTGTGTTGGTGTGTGCCCGTCACCCTTCTCCTTGTGCTTTTCCCATAGGGTTGTCCGGCTGTACGGCCTCCTGCCTCTGTGCCCGAAGCAGACGCCGCCATCAACACATTTACATCCCGCAGACACACATTCATACACTCCTGTTGTTAATAAACTATTTGAACTACTCTGAGCCTGTGTGTGTGCGTCTCCTGAGCCGTGCGTTATGTCAGTACGGCTTCAGCAGAGCGGCTCGGCAGACGGCGGGCTCGCACACCGGTTTTCCACTCTCGAGGCTCGAGTGGATCAGATAGCTTATCAGCAACAGGTGATTTTTAATCAGTTGATAAATATAACTAACCGATTGGGCCGCTTGGACCCCCAACAGCCGTTCCCCCCGGCTCGTCAGGGTGGCGCGGCTCCTGCTGCTCCAGTGGCCGTCCAGCAGGCTCCGGGTGCACCGGTTCGGCTCACGCCCATTCCAACCCCCGCCCGCTTTAGCGGTAAGCTCGGCGGAGCACGGGGGTTTATAATGCAGTGTGAGTCCGTTTTTCACCGTGTGCCAGGGGACTTTCCCTCAGATCATAGCCGAATTGGTTATATCGGGAATCTCCTGGAGGGGCGAGCATTAACCTGGACCTACGCCGTAATGGCGAGGCCCAGTTATGCCACCCTCACATATGACCAATTCGTGAGACGCTTCCTGGAGGTCTTTGACCATTCTCTTACCGAGACGGTCCAGGTCGATCGGCTTCTCGCCCTCCAGCAGGGAAGCCGTTTGGCAGCGGACTACGCGGTCGACTTCCGGGTAGCGGCGGAGGAATTAGGCTGGGAGGAACGCTCCCTCTGTGGTCTTTTCCTCCGCAGTCTCAACGATGATCTGAGGGATGAACTGGCTGGGCGGGATATCCCTGAGACGCTAGCGGAGCTAACGTCCCTAGCGATCAGTTTGGACAACAGGCTGCGCGAGCGCTCCTCGGGACGGAAGTCGTCTTCTTCTCGTCCTCGTGGAGTCTCGCCGCGCCTGTTCCAAGCTCGCCCCCTGGCGACGCCGCCACCATCGTGCCCCGAGGAGTCGGAGCCGATGGTGACGGGCTGGACAAAGCTTTCCCCTGCGGAGAGACAACGCCGCCATGAGTTGGATCTCTGCATGTATTGCGGAGATGACCAACACACGGTGAAGCTTTGCCCACGGAAAGCCAGTCGGCGGGGTCCGCGAGTCACTGTAGGGGGCCTCGCGGACGTCAATCGGTTAAGTTCTCTCACTCAATTGAAGCTGCCCATCCGTTTCTGTCATAACTCCACTGGGCATCTCACCCACGCACTGGTGGATTCGGGCGCGGAAGGCAGCTTTATTTCTCAAGGCCTGGCAACCCGATTGGGCATCCGCTGTCAGGCACTCAGGAACCCTATCTCCCTGGTCAACCTCTCTCGTGCCTCCCTTGGGAGAGTTACACACCAGACCATCCCCATCCCGGTTATTATCTCTGGAAACCACCGGGAGGAGATAACCTTTTACGTCCTGCCCAACTCTGTGTCGCCCGTCATCCTGGGGTATCCCTGGCTACGCCTCCACAATCCCGTTCTGGATTGGAAGTCCGCCGGGGTGTCGGCATGGGCACCTGTCTACAGTCCGCTGCCTGCTCTCCGTCCGCTTCTCCCTCTCCTACGGACGCTGTGCCCCCGGACCTGTCCCTGGTGCCACTGGAATTTCACGACCTGGGTATGGTATTCAGCAAATCCAAGGCAATGTCTCTCCCTCCTCATCGGCCCTATGACTGCGCAATCAATCTCCGCCAGGGGGCACCCTTACCTTCTGGACGACTCTACAGTCTATCAGCCCCAGAGAAGGAGACAATGAACTCATACCTCAAGGAGTCGCTGAGTGCTGGGATAATCCGCCCATCGTCATCACCTGTGGGGGCAGGATTCTTCTTCGTCGGTAAGAAGGACGGATCCCTCCGTCCTTGCATTGACTATCGTGCCCTTAATGACATAACAGAGAAGGATCGTTACACCCTGCCCCTCATGGACACCGCTTTCCACTCCCTCCAGGGGGCGACTTGGTTCACCAAGCTGGATCTACGCAGCGCATACCACCTCGTCCGGATCCGGGAGGGAGATGAGTGGAAAACAGCCTTCCATACCCCGAACGGCCACTTCGAATACCTGGTGATGCCGTTCGGGTTGACCAACGCTCCAGCCATCTTTCAGCGCCTCATCAATGACATCCTCCGGGATTTCATCGGCCTTTTTGTGTTCCTCTACCTGGATGACATACTCATCTTCTCCAAGTCCAGGGACGAGCACCAGGTCCACGTGAGGCGGGTCCTCCAAAGACTGCTGGAGAACCGGTTATACGTGAAGGCCGAGAAGTGTGAGTTTTACGCAAAGACAACATCCTTCCTTGGGTTCATCATCTCACACGACCAGGTGCTTCCGGACCCAGAGAAGGTGAAGGCGGTGGTGGAATGGCCTACACCTGCGTCAAGGAAGCAGGTGCAACAGTTCGTTGGGTTTGCGAACTTCTACCGCCGCTTCGTCCAAAATTTTGGCACCATCGTCGGCCCGCTGACCCGCCTCACGTCCCCTAAGGTCCCGTTCCGGTGGACCGAAGAGGCCGCAGCTGCTTTTCAGGCGCTGAAGGCGGAGTTCTCCTCCTCCCGGGTCCTTAGCCAAGTCAACCCTGTGCTGCAGTGCATCATGGAAGTGGACGCTTCGGACACAGGAGTGGGGGCAGTGCTATCCCAGCGGTCGCCAGACGACGGTATCAAACGGCCCTGCGCCTTCTTCTCCCGGCGCTTGTCCCCGGCGGAGAGGAATTACGACGTGGGTGACAGAGAGCTCCTCGCCATCAAGCTCGCGCTACAGGAGTGGCGTCACTGGCTAGAGGGGGCGGACCTGCCGTTCGTGGTCCTGACGGACGCCTTAAGAAGACCTTACCTCCTTTTCCTTCCAAGTCTGCTCCCCTGTGCACAGGTGGATTCCCCGGCGGCGGACAACGCCTCTCCATTGCCTGTTCCTCGCTGCTGCACCGGGCTCTCCAGGTGGCTGTCTACCGGACCTCGTTCCTTGTTGTGCCAGTCATCTGTCCTCTCCAAGTAAGCTCCTCTCTCACTCTTATATCTCCTGTGTTGGTGTGTGCCCGTCACCCTTCTCCTTGTGCTTTTCCCATAGGGTTGTCCGGCTGTACGGCCTCCTGCCTCTGTGCCCGAAGCAGACACCGCCATCAACACATTTACATCCCGCAGACACACATTCATACACTCCTGTTGTTAATAAACTATTTGAACTACTCTGAGCCTGTGTGTGTGCGTCTCCTGAGCCGTGCGTTATGTCATCTCTATTGGAATGCTTAGTCATTCGGTATTTTGGGGAGGCTGACAATGTGGGATACTGGTTAGACGTAGAACTGAACCCCTACTTTTACTTCCACAGTGCGTATACAGCCATCAGATGCAGACCCAGTCTGTGTAATCTGTCCTGTGGGCCAGCAGGCCCGTGGTAGCTGGTGGTCAATGATCATGACAGTGTCTCCTATCTGAAGGCTTGTCGAATCAGAACACCACTTCTGTCAACTCTGGAGGCCAGGCAGATAGAAATGAATAAAACCCCTCCAGAAGTGGTCTGCCAGCAGTTGGCTATGGCACAACTGTCGTCTACTGAGGAGCTCTGATTCTGGGTACACCACCTGAGGCAATGATGAATCTGGCCACCCCATCAACAGGACATTTAGTGTGACAGGATCAATGTCTGCTGCATCTGAAGAGACATAACCTAATGGCTTGGAATTGAGAATTCCCTCAATCTCCACAAGCACATTTTGCAAGACCTTCTCAATGACGGGCTGGGTGCCGATGGTGACTTGGAGCTCCTGCTTTAGTGATCTTATTTCTCTCTCCTAACATCCTCCGAAATGAGGAGCTCTTAGTGGATTAAAGGTGAACTTAATCTGCTGGAAGGCAAGCTGGGCTTGTAGATCTGGTTGGAGTGAGGTAAAGACCTTCTGCAGCTCATGCTCTCCACCTTTGAAATTGGTGCCCTGATCCAAGAAAAACTTGAAGGGCTTTCCACGGTGTGCCACAAACCTCAGAGCCATCAGGAAGGAATCTGTGTGAAGGCTGGAGAGCAGGTCCAAGTGGACTGCTCAAGTGGTCATGCACTTGAAGATAATGCCCCATCTTTTCTCTGTTCTGCCAATCTTGACCATATAGGGTTTATGAAGGCATAACTTGGCTGGCGGAAGATCTGCCATTCGAGGAATTCGGGGCTTCCTACACCACTTCCTGCATTCTGTGCAGTGGTGCTGTTGACGCCAATCAGCTTCTCTCCCTCTGAGTATCCAATATTTTCTCCTCAACTCTGTGAACAGCCATTGACTTCCTGGATGGCAAAGCTCAGAGTTGTGGTATTGGATGAGGAGCTGCGTGATATTATGTTTTGGGTCAAGGATGATTGGGTGGATGGTATCTGTATTCAAGACAGAGGACCGCTGCAGCCATCCCCCAACTCAGATGAGCTGTGTGTCCTCATCAATTTCTGGTGCCATGATGATAAACCGACTGTTACTTGACATGGATTTCCTGTTCATCAGCTGCTGGCGGTCTTGTGGGAAGCATTCCTGCTGCACTCTCTGGAGTAAAATCCTTTCTGCCTCTTTGTAGCCATCAGCAGTCAGTGGGGAGTCGGCCGCCCCCTGCAGGGATGTAAGAGTGGCTGTTACTAACTCAATTCAGGACTTGAACTGTTCCACACTGGGCATAATTTGAGTGGATGTGGCTACAAGAAGTCCACAGAACATGGCTTTCCTTAATTCCTCACAGTCTGCCGAGATGGAGGCGATTTGCCAAAGCCTAGGCCACTGGTCTGAGGTTCTCTGTAGAAACCATTGAGAAGTGGAGCTTAATTCCCGAAGACGTCTCCCACAGGTTATATCGTTGGCAGGGTTACTGGTGGAGTCCACATAGCTCCATGAATTCCTGGTTGTCAGGTCTTGGATCTCAACAATGTGGGGGCTCACAAACACTTTGAATCTGCAGGAGTCTGAGTACAACCATGAAAGCACAGTGGTTGAATCAGTCCAAAGTGTAGAAGTGTGGATAGGAAGTGTAAGCTCTTCAGTTAGCACCTTAGCTAACTGTGGGCCGGTTAAGGCTGCGCACAGTTCGAGACGAGGAATTGACTGTTGCTTTTTGGGTGAAACATGAGACCTGGCTGTGATAAAGGCTGTTTCTCGTGGCATGCACTACACAAAGAGCAGAGATGAACAAACCTATCATCTGGTCAGTCACTGCAACAGATACTGGAGTCAGTTTGTCTTGGCCTGTCCTTGCCACTGATAATACCTCTATCTGTCAAGAATGTGCCGCTAGTCCAGCAAAAGCTAGCGCTTCTTGGGGCTTCCTTTTCCAGAGATGCGTCTCTGCACACAGGGAGGGTGGTGGATGGTGCTGTTTGGAATAGACTCCCACTCCAGCTATGTTTATCTGACTCTGTGGAATCTTTAAAAAAGCAGCTGAAAACCTTTTTGTTTAACAAGGATTTCTGTTGAATTTCAACTGCTTTTTAATGGTAAGTCTGATATCTTTAAATTATTTTAGTTTTGTGTTTTAACTTGTTTTTGTATTTTTTAAAATTATTTTTAATCTATCAACTTCCACTTATTCCTTTTTATTGTGCAGTGCTCTGTCAATATATGTCAGTGAAAAGCGCTTCATAAATAAACTTTATTTATGTGACGCTTGTAGGAAAAGCTCCCTGTTGATGTCTCGTAAGCTTAGCCACTGCTTATGTTGCTCCAAGACGTGTGCTAGCCCGCTGTGTTCTGATTCTTTTTTCTTTTTTGTGCAGCGCTTCTTGCGGGTTGTGTCATGTCAAGGTCTTTCCATCCATCTTTGTTATATAATCCATAAAAGACCCAACGTTTGAGCTAACTTTGAGCTAACTGCTTCCTAATTTTCAAAGCTAACTGCAAATCACAGAGACAAGCTATGACTTCACTTGACTGGGTGTTTGCTTTGCGCCATCTAGTGGACTGAAATTGCCATTGATTAATTGATAACCCACAAGTATATGTGTGCACATTAAAAAAAAAAGTTCAAGCCATGCGTTTATGGATCGATGCATTGTCGCCAGTGCCAAATATCGTGATCCGTCACTGAATCCATCTTTTCCCCGCCCCTAGAGATGATTGATGGCTTGTTGCTCGCCCACTGTCGAAGCTTAAAGCCACCGCTTGCTAGTGTACTCTACAGCTTATCGACTAGTACTTTGGTCTCCTTTTCTGAAGTCAGGCTTTGAAGGCAGTTGTCAACGTAGAATGACCTCAGCACTGCATCTCTGATGTCTTCACCCTCACTGCTATGATCAATGGTGTGTTTCTGTAGTGCGAATGTGGCACAGCAGGGGGAGCTCGTGGTCCCGAAGGGAAGCACTTTCCATTCATAGATGTCAGGTGGCTTGTCACTCTCGAGGTTTCTCCATAGGAATCTCAGAAAAGGCTGATCTTCTGGGAGCAGTCTAACTTGATGGAACATGCCACTAATATCACTGCTGATGGGCACCGCATGCTCTTGAAATCTCAGCAGCACAGCCAGCAGAGAGGCACCCAGAGTTGGTCCAGCAAGGAGCAGTCTGTTTAGGTTTCGACCTCTGAATTCAAATGAACAATTGAAGACCACCTGATTCCTTCCATTATGTGTCAGCATATGATGGGGGATATACCAAGTGGTAGGTGTGTCTTCTCTGCCCAGCTCCAACTTCTTCATATAGCAAGCTGTTACCGGCTTCTGAATTTCAGCATTAAAAGCTGCAGTTTTCTCTGGGTCTCTCACCAGCCTCTTCTCAGTGGCCTGCAGCTGGGGTAGGACCGCTTCTTTTGATGCCTGGAGTAAGGCCATGTGAAGCATGTGCAGAAGAGGGGTGGCATATCTGTAGACACCTTCTATCTTTGTTCTTGCTGTTTTGCTCTCCAACAAGGCAAAAGCTTCTTTATCTTGCTGTGAATGTGTGCAGGCCTTTTCACTTCACCACGGCAGAAGGTCCATTTGCCACTGCTTCTTGACCTGATTGCAGGTGTCTGCTTGTGGTGACAGAGATGAAGTGAACAAACACTGTTGTTCAGCTAGATAATGCTTCGTATCTTGTGCTGGTCCTTGAAGTGTCCACCCTAGATGTGTCCTCACAACTGCAGGTGCTCTAGCTGGCCCCAAATGTACTGGTTGGACAGGGGTGATTGGATGTAGATGATCAAAATGAATAAGCAGCACTGGGTGCACTTGGTGAAGTGCCTGCAGCGGTAAATCTCTCAGGTGCTTATATTTTCTCTAAAGAGCCTCCACAGGATATGTGTGCTCAGCCAGCCCCAGGTGTTTTGCAGTGAATGCTCTGTTCGCAGGGAAAACCTGATGTGGTTCAGCAGTTGAGGCAATGGTAAATGAAACTGTGGTACCATGTAAAATCTGCAGCTCCTGTCTGACGGTTTTTAAGGGGACGGTCCTCTGGCTCCCCCTTCGGGCTGAGCTGTTGAGCTGTAGAGTGGAGGAGAATGGTGCACTCCAACCCATCATCCAAGATTGCATATACATCCATAGTTCTGTCTACATTCCTCAGCGCTACTTTACTGACTTTTAGCAACACCTTTCTTCCCTCTAATGGCCTGTCAATGTATAGGACCTCCTCTGTGTTGATACTGAGTGGGGCTCTAATGCGCTCTGCCTTTTCCTCTGACCTTTATCTGCCCTCATTGGCTCCCTCATTAATATCATGCAATGCAAGCAGGTCTCTTTTGGTACAAATCTTGCAACGCATTTTAAGGTTGCAGTCAGCAGCTCAGTGACCCCATCCACAGTGCCAGCAGCGATGGCTCTCTTTTACCCAGATCTGTTTCTGAGTAGAGCTAAACATTTTGAAATTAGTGCAGTTATTAAAAGAGGGCGTATCATTGTCACAATAGGAACAGTATTTGTTATTGGTCTCGGTTGCTGTGTTCAGTAGAACTGCTGAGTGCTCCATTGTAGATTTGGTTGGGTTTCTTTGACCTTTGAGCTTCAAGTCCTTTTCTCTCTTAGAGCTGCTGTTGAATCCGATGTTATCTTCCTGCACTTGGAGCTTGTACTCAAGCCAGTCAGCCAGACCAAGAAGTGTTGGTATGGCTACCCTGAGAGGATGGATGGAAGCTGGAGCCTAGGTCATGATGAAGCTTTCCTTAACAGGCCAGAGACATGGGAGCTGCACTCTAGCTCAATTTTACCTTTCCTACCCAGCTGTTCCAACATGCTCACTAAGGAACGCACCCAGAGTGCAAATATTTGGAAGCCTCTGGAGTCACCATTTGCAACGCTGGGGCCATCCATAAGTTCTGTTATGCACTGCAAAGCCAGCTGGTGGGGGTGCCCATACTGCAAGTTGAGGGCTGCCATAGTGTCAGTAAAGGGATGGGTTGAGTTGTTGTACGAATCAGCAAGCAGTAATGCCTCTTCTGTCTTAATGTGGTTGACAAGTATCTGATGCATCTCAGGGAAGGAGATTATCTAGGGCAATCCTGAGATGGTTAAACTCCCTTTGGTTAGGGTGGTTCATGTCAGGAATTGTGGGCACAGGCCCCTGGCAGAACTGCTCCTGTCCACCTACTGGGCTCAGCGTTCTGTGACGGGAGTGACAGTGCTTGTGGGGCTTGTTGTATCTCTGAAACCCATCATCTGACTCATGTGACTATGAGGTTTTACTTTGGTGTGGTTCAGCTCAATAAGAGTGCTCTTCTCCAGGTTCACTCTCTGATGAGCTAGAGACAGCATAGGATGGGTCATTGTAATCCTCATAGCTCCTATGCTTGGTGAGAGATATATAGTGTTGAGTTAAGCTGTGCAGGTGAGCTGTTTGCCTGAAGCTGCTGGATCAGAACACTTAGGTGTTCTACCTGTTGGTGAAGCGGCTGTGTATCAACTTGACTCGGGCTGCTGGAGTATTCAACTTGTAAGTTACTCCTTCTGCTCTGAAGATGTAGTTGTTGATTTTGCATCTTCAACTCCTTTAGCTCCTTCAGCAGAGCTATTTTCTCTGCATGGACTTCTGAATGCCCACCATGTACCTCTCTGTGTGGAGGCCATTGATCCTTAATAATCCACTGTAATGAGGGAAAATCTTCCTGACTGATGGGGGATACTGGACGGTCATTGCCCACTGCTCTCTTCCTCTTTCTCTTCCTCATCGGCTTCATAGCCCTGTTCAGGTCTGATGAAAGCCAGAAAGGTCATAATCTCTTAGGTGTGCTGGGAGGGATGGCTGCCTCCTGACTTGCACCTGATGCTGTTTGTCTGGTACCTTGGACATCCTTATCAGTGATGAGGTGCTTATCTGGCTCGAAGGGCCATGAAAGAAAGACAATGACTGACACCAGCCTCTCTCATATACTTAGGTTTGGAAAATCACAGCCCACCATTAAAGTGACTGGTCAAATCACAAAACAGTTCAATGGTTCCAGATGAGACACTTTATTAACAAACTCAGTAGGGTGTACAGCAGGATGCCTTTGAATAACTGTATTGGTATGGTTTCGGCAGAGGAAAGGAAAAATAACCACTATCAATAACAATTGGACTGCTATTGGTAAAAACTTACTAAAACATAGTTACACAACAATTACTGCCATACACTCACTTTAACAAGTAGTATTGTTCTGCCCACAGTAGAGTGTGTTTCATAGAAGGTTAAAAATAGTTCACCATAAGTTAATAATAAAATGTCATAATTCATCTGTAATAATTCATGCTAAAAAACAGTCATTGGGTTAAAAGAAACTTCCATAAAGTCAGTACTGGTTTACCTGTATTTCATGTTGAAGGCGCAGCCAGTGGTCACTATGATTTAAGGGTAGCAGAAGCGGAAGTCAGTGAGAGAGAGAAAGAAAAAAAAGGAGAAAAGAAAAACCTGCCTGTCAATGTCTAAGATGCTCCTCCTGTGTGTTATATCCTTTTCTACACCTTCGAAAGCAATGGCTGTGAGTTTAATTAGTGTCTTGTTAACTCTACAAGTTTTATGAGACTTGATTTTGAGATCGTTTTGTGAATATGATGTCACCAGGAATTAGCCTTATCCCAGGAGCTTACTAGCTTGCCTTACACCGAGAGTGCTGTGTATTAGTGTATTATGTATACTGTGTATTATGTATACTGTGTATTATGAAGCCAGATGATAGTAATCAATTAGCCAAGTTAGAAGCCTGTCTTAAGGAAATCAAAGCTTGGATGACTTGTAATTCCTGCTATTAAATTCAGATAAGACTGAAGTCATTCTTGTTGGTCCAAAAAACCTTAGAAATTCCTTTCCAAATCAAACTTTCAGTTTGGATGCGGTTACGCTTTCTCTTAATAGCTCTGTGAGGAACCTTGGAGTTATTTTTGATCAGGATTTGTCCTTCAGTTCACATATTAAATTTGTTTCTAAGACTGCCTTCTATCATTTGCGTAATATTGCCAAGATTAGGAGCATCTTGTCTCAGAGTGATGCTGAGAAACTGATCCACGCTTTTGTTAGCTCGAGATTAGATTATTGTAATTCTTTATTATCAGGCTGTCCTAAAACATCTTTAAAAAGTCTTCAGCTGATCCAAAATAGATAGATAGATAGATTTGTTTATTTGACAGGGACAGTGCAATAAACATAGACAATTAATCAATGACAATCAATCTGATGTGTTGCACAGAGTGTATAGCTATTAGCTAATTTGCAACTCTTGTCCCTGGATGGGCTTTAGAAAGGAGAAACAAGTTAAGAAAAAAAAAAAGGAATACACAATAACCACATACATCAATGCAAAAAACAACGCTGCAGCAAGAGTTTTAACAGGTACTAGAAAGAGAGATCATATCTCTCCGGTTCTGGCCTCCCTTCATTGGCTTCCCATAGAGTTTAGAATTAAGTTTAAAATCCTTCTTCTTACTTGCAAAGCTCTAAACAATCAGGCTCCTTTTTATTTAAAAGATCTGATACTACTGTATTATCCTAACAGAGAACTACGCTCCCAAAATGCAGGATTACTTGTAATACCTAGAATCTCCAAAAGTACAATGGGAGGTAGAGCCTTCAGTTATCAAGCTCCTCTCCTGTGGAATCAGCTGCCAATCTGGATTCGGGAGTCAGACTCGATCTCTGTTTTTAAGAATAGGGCTAAAACCTACCTTTTTGATATAGCCTACAATTAGGGAGGGATCATGTGTTTCTGAACCCTCCCTTAGTTATGCTGCTAATAGGTTTAGTCAGCCGGGGGACCTCCAGTAATGCACTGGGCCTCACCCCTTTCCTCACTCTCTATGAAATATTTTTTTTTGCTGGTCATTAACATTTGTTTGTTCTCTCCCATAGATTGAGTCCCCATCATGCTGTTTGCTCTCTACATGTCTGTTCTTTTCTTTTTCTCTATCCCCTCACCCCCCAGCCAGTCGCAGCAGATGACAGCCCCTCCCTGAGCCTGGTTCTGCTGGAGGTTTCTTCCTGTTAAAAGGGAGTTTTTCCTCTCCACCGTCGCCAAGTGCTTGCTCACAGGGGATCGCCTGTTTGCTGGGGTCTTTCTGCAACTGTGGGGGTTCCCCCCTACAGTTGATAGTGCTATGAGATGACTGTTGTTGTGAAATGGCGCTATATAAATAAAGTTGAATTGAATTGAAATTGAATTATTAGCATAGTAACGCTGCTACTAGCGATCTAATTAGCATATGAAAAGATAGTGAAAATGTGTTGTTTGCCTTTAGTAGCAGCTAGAGTTAACTTCTGTGCAAGTTTCTGACGTTAGCCATTTTTTGGTGCATTTATTTTTCACTTGACGAAGAGCTAAAATATATTTATTTTCTGTTTATATTTTTCAGTTTCACTTGGGCCTTTCATTGAGCTTTTCAAGCCACAATTGTAAAGAATTGTAAGCTGTCTAGAAGACTGTAATAAAGGAGCAAGACGCTCGGTTTCCTGGCTCATGAAAGACGAGTTTGGCTTGCTGTTGATCTGCGTTCACATACACAGTGTATACAACACATAGTGATAACAGTACAGTGAAAAGCCATGTCAGCAGTTGGTGAAGATAAGATTCACGACACAGTGATGGACGACACTCAAGAGAAGAGGGCAGAAGGAAAGGCGAACTCTGAAGCCAAAACATCATACAAAGCTAGCTCCAGCTCCAAACATTCTAGCTCGAAGTTATCCTCAAAGTCCAGTGTACTGGAAGCAGCCATCATGGCACGAGCCTCTGCTGAAGCTGCGAATGCTAAAGCCTTGTACAGTAAGAAACAATTAGAAATTAAAAAGCAACAAGCAAAGCTAGAACTGGATCTAGAGATGCTGGAGATAGAGAAGGAAGCAGTGGCCACTACAGCAAAAGCAGAAGTTCTAGAAGCTGCTGCAGCTGCCGAGCAAGACAAAGGAGAGAGTATAAAGAGTGCAGTTTCATTACAAGTCGTCAGACAGAGAACTATGGAGTATGTGCACCACCAAACCCAGCTAGAGTCACAGGTGCGACCAGCCGAAGAAGAAGCACCTCGAGTCGAACCTGCACAAAAGGCACAATTATTCACTCCAAGGAGACCCGAACAAACTCTCTCTCCACCAGCATTCAAAAAAATGTACGTAAAAAATGAATCCATCGACATACCGAGAGACTATGTCAGGCCAAACAGCTACCATGCTTCCCACAATGGTGACCCACCTATGGCAGACTTTGCTAGGTTCCTCACGCGCAGAGAGCTAATCACAACCGGACTCTTTAAGTTTGACGACACCCCCAAAAACTTTAGAGCATGGCAGTCGTCATTCATAAATGCAACTGAAGATGTTGGTTTCACATATAGCCAGGAGTTAGATCTCCTAGTCAAGTGGCTTGGTAAAGAGTCCTCAGAGCATGTTAAAAGAATCAGAGCTGTCTATGCCACTAACCCCAAAGCTGCCCTCCAATTGTCATGGGACAGGTTAGAAGAATGTTATGCTACGCCAGAAGTAGTAGAAAACGCCTTGTTCAAAAAATTAGATAACTTCCCTTGCCTTACAAACAAAGATAATGTAAAACTCAGGGAACTTGGAGATTTGCTCTTAGAGATGCGGGTCGCTAAAGATGAAGCTTATCTCCCAGGCCTCGCCTACCTCGACACACCCTGTGGTGTTAAGCCCATAGTTGAAAAGTTACCTCCAAGTTTACAAGATAAATGGCTGCACACAGGCTCAAAATACAAACAAAAATATGATGTAACCTTCCCTCCCTTCTCATATTTTGTAAAGTTTGTCCAAGACGAGGCTAAAACAAGAAATGACCCAAGTTTTGCGACATGCAGCAGCCAACCCTTCAGCAAAGGTGAGAGACCACCATTCAAACAAACTAGCTACAGAACACCTCTAACTGTAAACAAAACAGAGGTCAACACAACTGCTCCCGCTAGTACTAAAGAGGACGATTTAACATGCTACTGTCCAGTCCATAAGAAAATGCATCCTCTAGCTAAATGTAGAACTTTCCAGATTAAACCGCTACAAGAAAGGCGAAACATACCCAAAGAACACAAACGATGTTTTCGCTGCTGCTCTCCCATACATACAATAAAGGACTGTGACATGAAACTCAAGTGCGAGGAGTGCCAAAGTGAAAAGCATTGCTCTGCCATGCATCCCGATTCAAGTCAGCAACCCCAGCCAGAAAACACACCTGAACCAGAGCCTCAGCCCCGAGACAGCACACCACCTGAGGTAACGTCACGGTGCACTGAGATCTGCGGCGAAGGTTATCCCCCACGTTCTTGCTCAAATGTATGTCTAGTTCAAGTTTTCCCTAAAGGCCAACCAGAACGCTCCGTTAAGATGTATGCAATCCTTGACGATCAGAGTAATAGATCGCTGGCCCATCCTGAATTCTTCGAGCTGTTTAGGATCAAGGGTAGCCCTCTGACGTACCATATGAGAACATGTGCTGGTCTAACCGAAATGCTTGGCAGGGAAGCAGTGAGGTTCCAAATCGAGCCAGTAGGTGGAGGCCCACGCTTAGACCTCCCTCCTCTCATTGAATGCAATGAGATGGTGGAGGCCCACGCTTAGACCTCCCTCCTCTCATTGAATGCAATGCGATAGTGTTCAGTAGAGATGAAATACCTACGCCCGAAGTCGCTCTTGCTCACGCCCACTTAAAACACCTCGCTCCTCTCATTCCCAAGTACGACCCAGATGCTTGCAGAGCAATTTTACTGGGCAGAGACATCATACAAGTCCACAAAGCAAGGCAACAAGTCAACGGACCCCACAATGCTCCCTTTGCTCAACGCCTGGACCTAGGCTGGGTAATTGTGGGGGAGGTGTGCCTTAACGCTCATAAGCCAACCGTCAATGTTTATAAAATGCACATGCTCTCCAACGGACGCCCATCCTTCTTCACTCCTTGTCCTAACAGCATCAACATCAAAGAGAAACCATGCTACGGCGGGGAGCACAAGGACGGCTTCTCTAAACGCAGCTCAAAACCCAATGCAGTGGAAGAAAAGCTTGGGGACAAAGTTTTTGAGTGCACAGAGAACAATAACAAGTGTGCCGTGTCCTTCAAGGATGAGACCTTTCTAAAGATAATGGAGGAAGAAGTCCACCAGGATGGAAATAACAACTGGATCGCTCCTCTGCCATTCAAGTTTCCTCGCTTGCCACTCCCAAATAACAGGGACCAAGCATTGTCTAGACTCGGCTCACTAAGACGCAACTTAACAAAAAACCCTCAAATGAAAGAACAGTTCTCAGAGTTTATGGACAAGCTGTTCGAGAACAATCTTGCAGAGATCGCTCCACCCATCACCGATAACAATGAATGCTGGTACCTGCCCATTTTCGGGGTATATCATCCCCAGAAGCCCGATCAGATACGGGCTGTCTTTGATTCAAGTGCCGAGCAATTTGGTGTGTCACTCAACTCAGTACTGTTAACAGGCCCAGACCTTAATAATACCCTCCTCGGTGTGCTGATTCAGTTTAGGAAAGAGCTCATTGCAGTCACTGCCGATATCCAGCAAATGTTTTATGGGTTCTTAGTCAGACCAGACCATAGAGACTATTTGAGGTTCTTGTGGCACAAGGGAAATGACTTGTCAAAAGAGATGCAGGAGTACCGCATGCGGGTGCACGTTTTTGGAAACAGCCCGTCGCCAGCGGTAGCTATCTATTGCCTACACAGGGCTATCCAGAAAGGCGAGTCAAAGTTTGGAGCAGACACTAGACATTTTGTTGAGAGACACTTTTATGTAGATGACGGGTTGATTTCGTTCCCCATTGAATCTGCAGCCGTAGACTTGCTCAAGCGCACATGCGCATCCTTGGCCGAGTCCAATCTCAAGCTCCACAAAATCGCCTCGAATAGTGTCTCAGTCATGCAAGCCTTCAAGCCAGAAGACCTGGCCACCGGTATTAAAGACTTGAGTCTCGGTGATGACACTCTACCAGCTCAGAAAAGTCTAGGCCTGTGCTGGGACATAAACACTGACTCTTTCACATTCAAGGTTGCTGTTGATGACAAACCCTACACCCGCCGCAGGGTTCTGTCAATAGTTAACAGTATCTTTGACCCCTTGGGACTAGTGTCACCAGTGACAATTGTAGCGTGAATTGCCTATAAAAATATTTGTCATAAGGTACAGGAATTGTTTATTTTATTTAATAGTGGGTGTGAAAGGGGGTGGAGTTAAACCGTCACTTCTACACCCGCTAAATTAAATAAAAGCACTCGTAAAAGGGGCACCAGTCCTAACGGACAATAATATTAACTTTAATTTTAATTAATTTTGTACCTTCAATTACTTAATGAATCAGTCTCAAACTTTCAGTGAGTTTTTGTCCTGCCGTGATTAGGAAACCTGTATATGCGAAAGGAAAACGCTTCAACTTCTCTAATTCACCCTTTTATTAAACTCATTCAGTTTACATGGCATAGCGTTCCAAATGATGAATAAACAGATTCAGATGATAACAGCGTAATATATCACATCAACTGATATTGGGTTCCTGAACATAAACTCCGGCGTTACACCTCTGTATAACCAAGGAGGAACTAGACTTATGTTTCAACGGTAAATGAGGCTGGAATGTTTTAACAAAACAACGCAATTTTATGGAGAAAATTCATAAGCTAATTATCTAAAAAAAAAAAATGAATTCTGAATTAATCTACAAAAATTTAAGGGCAGTTACTTAAAAATGACTAAGAGTTTTCCTTCAGTTGATAGCTCTATCCTGTGGCTGAGAGACTAATTGAGCCCTGAAATACGGGCCATATTCAATTGTAATTTAATTGTTAGGACATCACGTTTTAACCCAGCAGATAGGAGAAATAAGAGTTTCACTCACACAACAGCCGTAGGTCCACGTTTCCGCGGGTCGGTACCGCTGGGTAGGACGTCGGAGGAAGCGGCTGCTGTCCTCACAGCCGTGGAGGTGATAACTCAGCTGGGGGCCCTTCAAGGAGACAGTGGCAGCCGTGGATGGTTTGTCTCAGGGCGGCGTGAAAAGTCCTTTGAAAAAAAGAGTCCAAATTTGGGGTCTTTTGTAGCGGGATCGACCCAAAAACTGAAGGAGAAACTTCTCAGTCTCTGTTCACTTTAAATTTGACAAATTAAAGGTCCACTTTAATGGCGTGAAAAGTCATGAAAAAAAAATGAGAAAAACATTTACTAGGATAAGAATGGCTTCTGAGGTGAAGGAAAAAGTTTGAGAATTTGATTCTCTAAAAGGGACGAGCTCTAAAGAAAAATGGTTTCTCCTCAGTGACCAGAATATAACGAAAGACTTGACAAACACACAGAGAATAAAATAAAACTTCACAGGGGCCTTGAAACGGTGGAATAAAATCTTCTGAGATCTAGATTACTATTCTGCTTCTTTAATCTTAATTTAGTTCCTAATCTTTCTCAAAATCTCTTTCTTTCTTCTTTCTGTGTTTCTAATTCTTAATTCTATCACCGTTCTCTGTTTTGCTTCTTGCTAATCTTCCTGCCTGTTCTTTGTCTCTACTGTTCTCTTACTTTTCTCTCATCTCTTACTCAAATCTAACTTCTCTCTTTTAAAGTTACATCGCCGGGTTGTAAAACTGATGATGTCGGTCACAAGACTGACCAATCGACTTTTTCAGAAGCAGTTTGAAATGGCTGCTATCCAATGTGAGAACACTTCTTTGTTTGAGAGCAGCCAATCAAATGAAGACACCATCCCATGAAATTTCAGAGGGAAAATTAACACTCAGTCAGTTCTTATGAAATAAATGCTCAATATAAAATCTAACTAAATTAAATGACTTGGCTAATATTTGGTGATCATGCATTTATACCACTACTCCAATATGTGTTTGAATAACACTCATGAATATAACATTTCTTATACATAATTATAATACATGCATTCACATTTAGATCAAAATGCAGCAAAACATGCAGCAAACCATGGTTGGTGATAAAAGAGGGATGATTTTCAGTGTCCTTAGGATCCAGAGGATAAGCTGAAAGAAACTTAATGTTTAGAACAAATTAAAAGTCATCCTACATACTGAAAACACATTCCGTAGGTATCCGCTAGGAGGTACTGTTGAGCTGTAGATGATTTCCTTTAGTATCTGGGCGAAGGTCTGGACAGCATCGGCTATAAACCCGTCAGATTAAGTGGTTTATGACTCTTAAGAACATTGGTTTCCTGTGAAAAGGTACGTTATCAAATGCAGTGTTCACGTTGAGAGGTCTGGTCTCCTGAGTTTTATGTTCCTTTGAGCCTTTAAAAGCAAATTCTGATCCTTACAATCTCTGCAAGAGGCAACTGTTTACATTGGGGTCCTGGGAAAGCAAGCATCTTTGGTCAGGCCCAGAAGAGGCCTGGCATGAGTTGACATAAAAGCCAGTGATATTCCTGAAAAGGCAGAAAAGTGATATTCCTGTGTAATGAATAAAATGAAATACCTGTAAACTGGAGAGAAGTGATCTTCTGTCTTGGTTTGAGGAGACGATGATGCTACACAATCAAAGGCAGACTCTTGTTACGTGAACTGTCAAATGGTGTCCAAGGTTGGGATGCTCCTCTCCCTCAGGACAAAATGGACACATGGGAAACATGGAAAATGTCCCTCCAAGATCTTAGCAGCCTTAAGGTGCCATGCTGCTATGTACCAGCTTCCCTCTCTAAGTCCACTTACACCGAACTGTGTATCTTTTCCGACGCCTCAAGCTGGGCTATTGCGGCAGTAGCATACTTGAAGACAGTTAATGAAGAAGGACAATGCGAAGTCGGGTTTGTGCTTGGGAAGGCAAAACTTTCACTACAACCAGAGCCCACGATACCTTGCCTCGAACTTTGTGGAGCAGTTCTAGCGGTTGAGATGGCCGAGCTCATTCTGGACGAACTTGATCACAAACCAAATGCTGTCAAATTCTACTGTGATAGCAGGGTGGTTCTTGGGTACATTTGCAATGATTCAAAGCGCTTCTATGTCTATGTGCATAATCGCGTTCATCGTATACGTCAGTCCACATCCCCTGAACAGTGGCACTACATCACATCAGAGCAAAACCCAGCCAATCTAGCCACCAGGTCAATACCTGCATCACAGCTCATGGACACTATGTGGTTTAAGGGACCAGACTTCCTTTACAAACTACCTGAATCTGGGACACCTGAATCCTTTGAGTTAATCGAGCCTGAAGTAGACTCTGAAATCAGAAAAGTCGCTACCTTTGCTACTCACATTCAGAAAAACGGGCCCTTACCAGAATGCTTCCAGCGCTTTTCAAGCTGGAACTCATTAGTACGTGCCATTGCATTCCCAATTCACCAAGCTCGTTCTCACTCATCAAGCAGCTTGTCAGATCATTCATGCAGGGGCTGGCATCAATGTAGCAAGCCACGCACTCCAGAGGAGCTGGATGCTGCCAGTAACCTCATCCTCCAGTCTGTTCAAAAGGACGCTTTTCCCGACAAGTATGCTGCTCTCCATGCCAACCAAACCGTCCGCAGTTCAAGTCCCATCGTAGCTCTTGATCCCTATATGAGTGAAAGCCTCATCAAGGTTGGAGGTCGCCTCAAACAGGCTTCATCGAACACAACATCCAAGAATCCAATCATTCTCCCAAACAAGCATCACGTAACTCAGCTGCTTGTCTGTCACTATCATGCCAAAGTTGTGCATCAAGGAAGGCAGTTCACGGAAAGCGCAATTCGGCAAGACGGACTGTGGATTGTAGGTTGCAAAAGACTGGTCTCGTCCATTATCCACCATTGTGTAACGTGCAAGAAACTCGGGGAAAACTAGAGACTCAGAAAATGGCAGATCTCCCACCTGAGAGACTCAAAACATGCCCTCCATTTTCATATGTCGGGTTGGACGTATTCGGTCCGTGGTCAGTAGTCACTCGACACACACGAGGTGGTGCTGCACAATGAAAAAGGTGGGCAATACTCTTCACGTGTATGACCACAAGAGGCGTGCATATTGAAGTCATTGAATCTATGGACGCTTGCAGTTGCATAAATGCAATACGCAGATTCTTCGCAATACGAGGCCCAGCAAAGCAAATGCGATCTGACAGAGGCACTAACTTCATTGCAGCAAGTGTGGAGTTAGGCATGGCACAACCAAATAAGAACCCTCCCAACATTGTCAACTATCTCCATGCCAACGGTTGCACATGGGAGTTCAATCCCCCACATGCCTCCCACATGGGGGGCGTCTGGGAAAGACTGATTGGGGTCACTCGCAGAATATTGGACTCTATGCTTTTGCAAAACAAACACTCTCATTTGACGCATGAGGTGCTTTGTACTTTAATGGCTGAGGTATCGTCTATAATCAATGCAAGGCCCTTAGTCCCCATCTCAACGGACCCTTCCTCACCATTTCTACTCTGTCCCGCAATGATCTTGACCCAAAAGCAGCATGTTCCCCCTCCACCAGGAGACTTTTGTGGAAAAGACCTGCTCAAAAACCAGTGGAAACAAGTGCAAGCACTCGCCAAAGAATTTTGGAGCCGCTGGAGAAACGAATATCTCAACACCCTCCAATCAAGGCACAAGTGGCATACAACACACCGCAATCTCCAGACAGGTGACATAGTGATGTTGAAACAGGACCAAGCACCCAGAAATGAATGGACAATGGCCATCATCACATCCACCTTTCCAAGCAATGACGGGAAGGTCAGAAAGGTCGAAGTGAGGACATCGTCTCAGGGTGTTTCAAAGACTTACTTGCGTCCCATCTCAGATGTTGTTATGCTCTTAGAAAATGAAGTGATAGATAAAAAGCAGTAGTGGCATTAGTAATGCCAGGCGGGGAGTGTTCTGCCCACAGTAGAGTGTGTTTCATAGAAGGTTAAAAATAGTTCACCATAAGTTAATAATAAAATGTCATAATTCATCTGTAATAATTCATGCTAAAAAACAGTCATTGGGTTAAAAGTAACTTCCATAAAGTCAGTACTGGTTTACCTGTATTTCATGTTGAAGGCGCAGCCAGTGGTCGCTATGATTTATGGGTAGCAGAAGCGGAAGTCAGTGAGAGAGAGAAGGAAAAAAAAGAAGAAAAGAAAAACCTGCCGTGAATGTCTAAGATGCTCCTCCTGTGTGTTATATCCTTTTCTACACCTTCGAAAGCAATGGCTGTGAGTTTAATTAGTGTCTTGTTAACTCTACAAGTTTTATGAGACGTGATTTTGAGATCGTTTTGTGAATATGATGTCACCAGGAATTAGCCTTATCCCAGGAGCTTACTAGCTTACCTTACATCGAGAGTGCTGTGTATTAGCATAGTAACGCTGCTACTAGCGATCTAATTAGCATATGAAAAGATAGCGAAAATGTGTTGTTTGCCTTTAGTAGCAGCTAGAGTTAACTTCTGTGCAAGTTTCTGACGTTAGCCATTTTTTGGTGCATTTATTTTTCACTTGACGAAGAGCTAAAATATATTTATTTTCTGTTTATATTTTTCAGTTTCACTCGGGCCTTTCATTGAGCTTTTCAAGCCATAATTGTAAAGAATTGTAAGCTGTCTAGAAGACTGTAATAAAGGAGCAAGACGCTCGGTTTCCTGGCTCATGAAAGACGAGTTTGGCTTGCTGTTGATCTGTGTTCACATACACAGTGTATACAACACGTAGTGATAACAGTACAGGTATTGTGTGGTATATAAACACTACCTCCAGATATGGAATAATCACCTACAGCAGTGATTCTCAACTGGTGGGTCGCGACCCAAAAGTGGGTCGCGGACCTGTTTTCAGTGGGTCGCGGGCCTTTGCCTGGGCAAATAAAATATCAAGAAATAAATCAACATAGTGTCGATTCACACTCCTTAACAGTAGATGGCAGTAGGTGACGGGCGACACCATATTTTGCACCATAGAAGAAGACTCGCAACGTTTGTTTGTATATGCTAATTGAGCATGGCGAAACGCAGATACGACACGGACTATATGAGATATGGATTTTTTTATATTGAGGACAAAGGAGTACAGAAACCTCAGTGTGTTTTGTGCAGCGAGGTGCAGCGAGGTTTTGTGAAGAGAGTCAGCTGGTGGAGCTGTCATGTGACCGCACGCTGAAAAAGAGGTTCACAGAGGTAAGCCTCTCGCAGTTCTGGTGCAGCACTGTGATGAGCGAGTATCCTTCTCTTGCCATTCGAGCAGTAAAAACCCTCCTACCTTTCAGCACTACCTATCTCTGTGAGTGTGGCTTCTCAGCTCTGGTTCAGTTGAAGACAAAACAGAGAAACAGACTGGACATTGAGCATGACCTCAGAGTCGCTTTGTCTAATATAACTCCAGACACTGAGACTCTTGTCAAGAGCAAAAAACACCCCCAGTTCTCCCATTAATTCCTCCAGACTCAGGTCTATGATGTCACTGTTACAGGTTTTAGTGAGTGTTCCTTCATTTTCTTCAAAGCACATAACCTTATCAGTAGGTAAATACTGAAAAAACAATCAGAAGAAAAGTCAATTTTGAGACTTGAATTCTTTTGAATTGCACTTTTTGTTTAATTTTTAATTTAAAATGCAGCTAATTCAGCATTAAAGGGAATTGTTCCCTCTGTTGTATTGCCACTTACTGGTCATTTTGGTTAATCATTAAATTTGTTTTGTGTTTGTATACTGTGATATTCTGTTCTTCTACCTCAGGTTCAAAATGCACAATCTTTACATTCAATAAATTTGAGAATTTAAAAATCTTTGATTTGGGTCGCGGCTTGTCATTGAGGGGTGATGGTGGGTCCCAAAGCCAGACCAGTTGAGAACCACTGACCTACAGCATGTGTATGAAGCAGGCATAACACTGAAAATTTCGGAAATGCAGTGGTAACATCATGTATTCTCCCTGAGCCCTTATAAACAGAAATGTGCAAATACAAATAATATTTCATATCTTGAGTGCCAAAAAATAAACAACTCAGGCTAAACACAGCACAAAAAACAAATCAAGTTTCATATTACAAAACTGAAATTAGCACAGAAAACATGACTCTCCCTGAACTGGCATTAATTGGGCATGTCTGGACATTTCGGGAGGTAGAAAATCAAAAACTTATCCTTATGGATGGATGGATCCTTACAATGTTAAGCAATACTCAAAACTAGATTAGATGCTCTGAACAGTACTCACAATTCAATGGATGCACACCACAATGCTGAAGAAAAGGCAGAAACACCTGTTTTTCATCTCAGACAAACTAACAGGAGCAATATAAGAACTCTCCTTCACAGCAGTCAGGCTGGACACTGAGGAGCTGGAATGTACCACTCCAAAATGGGCTGGGTGGAATAGTCCATGTGACACTGGCCTTTTTGACAGTTCAGTTACTGTGCGCCTGTCATGTTTGTCTGACGGTTTCAACCCTGAACTCCCCCCTCCCTCAAAATTTTGAAGTTGTTGTGCAGTCGGAGTCAACAAAATTACGATCCAGTGATAAAGGAAAGAAGAAGACTGATTTAAAAGCGAGCATAAATCAGCTGTGTCTGTCATACTTGCTGCATCCTTCACCACAGAATTGTCACGTCTGTCTCGCTTCAATGAGGAAAAAGTCAGATGAAATGTGACATGACCGTTCAGACTGAGGTCGCTTTGGAGCGTATTAGATACACGTCCGAATTGGGACCACATATGAAAGTGGCCTGGGTCTGTGTGAAAAAAATTTGATGTGTGCTGTTCAGACTGTCATTAAAAAAATCAGATATGGGTCACTTGTGTGCAAAAAAAAATTGGAATTGAGCATTAAAACCTGCACTGTGACCGTAGCCTTAGTTATCTGAATATTTTAAGTGGTTGCATTTGGTACACATCTTTGAAGAAACAACAGAGAACAGACTGAAGGACTGATGGACACAACCTTCTCAAATCAAGGGCATCCACGGTGCAGCGCTAATCCCTTCACCACTCACATTCACACATAGGGCCACTATAGAGTCTCCAATTTACTTAACTTGCATGTTTTTGGAATGTGGGAGGAAACCCACGCAAGCATGAGGAGAACATGCAAACCCCACACAGATAGACCCTGCAGGCTGGTGGATTTGAACCCACAACCTTCTTACTGTGAGGCAGTAGTGCTAACTACTACACCACCATGCTGATTTTCACTGTTAAAGCAACACAGATAATTGGATCCACAAAACATGACTGCTTCTCAAGAAAAGCATTGTCAACTCTGGGGAAAACTGCAGATGTTTAATCAATAACAGAAACCTTCACTGTGTTTTCATTGACTTTCATCAGCCTGTTTAAAGTAATGATATCCAACTGCTGACCAGTTCTGTTACTAATTGCTATTGGATAAAGGATAACCTATTTTTAATTCTTAAGATATTACAACCATAAAGTGGCTTAAGATTTGACTTGAGCTTCGAGACTTGAGACTTGACTTGGACTTGCAAAAATGACTTACGAATATCTCTGCAGATGTGTTTCGTACTTCCATGCAGATTTTTACTTTTAAATTACTGAAAATTACTGAAAGAGGCTCCTTTTTATAACTGAGGTTGCTGATTGTTAGGGAAATTATAAGGGTTATGATTATGGGCCTAATTTACAAAAATTGCAACTGTTACACTACCAGTGTTTTTCAACCGGGGTTCCCTGGAATTTTCAGGTTTCTTTGGGAAATTTTCTAATTTCACTTCTTAATTTGTCCAAAAAAATTGCTAATAATTTGCTGTTGTTTTGCATGTGTTCTAAGGCATCCATGCCATCCATGCATCCATGCACAACAATGGCAAAATAATATTTTTTTTTACCAATTAAGAACTGAAATTATAAAATTTTCCACAGAAACCTGAATGTCCCAGGGAACCCAGGTTGAAAAACACTGATATGCAATGTTACTTCACGTCATGATCTACACGCCCACTGGTGGTCACCTATGTCAGATTTACATAGTGGTCATAATACCTGCTGGTGAAAGTGATCATATAAGGGACTTTGTGTTGTCTGTCTCTCTTCTACTACAAGAGTGTATTGGTGTTTTAGGGTTAGACACTAAAAGTATTCGCTCTCATTTATTTATTAATCATTCCTTTAGATTATATTCACTTTTCATTAAAATATGCAATTTTACAAAGAAAAGTACATTTTAAAATACAGTTCTTAAAATAACCAATAGATGTGTCAATAATCTGTCTCACCTTATTGCAATGATATGATAATGGATAATACTGAGCCTGTGGAGGGCAGAGGAGTTAGAGAAGGGCATCCACAGGCAATATAACCACTAGTAATGTCACTCAGGTGGATGATAACATCCAATTCTGGTGATATCAGATAATGGATATTATAAATTTAATTAGATTCATGCACATTTCCTCTAGTCATGAGTGAAAACTTTTAACAGTGATTTCCAATACTGGTTTTTACTTTGTCTAGTTGTATTATTGCTGTAGATCTATAAAACAAGTGACAGATGTTTATCAGCGTTAATACTCAAAAGTCACGAGTAAACAGGGTTAAAAAAAATTTGCCAAAAGCTATTTAGCTAACAGTTTAACTCTTTGGTCTAAATTAGCAGTATAATTACGTTTACATGAAAATTAAATTAGCACTGGGTGATTTATGCATTTTATACATACTGGTATATTTATCTAAGAGTCTGAGTAGCAGAATATTTTAGTTTTTCATGTCATTCCACTAAATTATTTGTAGATTCTTGAAAAGATCCCAGAAAGAAGAAAAAAGAAAAAGACAGAATACAGTATGCTAGATGGTTGGTGGTTATACATATTTAGTGAAATTCTAGCATATAGTGTTGCCTATATGCTGCATGTTTTAACTGGTCGAGGGTTCCCAACTTAGAGCATGCACGCACATGCGCACACGCGCACGCGTACACACACACACACACACACACACACACACACACACACAAGAGTTCTACTCCAAAGGTAGCACAATCAGTCAGGGTTGTAAGTGGGTAGAGACAAGTTGACCTTCACTGCCACAGGACTGCTAGGACACAGCAGGAGGGAAGTAGGCAGGAAAATAGGATACAACCCCTCAAAAAATATATCAGGTAAAGATGCTGAGCGCTTAACGTCAGTTTAAAAATTAGAAGCTCAAGTAGGTTAATTTTGTCTTCTTTTAATTATTTACCTTTTGTTCTTATTAAAGACAAAAATAGAAAGGAGATGTTTTTACCTTCTTAAGGTGCACGGTGGCGCAGTGGTTAGCACTGCGGCAGCACAGTTTACCCTTGGCCGGGGGATTGTGGGGATCGTGGGATCGTGGGTTCGATCCCAGCCCCCGACCAACAGTGATCTGTGTGGAGTTTGCATGTTCTCCCCGTGTTGCGTGGGTTTACTCCGGGATTTCTCCGGTTTCCTCCCACATGCCAAAAACATGCATGTTAGGTTAATTGGCTGTTCTAAATTGTCCCTAGATATCTGTTTCCTATAGGCCCTTAGAATAGAGGGTTAGTATTAATGAAAGCGCTTTGAGTGGTCTTTGTGACTAGAAAAGCGCTATATAAGTGCAGGTTAGTTAGTTAGTTAGTTAGTAAAAACTTCTCCTTTCTATTTTTGAACAAAAGGTAAATAATTAAAAATTAGAAGATGAAAATGAGCAATAAGACAGCATCAAAACCAATAAAGCTGTTTTTCTTCAAATTCCTCTGCAGCTATTTAAAAACAATGGCAGTCCATATGGAGGTCTATTGCTAGCTTTCATATAGTCGGGGGGGGGGGGCGGCTGAAAAGTTCATAGTGGTCAAATTTGACCAAATGTGTTTTATTTTTCAACTGCAGGGATCCAAGCACTGCAACACCAATGGAAGAAGTGTATGGACTGAAGGGGAGACTATGTTGAAAAATAAACCACATTTGGTCAAATTTGACCACTATGAATTTTTCAGCCCCCCCTTGTATGTAGACATACAGTGGGGAAAATAAGTATTGCATACGGCAACATTTTTCTCATTAAACATATTTTTGATGGGGCATTAACCTGATATTTTCACCAGATATCAGTAACAACCCAAGTAACCCATACATACAAAGAAATCAAGGCAACTGTGTTCACAAAATAAGTTATATTTGATAAAGTGGAACGATACATGGAATAAGTATTGAACACATGAAGAAAAAGAGGTGCAAAAAGGCACAGAAAGCCAAGAAATCAGCTGAAATCCATTCAAATTTGGGAAGCCATCCCATCCCCCATCAGTGCAAATTAATTTCAGCTGACCGGCGGCGCCACACGAGTGGGCTGCCTGTTGCAACAGCCTTTTTTTTATCTTCCTTCTTCTTTCTACACCTTTCACTCTGTATATATATCACGGATCGCCCCGGGGGTCTCCCGGGTCGGCGGACGGAGCCACGGTTTGCAGTGGGAGACGTTACAGCGGGGAGGAGCTAGTGCTAGCTAGCACTTGGCCGCCGCCCGGTGCTAATGGGGAAACTCGACATACCGGGAGCTGTAGCGAAACGACGCGGTGCCGGGCTGGAGTTTAGGCGGCGTGAACGAAATATAGACAGAATAAAAAAGAGCGATGGCAAGAACCAAGCAGACCGCCCGTAAAATCTACTGGAGGAAGAAGCCCCCCCCCCCCACCAGGGCTGCTCGGAGAGGCGCTCCGGCCACCGGCAGAGTGAAGAAGCCTCGCCGTCACAGGGCCCGTGGCTCTGAGAGAGATCCGTCGCTGCCAGAGATCCACGGAGCTGCTCATCCGCAAGCTGCCCGTCCAGCGCCTGGTGAGGGAGATCGCTCAGGACTTCAAGACCGTCCTGCGTTTCCTGAGCTTCGCCGTCGTGGCTCTGCAGGAGGCCAGCGAGGCCCACCTGATAGTCTCTTCTTCGCTAAGGGGGTCACCATCATGCCCAAAGACTTCCAGCTGGCCCGCTGCATCCGCGGAGAGAGAACTTAGACTTTCTGCTGCACATTCACCAGCCATAATGCTCTGCACTGTGTGTCTATATATATACTGTAGCGAACTCAATATGAGCACCCTACTTGGCTTGCTAAGTGGGTTGACCCTATTGGCGACACAGGTAGGGTGCGGGACTCCGGAGCGGGAGGCGTGAGTTCAAATCTCCCAGTGGGATGTCGCCATGTCGAGCAGCACGTTACAATACATTTATAGTAATATGGACATATGTTTACTAGATGTTGTTTTTTCTTGCCTTCTGATTGTTGCTCTGAGTGTTGCTGTCCCTGTGCTGTTGCAATCCTGGAATTTCCCCGTTGTGGGACTAATAAAGGCTTATCTTATCTTATCTTATCTTATCTTAAGTCCTGACTGATAGCCTTCACAAAGGTCTGTGAATATCAGATTGTCACACCACAATCAGCTCATGATGGGTAGAAGCAAAGAGGTCTCTCTACACCTTCGCAACCTTATTGTTGCAAAACATAATGATGGCATTGGTTACAGGCGCATTTCTAAACTGTTGAATGTTCCAGTGAGCACTATTGGGCCCATCAATCGGAAGTGGAAAGATCACGTTACCATAAACCACCTATGACCAGGAGCTCCTCGCAAGATTTCTGACAGAGGAGTCAAAGGAATTATCAGAATAGTTATCCAAGAGCCAAAGACCACTCATGGAATGCTCAAGAAAGACCTGGGGCCTCATGTACAAAAATGTGTGGATTTCCCACTGAAAGATGATGTACAGTACGTTTAAGTCAAGAAAATGCCATGAACAAAAAAAATCCAGATGTATGAAACGGTGTATACACAGGAATCCAAGCACATTTCTTTTGTCCATCCCAATCTACTTGAAATTGAACGCATGTGAGGAAATACTATTCAATTTAATTCAATTCAACTTTATTTATATAGCGCCATTTCACAACAGTCATCTCATAGCACATCTCATACTAGACTCCTCCCTTGACACACCTCCATTTAAATATGCAATTAGATGCAAATAAATATGCAAATAGATATATACAAGCCCTGCATGTTTAAATCTCCTGTATCCATGACCAAAAATAATGATCTTAATGGAATTTCATGGACTGTGAATTGGAGATGCTCCTGAATGAGGTAGAGACACATAAAAACATTTTGTTTGCCATGCTGTCTTCCGGCATTAGTGCCAAATGTAAGAGGAGCGATTGGGACAGTGTGTGTGTGTGTGCAGCTGTCAATGCTGTGTGGTCGGAGCAGCACACACCTACAAGAATAAAAAGAAATGGTCAGACATAAAGGAGGAAGTGAAATGGGGGACGGCTGCCCATCGTCAAAGGGTGGCCAAAACAGGAGGGGGCAAGGAGAGGCTGAACTCAGTCCATTTGAACAGAGTGTCGCCAGTCTTGTGGGTGACACTGCCCTCACAGGGGTGGTGGCATGACATGTGGGGTATTCAGATTTCCCTCAAGGTACATAAACACTTATTTGTATAACACAAATGTGCTTGGTTTATGGGTAATTCAATAGCCTGCTCACAGCCCCATACGATTATTTTACTGTTTTCCTTTATTCAGACAGGGATGAGAAGGAGATGTTTATTTTACCTTGACATGTTTCGACTGATGTCTGCAGTCCTAAAAACCGTCAGCTGATTGCTGTGATTTGTGACCAGCCAGGTGGATCAGCTCATTGAATAAAGGAAAACAGTAATGATAAAGAAGACAATATGAACCTAGTGGGTAGCCACGATCACCTGTCATTTGAAAGCAGATCATATTAGACTCGACAAGTACATATTTTATGTCCAAAATGCAAATCTCATCCTTTATAGTTATATACCATGGATTACACACACTACTGTACTTGTAAATGAATGCAGAACTGCGCTGGGGAAAGGGTGACTGTTGCATTTCAAACTTTACACAAGTGTTTATTGACATAGAGTGGTGTGAAAAAGTGTTTGCCCCTTCCTGATTTCTCATTTTTTCTGTATGTTTGTCGCACTTAAATGTTTCAGGTCATCAAACAAATTTAAATATTAGACAAAGATAACCCAAGTAAACACAAAATGCAGTTTTTAAATGAAAGTGTTTATTATTAAGGGTAAAAAAAACCCAACCCAGACCTACATGGCCCTGTGTGAAAAAGTGACTGCCCTTTCCCTGTTAAAACATAAATTAACTGTGGTTTATCACATCTTTGGAAAGCTGAGTTCAATTTCTCTAGCCACACCCAGGCCTGATTACTGCCACACCTGTTCTCAACCAAGAAATCACTTAAATAGGACCTGCCTGACAAAGTGAAGGAGACCAAAAGATTCTCAAAAGCTAGACATCATGCTGCAATCCAAAGATATTCAGGAACAAATGAGAAACAAAGTAATTGAGATCGATCAGTCTGGAAAAGGTTATAAAGCCATTTCTAAAGCTTTGAGACTCCAGTGAACCACAGTGAGAGCCATTATCCACAAATGGCAAAAATATGGAAAAGTGGTGAACCTTCCCAGGAGTGGCTGGCCGACCAAAATTACCCCAAGAGCACAGCAGCGACTCATCCAAGAGGTCACAAAAGACCCCACAATAACATCCAAAGAACTGCAGGCCTCACTTGCCTCAGTTAAGGTCAGTGCTCATGACTCCACCATAAGAAAGAGACTGGGCAGAAATGGCCTGCATGGCAGAGTTCCAAGATGAAAACCACTGCTGAGCAAAAAGAACATAAAGGCTCATCTCAGTTTTGCCAGAAAACATCTTGAGGATCCCCAAGACTTTTGTGAAAATACTCTGTGGACTGATGAGACAAAAGTTGCACTTTGTGGAAAGTGTGTGTCCCATTACATCTGGCGTAAAAAGTAACACTATTTCAGAAAAGGAACATCATACCAACAGTAAAATATGGTGGTGGTAGTGTGATGGTCAGGGGCTGTTTTGCTGCTTCAGGACCTGGAAGACTTGCTGTGGTAAATGGAACCATGAATTCTGCTGTCTACCAAAAAATCCTGAAGGACAATGTCCGGCCGTCTGTTTGTGACCTCAGGCTGAAGCACACTTGGGTTCTGCAGCAGGACAATGATCCAAAACACACCAGCAAGTCCACCTATAAATGGCTTAAGAAAAACAAAATGAACAAAATGAAGACTTTGGAGTGGCCTAGTCAAAGTCCTGACCTGAATCCGATTAAGATGCTGTGGCATTTTAACCTCTTTGACTAGTCTTTAACTTTTTAATATGACCCTTCTCTCTTCTCTCTTTGTTTTTTCTCTTATCTCTTTTTCCTGTGTCCTGATTGGTGGGAGCCTTGAGTACTTTCATCATGTTTATAGTCAGCTTCATGTGTGCCTGTGTTTGTGTTCATGTTGAATGTAATTGTGGTTTGTAAATATGGATGTCACATGACTGCAAAACAAATCTACCTGCGGGTACAACTAAAGTAACCTGAACCTGAACCTGATTACCTTAAAAGGGCGGTTCTGTCTTGATGCCGAATGCGGGTCTGTACCGTGCTTGGGTCTTTTGGTTATTTTCCTTTTTCTGTATATGTATTTAGTCTTGATTTTCTTCCACTATTATTTGTGCTTTTATTTTGACAGAGTGGTGACATGACTTCCGCCTGTCAAATCTGTTCACGACCTGTCACAGCTGTTTAGTGTTTCTAATTACGTTCTCACTCGCGCATCTACACCTGAGTCACATTTTGGTTTCCCCCTTGTATTATTTAAGTTTGCTGGCCAGGTTTATTCCTCACTGCGACCACACACCTTGTGTAGGCAGGAATCCCCATGCCTGATTCCTGTCTAAGTCTGTGCTTTATTCTCTGCTTCGTGATTTTAATTGTAAGTAACTCTTTCATGGTTTTTCCTTATTTGTATTTTTCTGTCATCACCCTTCGTGGTCTTTGTAAATAGCCTTTTTGTATTCGCCCTTCGTGGCTGGTATTTGTGTTCATTATTATTATTTATTAAATGAGCAAACTCACATCAGGCGAATGGTGCCTCATTTCTGCCCTAAAGGGCCTATCATGACAGTAAGTCGCAGGCAGTAGGTGCAAGCGGCTGTGAGTTTTCCTTTTTCTTTTTCTACTCTTCTATTATTTCCCCTTTTTTAGGTACCTTCTTTTTGGGAATGACATCTTTTGGGAGGAGGTATCCAGTGAGCCTGGGGTTTGAGCTCTGCCAGGCTCTAATGGAAATTGATGACTGCCTAGCCATAGCTCAACAATATTCCACTCCCAAAGAAGCTTTGTAGTACCTGGACTTCGCGATGGCGGCTGTGCGGTGACATCCTCGCCTCTCGGAGCATGCTGAGGGAAGGGAGAGGATATCCCTGATGGTGGATCTGCAACAGCAGAACCTTGAGTTGGAGAGGAATCCCACCAGGAAGCCAACATCGGCGCTGACAGGGAGGCACTCCCGGGCTTCGGTCCAATCGACTCCTCGCCAGGTTCCTGCTCCAGCTCAAGTTCCCGCTTCACCTGCTCCGAGACGCCAGTTCCTGGCGCAGACCTCCACTCCTCCCCGTAATATGGCTGTATCGAATCGGATGGAGGAGAGTCACTGGGTGAAGACGCCGCAAACCCCCCGCCATTGCTCAGCTACGGGCCACCGGAGAAAGTCCTCCGTCTCTCAGCCAGCTGCATCCGTTTCACCATGCCAAGAAGGAACCACAACAGCTTCTGCCTCTAGGTTATCCTTGCAGGCTGTCTTGTCACCTTCCTCTTCCTGGGCCGTAGCTGTCCCCTTCTACACCACGGTGTCACCTCCAACTGCTGTGAACCCAGCTGATTCTCCCCCGGCTCCGCCTGTCACCGTGCCTGCAGGGGCGGCTCCTCCATGTTCTCCAGAGGGGCCCACAATCACCGCAGTCATGGAGAAGGAAGAAACTGGGCTTGCTGCAGCAGGAACCACCGTACCCTGGGAAAACAGGCAAGTGCTTTTTCATTCTGTATCACCATCTTATGAATTACCTTGCCTGATTCCTGGGGGTGAGGCTCAGTTAGTGCAGTCTACTGAGTCTTCACCACCTGCTGCAGCCACAAAAACTTCTCCTGCAGAGTGTCCGCTGGTTCTGGGATTAAGCCACCGGATGGAGGAGGAGCCTGTGGCCCTGGAAAACCTGGTTCCAGCCCCACATCCACGGTCCAGACAGAGGAAGAAGGCTGTCTGCAATCCGGAGCCTGAGCCGATGAGGAAGCGTCCCTGGGCTTCAACCATGCAGAATTCAGCTCCAGCAGGAACCGGATCTCCTGTCACCATGCTGGGCGAGCCACCTGCATGGGTCACATTGCCAAGGGGTCCCAGGACTGCAGTGACCATCATGCCTGCTGTTGGGGCAGCTGCAGCAGAGACCAAGCTGGACCTCCAGAGGGTCGGGCCCAAGACATCGTCATCTGGATCAATGGAGTCCTGGATGGCGGTGGAACTTGAGCTCAGGCGAGTACTCTCCTTGGTTTTGGCTGTTTCTGTATTGGAGAGATCTTGCCTGGCTCTTGAGGGGAGCTCACCTTGCCGAGTTCCACTGCCACCGGTGACCCTGACCCTGTTTGTCTTCTATCTGAGTATTCTCTCAGGGTCACCGAGAATCGTCCAGCTACATCAGAGGTTTCCGTGGGTTCAGGTCCGCCGCCTAAGGTCTTCATGGGTCCAGCTCCTCCGGCCGAGGCTGTCATGGAGGCTCCGTCTTTGTCCGGGTCCTCCATGAGTCCTGCTCCCCCTCCTGCTAAGGTTGTCGTGGAGGCGCCGTCCCAGCTCGGGACCTCCGAGGGTGCCGTTCCTCTTCAGTCTGGGTCTCCATGGGTGCTGCGTCCAAGCTTGAATCCCATGTGAGTGTGGCGCTCCAGTGTGAGCCCACTGTGGATGCTACGCTCCTGCATGGCGGCCATTATGGATGCAGCTCTGTCCCAGTCTGGGGCCACTGAGGGTGCCGCTTTGCCCCAATCTGGGGTCACCGAGGTTGTGGCGCTTATGCCCAAGGCCGCGTTGGGTCCTTGGCCCACAGCCGGGCCTGTCGTGTTTCTCCCACCACCATCAACTTCATCGGGTGTCCCTCTCCTGGTTCCGGGGGGCCACGGTAAGCACTGGTTCCCTCTGCCACCTCCAGGGGGAGGTGTGTGGTGCACTGTGACCTGTTGGCCCAGAGATGCGGGAAGACTGCCCGAACTCTCTCGTTTACTGGGGTGGCTTCTAAGCCCTGGTAGACCACCCGATGGACTCTTTCATCCTGGTTGGGGGCTCTGGAGACCTGGTAGGCCGCCCAACTTTTTCCACCTTTTGGTTGGGTGGAGCTGAGACTCTGGAAGACCACCAGAACAGGTCCCTTATTTATCTTGTATTGCTTAGTTTTCTTAGTACTTTGTTTTGTCATTGTGTGGATCATGTGTATTTTGGGTTGTTTTTGTTTTCTTGTCTCTCTCTCCAGGCCTGGATCCCCCATCAGCCTCCCGGGGGCAGTTTTTGAAGTTATTTCTGCTGGGGGAGGGGGTGTACTTTCATTCCTTTTGATGTTACTGCGGGGTGTCTTGGATCCACCCCTTAAGTGAGAGGCACTGTCATGATGCCGAGCGTGGGTCTGTACCGTGGTCGGGTCTTTTGGTTATTTTCCTTTTTCTGTATATGTATTTAGTCATGATTTTCTTCCACTATTATTTGTGCTTTTATTTTGACAGCGTGGTGACATGACTTCCGCCTGCTGTTCCGCCTAGATTTGGATTTTTTTCCCCTTAATAATAAACACCTTCATTTAAAAACTGCATTTTTTGTTTACTTGTGTTTAGGGCTGTCGTGGTCGAAGAATTTTCCCTGTGGTGACGGTGCACAGCTCAATACCGGTATGCGGTATTATTGCAAATGTTTTAAGGACCCTGTGGACTTGTAATTTAAACAGGGTTTATAACTTATGTGGCAAATGAGGGAAGCTGTGAGAGTCTCACTGCAGCTCTGCTCTCAATTTTATGTGCGTGTGTGACAACTGTGCGGAGCTCCGGTCTTTCTATAGGCATAAACTGCTGGTGCTGTTAAAAAAACAAACAATAAACCCCCAGCATTTTCATAAAGCAGTAGCGGTAACTACGGGGTGTGTGGACTGGATACTGTAGTGACATTCAGCTTATTTAGGCAGGACAGTCTCCATACAGGATCCCGCGTGGCTCTTGTCTCCGTGATTTTTGCTGCTGTCTGAAAAATCACATTCAAACAAGCTCCTCTCGGAGCTCATACACAGGAGCATACACAGTCAGGATCATACACACTCTGCTCAGAAGGATTAACATGCTTTGTGCCCTTTCAGTGCTCATTGTCACAGCTGTATTTAACCAGGAGTCCAAATGCTTTCACTACTAACTGCCTGCTGGAGTCCGTCTGGAGAGAGTGCCCCAAACGGTGCTGTGAAAGCTTCCAGAGTACCGGGTTCAAACATGCTGTTGGTAAAAAAAAAATACACTTTATTTAGCAATTTATTTAATAATCAATAGGGGTACATTAAGTGGACAACGAGATATAGCCACACGCACAAGAAAAGTGAACACCGCGGTTGTTGCGGTTGGTCGTTTCCCTCCGTGGTAGGCGTGTCCATAGCACGGTAATACATAATTGCAGTTATCCGAACAGCCCTACTTATGTTATCTCTGTCTAATACTTAAAGTTGTTTGATGATCTGAAATGTTTAAGTGCGACAATCATACAAAAAAATGAGAACTCAAGAAGGGGAAAAGACATTTTCACACCACTGTAACTACTATACACAGAGAGGCAATTTGGGGCTTGGTAGAATGCTCTCTAACTGTAGTTTAATCAGCAAAAAACACAAGTCACTTATACGAACCACTGACTTGGAATAAAGCCTTGAAGACAGGGTGATATTTGAGGGCACACAGGCATGTTGCACATGAGGTGAGTTAGGACAATTACATAAATTTACTCACCAAAAAGCCACCCATCACACACAGTGACAGTTTGTAGTTTTTTCCCAACAATGCCGTTCATTAGAATGAATGAATCATGTGTTGAACCCTGCCACCTTACAACAATGTTGGTTAGTCTCTGTTATGACCCCTCGTGCACCATTACACAGCGCACAGAGGGAGGAATGAAAAACCCACGAGCAGGAGTAGAGTTCAGGTTCAGGTTCAGGTTACTTTATTTGTCCCCGTAGGTAGATTTGTTTTGCAGTCAGGTGACATCCATACTTACAAACCACAATTACATTCAACATGAACACAAACACAGGCACACATGTAGCTGACTATAAACATGATAAAAGTACACAAGGCTCCACCAATCAGGACATAGGACAAAGAGATAAGAGAAAAAAAAAAGGAGATAAGAGAGAAGGGTCATATTAAAAAGTTAAAGACTAGTCAGAGGTTAAAAACTCAAAAGTATAAAACCCAATAAAAGATTTAGAACCCAAATAAAAAACCTACAAAAATAAGTAAATATAAAATAAAATTAATAAATAGGTAACTAAATTATGTGCAATATATTATTACATCTTGTTCAACTCTTTAACAGCAGCAGGAACAAAGCTGCTTTTGTAGCGCTGGGTTTTACTTTTTGGGACAGCAAACCTCCGTCTGGAGGGAAGAAGCTGAAAGTGGCAGTGCAAAGGGTGGGAGTCATCATTTAAAATGGAAGTAGCCATCCTCTGTACCTGTCTGGTGTACAGGGATGTCAGGCTCAGCTGTGACTCATCAAGCAAACGACTGGACCATCTAACGACCTGATCCAAGGATTTCCTCTGTTTCAGTTTTATCTGACCAAACCATGACACTAAAGAAAAGGATAAAACAGATTCAATAAAACATTGTCATTATGGTTCGGTCAATTTGCAAGCATGCAAGTTTCCTTAAACAATGCAAATGTTGCTGACCCTTTTTGCACACCCTTTCACAGTTCTCTTCAAAGTTTAAATTACTATCAATAATCATCCCAAGATGTTTGTAGGATTGTACACATTCAGTGGTCTGGCCTTTTAGTGCAGTGACTTCGTGCCTGGGAGTTTTCCTCCTAAAGTCAATATAAAGTAATCATATCTTTAGTTTTTGTCATATTCAGCTGCAGGTAGGAATCCTCACACCAGTGAACAAAATCATCAACTACTGGGCCGTGGCCACTCTCACCATCCTGGAGGAGAATGACAACAACTGAATCATCAGCATACTTTAGAATGTGTCTGTTGTCATGTCTGCTCCGACACATGTTTGTGTACAGGATGAAGAGTAGTGGTGACAACACACACCCCTGCGGAGAGCCAGTAGAAGAACACTTTTGGTCAGACAATGTACCATTGACCCTTACTGTCTGCGTCCTGTTGGTTAAAAAATCCAGAATCCAACCCACCAGATTATTACTCAAATCAAATTGTTGCAGGAACTTTTCAACTAAAATATGAGGTTGGATTGTATTAAAGGCGGAAGAAAAGTCCACAAATGAAAACCTGGCATGTGTCCCATTAAAATCCAGATGTTCAAAAAGCATGTTAAACAGAGTGACAGCGGCATCCTCCACTCCTCTGTGAGGCCTATAGGCAAACTGCAAAGGATCCAATGCATGCTCAGTCTGCTTTAGAACCTCAAATCTGACCAGCTTTTCAAAAATTTTCATTAAAATTGAAGTCAAAGCAACTGGTCTAAAATCATTTACCGTTTTAGGACAGCTGGATTTTGGAACGGGGACAACCACAGCATCTTTCCAGATCTTAGGCACATGTTGTGTCTGTGACTTATTGAAAATGTAGTGAAATACAGGACTCAGTTCATGTGCACAGGACTTTACCAAGCGCCCACATATATTATCAGGGCCCTGACTTTTGTTCACTTTTACAGCACAGAACACCCTTTTAACATCCTGTACCTCAATATTAAAGTGCTGATTGTCTTTGAGTTTCTGTTTCAAACCTTGGGTTTCTGTGCTAAAATCAAAGGAGTCAAAACAACCATAAAAACAATTAGATAGATAGATAGATAGATAGATAGATAGATAGATAGATAGATAGATAGATAGATAGATACTTTATTTCGAACAAAAAAGTATAACAAAAACAAAACAAATGACAAATGCAATAAAGTAACAGTATACAGTGTTCGAAAGGGAGAAGGAAGAAGTGAACACTTATTAATTCCATCTCCTCTTTTCCATAAATACACCCATGTGAATTATATACAAATTACCACCTTTAAGACCCCAAGTAAACAATTTACTGTATTTTTTACATATCAACATTAACACCCATCCATCCTAACATACATTGATGTTCATACATCAAAACCAGCCTCAAACAGCACAGATATACACAGTGCTGTCCCACCCACCATTCCATAGTGTCCCATAATGTCCCAGAGTGAGCATAGTGAATCGTACATATAAATACTACCCTTCTAACATATATCCTTTCAGCAAATAATGTTTATACCTCTTTTTGAATTGATTTCTGTTTGTACATAGTTTCAGTTCCGGCTCCAGACTGTTCCACAAATTCACCCCACAGACAGATATGCACATACTTTTCTTGGTTGTTCGTATCTTGGGTTTTGTAAAGTTTAAGTCTCCTCTCAAATTATGATCATTGTCTCTTTTTTAAAATATTTTTTGTATATTAGTTGGGAGTTGATTATTAATTGCCCTGTACATTACTTGTGCTGTCTTAAATTCAACTAAATCGATTAACTTTATGACATGTGACCTTGAAAACAACGAATTGGTATGGTCTCTATATCCTACATTATTTATTATCCTTATAGCTCTTTTTTGTAATGTGCATATTGATTGTAGGTTGGTCTTGTAGGTGTTTCCCCAGACTTCTACACAGTAGTTAAGATAAGGTAAAAACAATTGTACAGTAAGACCAATAATTTATAGTCCAAGATGTGTCTTGTCTTCCCCAGTATGCCTATACATTTTGCTAACTTGGCCCGGATGTGACTGATGTGAGGTTTCCAGCAGATTTTATTGTCTAGCGTCACCCACAGAAACTTATTTCTACTCTTATTAAGAGCATTAGCCAGCTCTGTGTCTGAATTAAAACCATCTAAAAACACACGATTACTGCGCTCTGTGCTCTGAAGGCCTGCGATAGTTTTCATACTGGCCCAGGCTGAACCAAGCTTGTTTGTTGCCATCTTGCTTTCCATCTCTGATTTATAATTCTGTTTTGCTCTTAACCCCTTGACGCCTGTTGTCGCGAATTTGCATCTAACCGCTTCCGCTCCAAATGCAACCAAAATACCGTCTGTATTCCTCCACTTCCGGTTGGAGCACTTCCAACACATACCTAGGAACCTTTTGCAAGCATTAGTTTCTCGTAGGAATGGTCAGAGACGGAGCACCATCCATTTCCTGATTGCTAGGGTTAGGGTTAGGGTTAGGGTTATAGTTTGGCAGTCATGAGAGTTGAAAATACTGAAAATAACTGTGTTGCATAAATAAAAGACTCTTCATACTTGAGATGGGAACAGGTGCTTTTTTTACCATTTTTTTTTACCATAGATGCCTGTTGTCACTAATTGGCATCATACCTAAAATTATATCTATTTTATGTGCTATAGTCAAATTAACTTTCTCAACTTAATTTAGCATCTACTGGAAAGCAAAAACACAAGTGAATTTTTTTTTTTTCATAAGTGAAAATAAATCCAGGCGTTAAGGGGTTAAAATGTCGGCCTTCAGCTCTTTGTGGCTACCTGTAGCTCAGAAACAACCCCCTGTTTAAAGGCAAGTGCTTTCCTCTCTAAGCAAGATTTAACTGATTTTGTAACCCATGGCTTGTTGTTGGGATATATTTTGACACGTTTACATGGAACGATCATGTCTCTACAGAAAGCCATGTATGAGCATGTCACGTCCACTAAAGAGTCCAAATCATCTCCGCAGGACAATGTGAACATCTCCCAGTCTATACAGTTAAAGCATTCCTGGATGCAGTGCAGTGAATCCTCTGTCCACAGATTTATGTCTCTGGTCTTTGCCTTGTCTCTTCTGAGAGCAGTTTTATATGTGGGCAGCAAATGTACACAGTTGTGATCTGAGGATCCTAAAGGAGGAAGGGGAATAGATTTATAGGCCCTCTCTATGGATCCATAGCACAGGTCCAATGTCTTTTTTCGCCTGGTTGGGCAGGAGACATACTGATAAAAGTTTTTAAGTGTCTTCTTTAGAGACACATGGTTAAAATCCCCAAGAATAAAATTTGGAGCCTCTGGGGAAATCGACTGCAACCGCTGTACCACATCAAAGACGGTGCTGGAGGCGGAGGCAGCATCCGCTCTCGGGTGAATGTACACAGTCATTATAAAAAGTTGGGGGAACTCGCGGCGCAGATAAAAGGGGCGTAGTGACATGGACAGAAGCTCCGCATCTGGTGTACAGACGCTCTCTCTGACCATGACAGATGTACAGTACTGTTTATTAATATACAGTATAAACATACACCGCCCCCCCTGACGTTTCCCCGTTACCTCTTCCTGCCAATCTGAGTGAAGTGGGGCTCCAAAGCCGTCAATCCACAGGTCCGCATCTCGGTCATGTGCCGTAAGCCACATCTCTGTGTAAGCCATGACACAGCAGTTCTTGAAATCCTTCTGATATTGTACATTCCCTTGAATTTCATCCACTTTATTTCTCAGAGATTGTACCTTCCCCATAATAATGGAAGGAAGAGGAATGCGGTTAAGCTGACGCCTCCTCAAGCTTAATCTTACGCATCCACGTTTTCCGCGTTTCCTCCTCTTGTCTCTCTTTTCATTGCTGTGTCCATGAAAATCTCTTAAAATAAAGTCCGGCAGTTGCGGCACAGACTCAAACACAGATGCTGCATTATCCATGTTTAAATGCAGTAACATGTCTCTGGAATACTGCGTTCTTCCCGGCGTGATCGCGATCGCGCTTACCTCCAAAACAAAGAGCCGGTAGGAAAGAAACAACAGTGCAAAAACAAGAAGGAAATCCATACTGATGGCACCAGGAAGCTCTTTGTTATATAGTCCACAAACATTCAAGGACAAAAACGACACAGAGAATTATGTTGAAACACATTAAAGTGCATAAAAACAGAGACACAGAAGTCAAGCTTTTTTCACCCGTTGCCGATCGCTGCGTGCGCATGCTCCCAGAGTTGTGCACGTTATTAAATAAAACCCCAAACTAGGTCCAACAAAACAGTCCCAATATAAACAGAGGGTTGCAATGATACAATTGAGGCCACCAGACGAACAGGGATGCCACCCAGATGCTCAGTAGCCCGGGGAGAGGGAATGCCTAGTGCCGCAGGGCAGCTGTTGGTACAAGGAGAAAGGCAAACATGACTTACGGGCTGAGGCAATCCAAAGCAGTCCGTGCTGTCTGGAGGATGAAAACAAGGCAGGAACAGCCAGGAACAGCCACCAAAAACATGTAGGTTTAGGGCGCTCGCGCACGCAGCGACCAGCAGCCGGTGGCTTGTCACCAGACTGCAAACCAAGTCTACCTACGGGTACAAATAAGTAACAAAAAAAAAAAAAAAAAAATTTACACTAACTAATCTCAACAGTCTAGTAGCGTAAGAGAAGACTAAATTGTCAGGCTGAAGAGAAATGTAGGGAAAGACGGCTAGCAAACACAGAGGTACATACTGCTGTGAATGAAGCGTACTGTTCCTGCAATCTCTTCCTACTTAAAGAGTGCTTAAGTAATCACAATACTAATGAGGGAAGAGACCGCTGTTGTGGAAGAGTGTGGCTGGAACAGCCGGTGATACTGACAGGAGGAGAGGGCGTGCCCAAGCTGTCAGGGAACGGAGGACCCAAAGGGCTCCCTGAAGCACCTGATAGGAAATAAACAGTGAAATGGGCCAAAATAGCCACGGTGTCAGAACTGGGTTTGGGATCACCAAACCCAGATTCATGACAGTCGCATTTGCACATCACATATAGTTTGTATATTGATAGAATGGAAATGTTTTCTGTTAGCATACACATATTCATCTTGTGAAGGTGATTTTATAGCAATGTGTGTGTAGTCGATAGCTCCAATTAGGAAAACTGGCTCTCGGTGCAAATTGCGCATTGATGTTGGCCTGTTAAACTGCATTGTATGGGAATATGATGCACCTGGGTGACAGCTGAATAATGCCATCCCACACAGCTGGCATAGCTCAGCCCAGGGTCGACTGGGAAATTCCTGATCAGTTTGCCAGCTCCCTCTGGAATGCCCCTGTTGCCAGGAACCCCAGTGTTTTCAGCACCTGCACTGGGACAGGCAGTGCATAGCTTCTTGCCGTGTTATGCTCCAAGAGTGGCCGTAGCTCTGAATACAGTTCCACGAGGACTGTCTGTGGAAACCTAAACCGGCTGACAAGTCAGTCATCATCCTGAGCCAGAAAATCTTCTTTGTCTCTAAATACCCTTTCTCTTTTCATTGCGTGATTTGCAATATCCTCTAATAATGCTATTGCTATTAAGATAAGATAAGATAAGATAAGATAAGATAAGCCTTTATTAGTCCCACAACGGGGAAATTCCAGGATTGCAACAGCACAGGGATAGCAACACTCAGAGCAACAATCAGAAGGCAAGAAAAAAAAAAAAAAAAAAAAAAAAAAAAAAACAAGCAAGCAAGAGCAGCTAATATACATATGTACGTATTACTATAAAATATATATATATATATATATACACACACACACAGACACACAGTGCAGAGCATTGTAGCTGGATGGAATAAATATATGAATATATGAACACACAGTGCAGAGCATTGTAGCTAGATGGAATAAATATGTAAATATATAAACACCCACAGTACGGAGCATTGCAGCTAGGTGGAATAAATATGCAAGTATATAAACACACACAGTGCGGAGCAATGTAGCTAGATGGAATAATATGTAGATATATAAATATATAAACACACCCAGTGCTGAGCATTGTAGCTAGATGGAATAAATATGTAAATATATAAACACACACAGTGCAGAGCATTGTTGCTAGATGGAATGAAACAGCATAACCGTCTACTTAGTTATCCTACATGGTATGATTATGTGCCCATACATATTCTCACCCTCCATAGCGACCGGTATGTTCCTAGTTGTATGCCGGAGGGGACCATTGTGTAAGTCTATTGCATCTTTTGCATTCAAAAAACTATTAGTTTGTTACGTCTTTTTGCTATCTCTGCGAGCAGCCCTGCTTAGGTTGTACAGTCTGACAGCCGTTGGTAGGAAGGACCTACGAAACCTCTCGGTTGTGCACCTGGGATGATGTAGTCTGCTGCTAAATGAGCTCCTCAGTGCATCCAGTATGTCCTGCATAGGGTGGAACTCGGACTCCAGCAGAGATGACAGTTTAGCCACCGTCCTTCTCTCTCCTATCTCCTCCATCGGATCAAGGCGCTGCCCCAGGACAGAGCTAGCTTTCTTAATCAGTTTGTTCAGTCTCTTCCTATCGGCTGCAGTAATGCCACTGCCCCAGCAGACCACTCCAAAAGTGATGGCTGATGCCACCACCGTGTCATAGAATGACTTCAGCAGCGCCCCTTGTACACCAAAAGACCTGAGTCTCCTCAGCAGGAACAGCCTGCGCTGTCCCTTCTTGTAGAGTGCATCAGTATTGTGTGACCAGTCTAGTTTATTGTTCAGATGAATACCCAGGTACTTATAGGATGTCACCATCTCGATGTCTGTTCCCTGTATATTTACTGGTACTGTGAGGGGCTGCCCATGCCTGCGGCAGTCCACCACCAGCTCCTTAGTTTTCCTCGCGTTGATCTGGAGGCAGTTCCGATGGCACCAGTCCACAAAGTCCTGGATAAGCCCTCTGTACTCAGCCTCATCTCCATTGGAGATGAGGCCAACGATCGCAGAGTCATCAGAGAACTTCTGTAGATGGCAGTGTGTTGTGTTGTGTGAGAAGTCCGCAGTATAAAGAGTGAACAGGAAGGGAGCCAGCACCGTTCCCTGGGGGGCCCCCGTGCTACTGATGATCGTGTCGGACACACAGTCCCGGGTTCTCACAAACTGAGGCCGGTTCGTGAGGTAGTCCAGGATCCATGATGACAGGTGCTGGTCCACCCCTGCGCGCAGCAGCTTGTCCTTCAGGATCATCGGTTGGATGGTGTTGAAAGCACTGGAGAAGTCAAAGAACATGATCCTCACCATATTCCCGGGCTTCTCCAGGTGGGACAGAGAACGGTGAAGGAGGAAGATCACCGCATCCTCCACCCCAATGCCATGCTGGTAGGCGAACTGGAGTGGATCCATCGCTGGTTCCACCAGGGGGCGGAGGTGAGCAAGGAGCAGTCTCTCCAGGGTCTTCATCAAGTGGGACGTCAAGGCCACCGGTCTGTAGCTGTTCAGGTCTTTGGGGTGGGAAGTTTTTGGTACAGGTACCACACAAGATGTTTTCCACAGCTGTGGTACCCTCCCCAGTTTCAGGCTCATGTTGAAGATATACGTCACAATCCCACACAGCTGGTCTGCACAGGACTTGAGGAGCTTTGCGCTGATGCCGTCCGGTCCCGGCGCCTTCCTCGCCTTGATCTTCCTCAGCTCCGTCCTCACCTGGGTCCTGGTCAGGGTCAGGATGGGGGGCTGTGTGTTGGGAGTGGGGGGGTGTTGGTGGAGTGGGGAGTGGGCAGCAGGACTTGATTTCTTTAGAGGCAGCAGTGGTTGTTGTGCAGTCAGGGGGGAGGGCGGTTGGTCAAATCTATTGAAAAACAGATTCAGGTTGTTCGCCCACTCCCTGCCCCCTGTGGCCTGGGGGGAGGTATTCTGGAGCCCCGAGATGGTTTTGAGGTTTCTCCAGACCCCGCTGATGTCGCTCTGTTGCAGCTTGTCCTCCATCTTCTTCCTGAAGCTGTCCTTGCCTTCTCTGATCTTTCTCCTCAGCTCCCTCTGTACGGACTTCAGCATCTTTTTTTTTTTTTTTTTTTTTTTTTTTTTTTTTTTTTTTTTTTTTTTTCTCGGCGCCACACGAGTCGGCTGCCTTTTGCAACAGCGGCTCGATTCCGAGTCTTTTTCCCTTCCTCTCTCTTTTGATCCGTCTTTTTTTTTCACCCCACTTATATCACGGACACACAGATCGTCCTAAATGTCTCCTGAGCCGGTGGACGGAGCCACTGTCTATAGCAGGATACGATACAGCAGAGAACAGCTGCTAGCATTCAACCGCCACCCGGTCCCATTGGAAAAACTCGACATACCGAGTGAACTGAGGCGAAAACGCCGTGGCTGCCGGGCTGGAGTAAGGCGGAGGACAAAAAATATAAGGTACAGACCCTCCCTTCCATCTGTTGTCATGGGAAATGTACGGTCGATACTGGGAAAGTTAGATGAGCTAGCGGCTATCTCCCGTTATGATAGCACATACCGGGAGTGCTCTCTCCTTTTGTTTACTGAGACGTGGCTAACTGAACTAGCAGCAGATGCTAACATTGAGCTGGAGGGTTTTCACATGATACGAGCTGACCGAACACCAGACAGTGGCAAGGCTAGGGGCGGTGGAGTGATCATGTATGTTAACAACAACTGGTGCAGACCGGGACATATCACTGTTAAACAACGACACTGCAGCAAAGACATTGAGTTGCTAGCTGTTAGCATGAGGCCTACATATCTCCCGAGAGAACACTCACACGTGATCTGCATTGTTGTTTATGCAAATCCGACGGCGAACGCTGGGACAGCACGTGACGTCATCCATTCAGTAACCAGCAGGCTGCAGACAGAACACCCAGATGCTCTTCTCCTCATCTCAGGCGATTTCAACCATGTTTCACTGTCTCCCATTCTACCCACGTTCACCCAGTATGTCACATGCCACACTAGAGACAATAAAACACTGGATTTATTCTACGCAAACACTAAGGAGGCGTACACCTCATCACAACTCCCCCCACTCGGGAGATCGGATCACAACTTGGTTCATCTCCGGCCGGTGTACAAACCCCTAGTGCACAGACAACCTCCGGCCATGCACACTGTGGAGTTATGGTCTGAGGAGACAATGGACACCCTAAAGGGCTGTTTTGAAGCCACCGCCTGGAAGCAGCTCTGCGATCCACATGGTGAGGACATCGATGGCCTCATTCACACCTTCACGGGCTACCTCAGCTTCTGTGTGGACAAATCCGTTCCCACCAAGACCATACGGCGTCACTCAAACAACAAACCCTGGATCAACCCTGAGATAAAAACACTTCTGAGAGAGAAGAAGAGGATCTTCAGGTCGGGGAACAGGGAGATGCTGAAGTCCGTACAGAGGGAGCTGAGGAGAAAGATCAGAGAAGGCAAGGACAGCTTCAGGAAGAAGATGGAGGACAAGCTGCAACAGAGCGACATCAGCGGGGTCTGGAGAAACCTCAAAACCATCTCGGGGCTCCAGAATACCTCCCCCCAGGCCACAGGGGGCAGGGAGTGGGCGAACAACCTGAATCTGTTTTTCAATAGATTTGACCAACCGCCCTCCCCCCTGACTGCACAACAACCACTGCTGCCTCTAAAGAAATCAAGTCCTGCTGCCCACTCCCCACTCTACCAACACCCCCCCACTCCCAACACACAGCCCCCCATCCTGACCCTGACCAGGACCCAGGTGAGGACGGAGCTGAGGAAGATCAAGGCGAGGAAGGCGCCGGGACCGGACGGCATCAGCGCAAAGCTCCTCAAGTCCTGTGCAGACCAGCTGTGTGGGATTGTGACGTATATCTTCAACATGAGCCTGAAACTGGGGAGGGTACCACAGCTGTGGAAAACATCTTGTGTGGTACCTGTACCAAAAACTTCCCACCCCAAAGACCTGAACAGCTACAGACCGGTGGCCTTGACGTCCCACTTGATGAAGACCCTGGAGAGACTGCTCCTTGCTCACCTCCGCCCCCTGGTGGAACCAGCGATGGATCCACTCCAGTTCGCCTACCAGCATGGCATTGGGGTGGAGGATGCGGTGATCTTCCTCCTTCACCGTTCTCTGTCCCACCTGGAGAAGCCCGGGAATATGGTGAGGATCATGTTCTTTGACTTCTCCAGTGCTTTCAACACCATCCAACCGATGATCCTGAAGGACAAGCTGCTGCGCGCAGGGGTGGACCAGCACCTGTCATCATGGATCCTGGACTACCTCACGAACCGGCCTCAGTTTGTGAGAACCCGGGACTGTGTGTCCGACACGATCATCAGTAGCACGGGGGCCCCCCAGGGAACGGTGCTGGCTCCCTTCCTGTTCACTCTTTATACTGCGGACTTCTCACACAACACAACACACTGCCATCTACAGAAGTTCTCTGATGACTCTGCGATCGTTGGCCTCATCTCCAATGGAGATGAAGCTGAGTACAGAGGGCTTATCCAGGACTTCGTGGACTGGTGCCATCGGAACTGCCTCCAGATCAACGCGAGGAAAACTAAGGAGCTGGTGGTGGACTGCCGCAGGCATGGGCAGCCCCTCACAGTACCAGTAAATATACAGGGAACAGACATCGAGATGGTGACATCCTATAAGTACCTGGGTATTCATCTGAACAATAAACTAGACTGGTCACACAATACTGATGCACTCTACAAGAAGGGACAGCGCAGGCTGTTCCTGCTGAGGAGACTCAGGTCTTTTGGTGTACAAGGGGCGCTGCTGAAGTCATTCTATGACACGGTGGTGGCATCAGCCATCACTTTTGGAGTGGTCTGCTGGGGCAGTGGCATTACTGCAGCCGATAGGAAGAGACTGAACAAACTGATTAAGAAAGCTAGCTCTGTCCTGGGGCAGCGCCTTGATCCGATGGAGGAGATAGGAGAGAGAAGGACGGTGGCTAAACTGTCATCTCTGCTGGAGTCCGAGTTCCACCCTATGCAGGACATACTGAATGCACTGAGGAGCTCATTTAGCAGCAGACTACATCATCCCAGGTGCACAACCGAGAGGTTTCGTAGGTCCTTCCTACCAACGGCTGTCAGACTGTACAACCTAAGCAGGGCTGCTCGCAGAGATAGCAAAAAGACGTAACAAACTAATAGTTTTTTGAATGCAAAAGATGCAATAGACTTACACAATGGTCCTCTCCGGCATACAACTAGGAACATACCGGTCGCTATGGAGGGTGAGAATATGTATGGGCACATAATCATACCATGTAGGATAACTAAGTAGACGGTTATGCTGTTTCATTCCATCTAGCAACAATGCTCTGCACTGTGTGTGTTTATATATTTGCATATTTATTCCATCTAGCTACAATGCTCCGTACTGTGGGTGTTTATATATTTATATATCTACATATTATTCCATCTAGCTACATTGCTCCGCACTGTGTGTGTTTATATACTTGCATATTTATTCCACCTAGCTGCAATGCTCCGTACTGTGGGTGTTTATATATTTACATATTTATTCCATCTAGCTACAATGCTCTGCACTGTGTGTTCATATATTCATATATTTATTCCATCCAGCTACAATGCTCTGCACTGTGTGTCTGTGTGTGTGTGTATATATATATATTTTATAGTAATACGTACATATGTTTATTAGCTGCTCTTGCTTGCTTGTTTTTTTTCTTGCCTTCGGATTGTTGCTCTGAGTGTTGCTATCCCTGTGCTGTTGCAATCCTGGAATTTCCCCGTTGTGGGACTAATAAAGGCTTATCTTATCTTATCTTATCTTATCTCCCTGTTCCCTGACCTGAAGATCCTCTTCTTCTCTCTCAGAAGTGTTTTTATCTCAGGGTTGATCCAGGGTTTGTTGTTTGAGTGACGCCGTATGGTCTTGGTGGGAACGGATTTGTCCACACAGAAGCTGAGGTAGCCCGTGAAGGTGTGAATGAGGCCATCGATGTCCTCACCATGTGGATCGCAGAGCTGCTTCCAGGCGGTGGCTTCAAAACAGCCCTTTAGGGTGTCCATTGTCTCCTCAGACCATAACTCCACAGTGTGCATGGCCGGAGGTTGTCTGTGCACTAGGGGTTTGTACACCGGCCGGAGATGAACCAAGTTGTGATCCGATCTCCCGAGTGGGGGGAGTTGTGATGAGGTGTACGCCTCCTTAGTGTTTGCGTAGAATAAATCCATTGTTTTATTGTCTCTAGTGTGGCATGTGACATACTGGGTGAACGTGGGTAGAATGGGAGACAGTGAAACATGGTTGAAATCGCCTGAGATGAGGAGAAGAGCATCTGGGTGTTCTGTCTGCAGCCTGCTGGTTACTGAATGGATGACGTCACGTGCTGTCCCAGCGTTCGCCGTCGGATTTGCATAAACAACAATGCAGATCACGTGTGAGTGTTCTCTCGGGAGATATGTAGGCCTCATGCTAACAGCTAGCAACTCAATGTCTTTGCTGCAGTGTCGTTGTTTAACAGTGATATGTCCCGGTCTGCACCAGTTGTTGTTAACATACATTATCACTCCACCGCCCCTAGCCTTGCCACTGTCTGGTGTTCGGTCAGCTCGTATCATGTGAAAACCCTCCAGCTCAATGTTAGCATCTGCTGCTAGTTCAGTTAGCCACGTCTCAGTAAACAAAAGGAGAGAGCACTCCCGGTATGTGCTATCATAACGGGAGATAGCCGCTAGCTCATCTAACTTTCCCAGTATCGACCGTACATTTCCCATGACAACAGATGGAAGGGAGGGTCTGTACCTTATATTTTTTGTCCTCCGCCTTACTCCAGCCCGGCAGCCGCGGCGTTTTCGCCTCAGTTCTCTCGGTATGTCGAGTTTTTCCAATGGGACCGGGTGGCGGCTGAATGCTAGCAGCTGTTCTCTGCTGTATCGTATCCTGCTATAAACAGTGGCTCCGTCCACCGGCTCAGGAGACATTTAGGACGATCTGTGTGTCCGTGATATAAGTGGGGTGAAAAAAAAAGACGGATCAAAAGAGAGAGGAAGGGAAAAAGACTCGGAATCGAGCCGCTGTTGCAAAAGGCAGCCGACTGGTGTGGCGCCGAGAGAAAAAAAAATGAAATGGCAAGATTAGAGACATTAGAGAACATTAGAGACATTTTCTGCACTTCTTTGCGCTTGCTTTTATATCCACTCATCTAACTGCGCATACTTGGATGTTTGTTCATCATGTGTCTCTGGTGTGTACAATAATTTTCACATCATTATCAATCTCCCAACATCACTTCTAAGTGTCGCCAATGGACCAATAACAGTAGAAACCTATGTACGCCAGCCATGAAGTTGGTGTGGGCTGCACATATTTCCATGGGCGTTTCATTCTTGATACATCTAAAATTTTGATTGGAAAAGGAAGTATGACATGTTTTTGTGCGCAAGTACTTTTTGTGCATGAGGGCTCTGGAGTTAGCATGTACTGCTGTTTGAAAAAGAAAACAAAAAGTAATGCACTCAACTGACATGGGGTCTATGCCCACTCACATCACAAAACTCCATTGCTAAGGAAGAAGCATGTTGAAGCTCGTTTAAAGTTTGCTGCACAACATTTGGGCAAGCCAGTAAAATACTGGGAGAATATAGTCTGATCAGATGAGACCAAAATTGAACGTTTTGGATGCCACAACACACAGCATGTTTGGAGGAGAAATAGCACTTCACATCAGCCCAAAAAACACCATACAAACAGTGAAGTTTGGAGGTGGGAGCATCATGGTGTGGGGGTGTTTTTCAGCACATGGTACAGGCAGACTTCATACAATTGGAAGGAATAATGAATAGTAAAATGTACAGAGACATCCTTGATAAGAACCTGTTGCCATCTGCCAAGTTGCTGAAGATGAAACGAGGGTGGACATTTGAGCAAAACAATGATCCCAAACACCCTGCCAAGGAAACTCTCAAATGGCTCCACAGAAGGAAAATGAAGCTGCTAGAATGGCCCAATGAATCACGTGACCTGAATCCAATTGAAAATCTATGGAACTAACTGAAGATCAGAGTTCATAGAAGACACCCACGGAACCTTCAAAATTTGAAGACAGTTTGTGTTGAAGAATGGGCTAAAATCACTCTTGAGCAATGCCCATGCTTAGTTTCTCCATACATGAGGTGTCTGGAAGCTGTTATTACCAAGAAATGCTTTTCTACTAAATATTAGATGAATTTCACTAAGCGTGTTCAATGCTTAGTCTTCCCTGTGTCATTCCACTTTATTAAATATAACTTGTTTTGTGAACACAGTTGCCTTGAATTCTTTATGGATTCGTATGGATTACTTGGGTTGTTACTGATATCTGGTGAAAGTCTCAGGTCAATGGTTCCATCAGAAATATGCTTAATGAGAAATACTGTATGTTGACGTGTTAAATACTTATTTTCCTGTTGTATGTGCAAAAATCCAGTTTAACAATTTTTTTATGGCCTCTTTTTGATTCAATGCATTTTAGCATTCATGAAAAACAAGGCAGCCAGGGAGAGTGGCTGTTTGCTTGTTTATTTGTGTGCAGCGTTACACAAGAACTATTGAACAGATTCTGATAACAGATTCTGATAAAATTGTCACAAGAGGTGGCCCTTGGGCTACAGATGGCCCTTAGATCCATTAGATTTTGGAGGTGATCCAAGTTAGGATACAGATTCTAGATCACTTTTTTTTTTTTCGCTTTCTCCAATGTTGCGAGATAGGGCTTTGGTAGAGGTATATGCTCTCTGAGTGCCCTCTAGTTTGAATCAGTGGCCATGTTATAGTTTTTCATTTTTCTGTCCTTCTCTGAATATTGTTTTCAATAAGCCAACCATTCTCAAGGTATTCAAAATTTGTCCATAGATAAATTTAAAAAAAGCTACTTCTAATATTAACACAAAAAAGGTTATCACAAAGCCTCAATTTTCACATTTTGTTTAACAGAGTTCTTGATTAGCAGAAACATTATTATTATTATTATTATTATTATTATTATTATTATTATTATTATACTGTGAAACGGAGTGGCATACTATTAAAAAACTGCTAGAGGAGACTGTGGGTCATATTTAAAAAGTACCATTTCCTTCATGCAGTCACCTCTTCCATTTGTCACACACCAATCATGTCTAAGAGTGCAGTGTCAGTATTTATGCAGCTGTGACCTTCCCCTCTCTAACCTCATGATCCTCTTCAGCATATAGTTTACCAGCTGGCTGTCCAGCCCTTGATAAATCACTGCTGATGTGTCCTCTCTCTATCTCACTTGCTTTCCCTCATCTCTCCAAATGTTGCTTTGCACAGAAAATGTGTGAATATGAACTGGCTTAGCTGAATCAGTTGATTCCAGTTGTAAGACAAAAGAAAGCAAGAAAGAAAGCAAGAAAGCAAAAAAGAAAGAAAGAAAGTAAGAAAGAAAGAAAGAAAGAAAGAAAGAAAGAAAGAAAGAGAGAAAGAAAGAACATATTCCCTCCACCAAAGAGGCTATCTTGCTTGCGTTTGTTTTTGTGTGTGTGTTTGAGTTAACATAAAGTTATTTATGGATTTTGACAACATTTTCAGAAGTGGTTTCTACATGGACCAATGATCAATAAGATCTTGGTGATCTAATTGATCTGTATGACCCTAAGATTAAAAAAAAATCCAAAGGGGGTGACTAAAATGCAGTACCTTGTATATAATTCTGTGTTCTAAAGATTTTAAGACAAATATACATTCCTATGAATACAGTAAAGAAAAGCTAATTAAATAAACCCCAAAACAAAATAATTTTAATAAAGCTTTTATAATCAAAGTGTAAGAAAACCTACAGATAAGCATCAAAAGGTGAATAAACTTGATTAGTATTTGGATTATTAACTTTAATAGGATGTAAGTTTTACTTCAGTGAAATTTACTCTTAAATCTACTCTTCTTCTTAGCTCCATTTGTTTTTACATCATCTCATCTCTTTTTATTTTGATGTTTTTAACTCAGTTTTGAAGTATGTATCATAATTGGCCCTTAGGGCAGAAATAAGGCACTATTCGCCTGCTGTGAGTTTGCTCATTTAATAAAGAATAATAAGGAACACAAATACTGGCCACGAAGGGCAATTACAAAAAAGGCAATAAACAAGGACCACGAAAGGCGAATTACAAAAGGCTATATACAAAGACCACGAAGGGTCATTACAGAAAAATACAAATGATTGAAAACCATGAAAAGTAATAATAATATAATAATAATTGCAGAAAATCAGGACTAAATACACAAACAGAAAAAAGAAAATAACCAAAAGACCTGAGCACGGTACAGAGCCATGCTTGGCATCATGACAGTGGCCCTCCCTTAAGGAGTGGATCCAAGACACTCCGCAGTAACATCAAAAGGAATGAAAATCCCCCCCCCCCAAAAAAAACTGAAATAACTTCAAAAACTGACCCCAGGAGGGTGGTGGAGGGGATCCAGGCCTGGAGGGAGAGACACAAAAACAAAAACAACCCGAAAAACATATGATCCACACACTGAACAAAACAAATTACAAAGAAAACTAAGCAATACAAGCTAAATAAGGAACTGTTCTGGTGGTCTTCCAGAGTCCCGGCTGCACCCAACTAACAGGTGGAAAAGGTCGGGGAGCCTACCAGGTCTCCAGAGCCCCCAACCAGGATGAAAGAGTCCATCGGGTGGTCTACCAGGGTTTAGAAGCCACTCCAGTAAACGAGAGAGTTCGGGCCGTCTCCCCACATCTCTGGGCCAACAGGTCACAGTGCACCACACACCTTCCCCTGGAGGCGGCAGATGGAACCAGTGCTTACCGTGGCCCCACGGAACCAGGAGATGGACACCCGATGAAGGTGATGGTGGTGGGAGAAACACGACAGGCCCGGATGTGGGCCGAAGACCCACCGCAGCCTAGGACATAGGCACCACAATCTCGGTGACCCCAGACTGGGGTGAAGTAGCACCCTGACTGAGGTGTTGTGGCACCCTCGGTGGACCTGGACTGGGACAGAGCTGCGGCACCCTCAGTGGACCCGGACTGGGACAGAGCTGCGGCACCCTCAGTAGACCTGGACTGGGACAGAGCTGCGGCACCCTCAGTGGACCCGGACTGGGACAGAGCTATGGTACCCTCGATGGACCTGGACTGGGACAGAGCTGCAGCACCCTCAGTGGACCCGGACTGGGACAGAGCTATGGCACCCTCGATGGACCTGGACTGGGACAGAGCTGTACCCTCGGTGGACCCGGACTAGGACAGAGCTGCACCCACGATGGCTCCCAGGCTGGAGCATAGCACCCACAGCGGGCACACACTTGAACGCCGCACCCATGTGGGATTCAAGCTGGAACGCAGCACCTACAGAGACCCAGACTGAGGAGGAACTGCACCCTCGGAGGTCCCGGGCTGGGACGGAGGCTCCATGATGACCTCGACCAGAGGAGCTTGACCCACAAAGACCTCTGGCATAGCTGGATGATTCTCGATGACTCTGAGAGAAGACTTGGATAGAAGAGGAAGAGGAACAGAGTCAGGGTCACCAGCGGCAGTGGAACCCGGTGAGGCGAGCTCTGGTGCAGCTGACGGCTGCACCCAGCTCTACCCCCTAAGAGCCAGGCATGATCTCTCCAATACAGAAACAATAAAAACCAAGGAGCATACTTGCCTGAGCTCAAGTTCCACTGCCGTCCAGGACTCCGTCAATCCAGATGACGATGTCTCGAGCACAGCCCTCTGGAGGTCCAGCTCGGTTTCTGCTGCGGCGGCCCCAACAGCAGGCATGATGGGCACTGCAGTCCTGGAACCCCCTGGCAATGTGACCCACGCAGGTGGCTCGCCCGGCGTGGTGACAAGAGATCCGCTTCCTGCTGGAGCTGAATTCTGCACGGTTGACCCGGACTGGGATTAAGCACGCCTCCATCCGGTGGCTTAATCCCAGAACTGGCGGACACTCAGGGGGCGTAGGAGGAGACAGAGAGAGCAGGAAAAGTTTTTGTGGCTGCAGCAGGTGGTGAGGACTCAGTGGAATGCACTAACTGAGCCTCACCCCCAGGAATCAGGCAAGGTAATTCATAAGATGGTGATATAGATTGAAAAAGCACTTGCCTGTTTTCCCAGGGTACGGTGGTTCCTGCTGCAGCAAGCCCAGTTTCTTCCTTCTCCATGAGTGCAGTGATCATGGGCCCCTCTGGAGAACATGGGGGAGCCGCCTCTGCAGGCATAGTGATGGGCGGAGCCGGGAAAGAACCAGCTGGGCTCTCAGCAGTGAGAGGAGGCACTGCGGAGGAAGGGGGAACAGCTGTAATGACTCGGGAAGAGGGAGCTGACGAGATAGCCAGTGAGGAAACCCCAGAGGCTGAAGCTGCTGTAGAACCTTCTTGACACAACGAAAAGGAACCCGCTGGCTGAGAGACAGAGGAATTCTCCTGACAGCCCATGGCTGGGTAATGGCGGGGAAGTTGCGCTGACTGGACCCGGTGACTCTCCTCCATCCGCTTCGGTACGTCCGAGTCACGGGAAGGAGTACAGGTCTGTGCCGGGAGGCGCTGTCTACAGGCTGGAGACGAGCCTATCGGCATCCCCTGGAATCGCTGCTGGACAGTGGAGACGGTAGACAGCAGTTCAACAATCTCAGGATAATTACCCAAACCGGGATGCACTTCCACAATCCTGACTGCTGCCACCATGCTCTCCAGAATCTTCTTCGGGTCACGGGAGGCGAGGGCTTCAGCAACATAGCCCCAAATGAACTCAGTTGCCCACTACTCATCCATGCTGGGACCCCCGGCTGCCATCCTCCTTCAGCACGCTGGGAGCATACTGACAGCCTCTCCTTACGGCCACGAAAAAAGGTGAGTGGAAAAAGAAAAGAAAAACAAGGCAAACCCACAGCCGCTGGCACCTACTGGGTACAACCTACTGTCATAATTGGCACTTAGGGCAGAAATAAGGCACCATTTGCCTGCTGTGAGTTTGCTCATTTAAGAAAGAATAATAAGGAATACAATTACTGGCCATGAAGGGCAATTACAAAAAAGGCAATAAACAAGGACCACAAAGGACGAATTACAAAAGGCTATTTACAAAGACTACAAAGGGTGATTACAGAAAAATACAAATGATTGAAAACCATGAAAGGTTACTTACAAATAGCCTGACAAAGCAGAGAATAAAGCAAAGACTAAAACAGGAACCATGTGTAGGGATTCCTGTCCAAACACAGTGTAAGGTCACAGCGAGGAATACACCTCGCCAGCGAGCTTAAATAATACCAGAGAAAAAAACAAAATGTGAATCAGGTGTGGAAGCACGAGTGAAAACATAATCAGAGACACTAAACAGCTGTGACAGGCCACGGACAGACTTGACAGGCGGAAGTCCTGTCACAATGCTGTCAAAGTAAAAGCACAAATAATAATTGCAGAAAATCAGGACTAAATACACAAATAGAAAAAGGATAATAACCAAAAGACCCGAGCACGGTACAGACCCGCACTTGGCATCATGACAGCATGGGTATTTAGTTCCTTTTGTTGTATGCGTTCTTAGATTCATTTTGTATTTTATTTGTTTTAGCTCCAGTCTTTTCCTCAGTGGAGCCCCTCATGGCAGATGCTACTTGTGTCAGGGTTTGGTCCCTCCAGAGCAGAATTCATGTCCCAAATGTGGAAACTGTAGTTTGCAGATTTATTAAATGAAAATAAAAGTACAGCACCTGGGCTGAAAATGAGCACAAAAACTAGACTGATGAACAAACAATACAAACAGGATGGACGGAAAACTGAGGTGGGACGGAAGGTTTGAAATCACACCACACAGACAAGGACACAGCACTGTCCCAAGGCTCACACAAAAATAAATAGACACTGGGATAATCAGTGGAACACAGGCCAGGTGGGCACAATCGAGGTGAACCAAAAACACACGGGGAGAGAAATGAGCACAGGATGGGCGGAGCTGGAAGACAGACAGCGCACACAAGGATCAGGATAATAATGAAAAATAAAAAAACACAGAGAAACAAAGTGAGGGTGAGGACATGGCTGGACTCATGCCCTGAAGATAACAGACAAACAAATATGAACATAAATCGAGGACATGAGAACAGCCATGTCCAAACCTTTACAACTTGGCCCAGCTGCAGGGGTGTTGGTCTTGTGGGTCGCTCTGGCTTGGGTGAGTGGGGGCTCTATGCCACCGCCTTACAGCTGTAGTGTGGGCCCTGGTCTGTACTGGTCAGGTTGGCCTCTGTGGCACGCCCTATGGTCATGGGCTGTGTGGTCTCCTGGGGTGGGGGTGGGGGGTTCCACACGACGGTGCTCCTTCACATGGTGCCTTGGTGCTGAGCTATGTCTCTTCTATTTTATATGTGTAGTGGTGCGTGTGTGTGTGTGGTGTATGGGAAGGTTGGGAGGGGTGGGATGTGTTGTGTAAATATATGTATTTAAATTACTGTTTTGATCTATGTACAGCACTTTGTGCAGCATCCAATGTTTGAAAAGTACTATACAAATAAAGTTTGATAGATTGATTGATATGTAGAAATTGTAGGTAATTACTGGCAACACCAGATGGCAGTAATGAACAACTTCATCCACTAGTCCTAAACGAATTTGGTAAAGTTTATTTTACTGATGACCCATGATGACATTTTCAAGTTTGTGCTCCAAGTGCACTGGTAATTAACTGGTATCGTTACATGTTCTGCTCTACTCTAGAAATTAACATAATTAATTTTTGACTGTGAATTGAAACCTGTCTCTATACTCACCCTGCTGGTGTAAACTGGTATTTATCACTTTATCAACCTGGCAAAAATCATAAATGAATTCCCACCTCTGCAATATCATAAATTATCATATTTGGTATGACAGCAAAAGAGATGTTTCTTTACACTCTATTTTTTTAGATATTTTTGGAATATTTGAAAGTTGAAAATACTGCATATTCCACCTATAAATTGTAAGTAAAATTGGATTTTTATCTGTTTGTAAAACGTGTTCAGAATTTCTACTTAGAAAATCTTTGGAAATGTTCCTAAGTAAATCTCAGTTCATCGTGGAAGGACCGGGGGGCACAGCCTGACAACCACTTATAGTAAAAAGGTTAAAGTTAGAAGTTAAGGGAATAAACCACTTTCCTGCTGTCATCTCATTGCAGTTATTTTCACAACCACTAGAGCAGTGATGTGCAGTCAGGGCAGGCAGGTGAGGCAGAGCCACACCTCTCATCATGAAAAATAAAAAAGAAATAATGATAAATAAATATTATTATTTGTCCTCTGATCTGTCTTGTAGTTCTAAATGTAATTTCTGAATGATTCTAATCATCCATCCATCCATCCATCTTCTTCCGCTTAATCCTTTTTGGGTCGCAGGGGGCTGGAGCCTATCCCAGCATATTTGGGCAAGAGGCAGGGTACACCCTGGACAGATCACCAGTCCATCGCAGGGCCAACACAGAGATACAGACAACCATTCACTCTCACAATCATACCTAAGGACAATTTAGAATCTCCAGTTTGATGCCAATTAACCTAACTTGCATGTTTTTGGCATGTGGGAGGAAACCAGGGAAATAATTTAATTAATATTAAAAATTGCTGAATCTGTATATTTTGTGTTCAAATTCAAGCAAGAGAGGTGAAGTGCTACAATAGCAAATGGAGCCTCGGATGGATTGCGCAGTCCTTCACAAACTGGATTGAACTTGTGCAATATGCACTTTCCTGTTGCCATCTCTCAGTATGTGATGTTTTTTAGGCACTTTTATTGTGTGTCCTCATTTTTGATAGTGTAGATAATGTCCTTCACGTGTGTTGATAACACATTTAGTTTTCATAATCTATATACGAAAGGGATTCTGTGGTGTGGGCATGTATGTATCAATGTATGTGGCAAACTTTGTCTTCCTACTAACTCGGATCTCTTACATGACAATGCTACAATACCTGAAAGTGCACCTGACAAGGTTCAGTGACCGCTTCACCGAAAACTGATAATTTTGATTGGATTTGAAACTGCATTCTTAAATGCAATTATAGTTTATGCCAGCAGAGGGAATGCTAATTGAAACCTAGGTGACGCTCTGTGTGAGTGGTTGAGCAAGACAGCGAGTGAGGGAGCAGTGTAGTCCATGTTGATAGGAGCAGGAGTAAAGTAAGCATTAACAGGCTGGAAACAGCAGTAAATGTACATGGTAGGCTGCTTTTAAACAACAATGCTACAGCTCTTCAGTAGTGATGACCAGCTTAAGCCTCAATGACGCTCTGAGGCTTTCAAAGGCTACAGGCTTCATTCTAACTAAGAACAATGAAATCTGGTGGCCATCATGCATGTTCTTACATGCTATTAGTATTTTATTGCTGTTTTACATAATTTTCCCTTTGTTTTGATCTCCTATTATTATGATGGGTTATACTATAATTTATAAATGCCACATTTCCCAACTTCATTTTTTTTACTTCACCTTTCCATAATGTTGGTGTCCAAAACTCAGAACATAATATTATAAAATTACTGATCCAACAATAGAAAAAGGATTTCATGGGATTCCATGGAACATTTTGCAGGGTAACTGATTAAGATGGGAATAACTGAAGTGAGTGAGTGCAAATTAGCCACTTAACATCTCGGCAGATGTCTAAAATGTTCATTGGTGCAGCAGACCTAAATGAAACAGTCATTGTCACCCCCGACAGAGTGCTATGAAGAAGAAGAAGAAGCAGCAAGTTTCTATATGATAACCTTATTGCTCTTTCTGTATCAGAATATGTAATGCATGCCAGATGCATTGTGTCACTGGTGTATGTCTGTATGGATGTGGAAAAAAACTTGCTTGCTATTGCTGTTGTAGTACAACAGCCACTAAATACTGCATGTCATATTCAACGGGCATCAATGCTAGTCTGACATAAAACTGAAGCTAAAAATCACAATAAAAGGCTGCCCAATACCGTTGCCCCATTGATGGGGAGGCGTGCTTGAACATAAGCACGGGATTTTTTTAAAAATTAAAAATCACAGTGATTTTTGTTCAGAAGGATAGGCAAATTTACTTTGTTTACAAGTAAAGATAAGACAATGTATGCATAGTTGTTGTCAATACTTGAATTTGTAATAAATTAGTCTAAATTGTGGAACTGCAACATAGAGAGACAGAGATGCAGCTCTCTGAACCACTATAATTTATAACAAAGTAAAATGAATTTTGTGCCCCAAAAAACTTGTTCATAAAATAACTTATTACATTATACTTGTGTAACCAAGGATCTTTGTACGTTGTCTGTACTCAAGGAGAGCTATAAAATGAAAACATGGACTTTTATTACTGCCTTTTCTGAGTATTCCATTAAGAGGTAATTCAATAAAATACCTTACACTTGTTTTGATAAAATTATTTGCAAAATCAGATTTTTAAAATGTAAGATTAGCAGATTATAAAAGCATGCAAGCTGGATGGTTTCATATATTTGTAAATTTGACTTTGAAAGTGTCAGTGCCTCACCAGCCATAAACCTCACTGTACGTCACTGTACTTGAGGGTTCCTTTTTCCAAAGACACACCTCTAAGACATCATGCCTGTAGCTACGTTTGAAACCTTTGACACTATTTAGGATTTCATCTATTTATCTTTTCATGTTTATTTTTTTTTTCTTAAAGACCATATGCAACAGAGCTGCAAGTGGCTCTGGAGCCACAAGGCTGCAGACCCCTGGTACACACAAAGGGCCAGCAAATGATCATGTTAAAGATGAAAAATAAGTAATAATCAAAAGTAGACAAGATGCACGATGTTGACACAAATTGACACAAATACTGTATTTAAGTTCAATATAGGTGTCTGTTGCTCCTCACTATCATATAAGAGCTGATCTAACAAATGATGATGCAGTAAAGAAAATTATCATTTTGTGACACCAAAGTGTCATATCAACATCAGACTGGCGAGATAAACACTTGTTAATCTCTATTTTCAGTCATCCATTTGAATTTTAAGAGTATATTTTTATAGCAGGACTCAGATAAACACAAAATGTTGAATCAGACCATTGACCAAACTGAAAATGAATGCATCTGTCAGCACCGTGTCATAAATCAGACAGTTTTTGTTCAGAACAACAGGAACCCATCATCAAGAACCTATGATTACCAAGAGAAAGAGTTGAAAAAAGGCTTTCTTTGGCAACAAAAGCCCCTTTTTCTTGTTTTCATTGCAAAGAAAATCTGATTGTATTTCTGTATGTGTGGAGAAATGGACAATAAATTTTGTTTCAGGGAAATGAATTAGTCAGAAGAGAGTGTCTCGGTGAAAAATAACTCTGTCATGAAGAGAAAGCACGACAACGGGATAAAGCAAAATTATCTCAGCAGCCTGTTTAGATGCAACATATTCACCAACAGGAAATCTTATGGATACAAGCCATCTGGTTATTTCCATTGCACCACTAACTCACCAGTACAGCAGCCTTCCTTTTCTCTCTACTGTTAAATTAACATTGCTCACTGTGGGTTAGCAGTGCTAACATGCCCTTGCACAATAAATTAATATCATGTAAGATTTTCACTTTAAAATAACTAGTACATACCCGTGCATACCTGTCCATGCCCGCAGAAACCAAGTATAAGCAAATATTTCTGCATGCCCGCTGCTGAAGGGTCTCCTCCTGTCTCAGACGGCTGTGTTGTTCACAGTCATGCCTGCGGTGTACTGCTTGAACCTGAGGTGTTTCACGTTCATGGCATCCTTTCTGACATGCAGCAGTTCTCCTCATTCTATTGCTCTCCATCTGGTGGGTCTTCTTCTTTGTTCAGACCACTGGTTGAGGGATAGATGCGTCGTAATTTCAGTTCATGGGCAGAATCATGAAAATAGATCTGAGCAAAAACTGGCTTTCGACCCTGTTCAGGAAGGCCCATACATGCCCGTGGAAACCAAGAAACCAGAGCTCCCCAAGAAAATCAACGCTTTGCTTGGCATTTTACACATTTGTAGTGTAGACTGGTATTCTTCAAGGTTACACATTTTTACTGTGTCAGCACCTCGTTAAAAATGACATTGCTGAGAAAGCAATGCTTTTGCTTAGTTTCTTCATCTTGAGCAACAATACGAAGACTGCTTGATCTGGCAACTCTGCTCGCAGCAACGTTTTGGCCGTGGCCATGGCTGCAGAAATCTATTGTGCAGAAAACACGAACGCACTGTAAAGACTGGCCCTGTGACTTATTCACCTTGCCAATTTTGAGCCATATGACATCATAAAGACACATTAGTCTAGGCATCATGAGTGATGGTCTATATGACATCATAAAGACACATTTGTCTATAGGACGGCATTGCGTGTCCTATGTTGCCTGATATCATCGGATCATCATAGGACATCATGCAGACGTCACAGGGTGTTGTATGATTTGCTATGTCTATATGACGTCATACAGACATCAGATCTTTTAGGGTCATTGTAGGACATCATGCATCATAGGACATCATGCAGACATCATGCATCATAGGAGATCAGGCCGTCCTATGATGTCGGCCATCCTATGATGTGCTCTGTCTATGTGCCATCATATAGACATCATATCTTTATGATGGCATTGCGAGTCCTATGACGCCTATCTGTCTATGTGCCGTCATATAGACAGTCCTATGATGCCTCTCTGTCTATATCGTCCTATGATGTTGGCCGTCCTATGATGTGCTCTATCTATGTGCCATATAGACATCATATCTTCATGACGGCATTGTAAGTCCTATGATGCCTATCTGTTTATGTGCCATCACATAGACATCATATCTTTATGACGGCATCGTGAAAATCTTTATGACAGCATCGCGAGTCCTATGATGCCTGAGATCATAGGACAGCCTATGATGCATCATAGGACATCAGGCAGACATCATAGGCCGTCCTATGATGTCCTACAAATGTGACGGACACACAGACACACAGAGATTTCTTGAATTTATAGAGTGAAGAGTGATGCTTTCAAAATTATTTTGATGGTGCATCAACCTTTGAACAATCCAGTCCAACTTTATTTTTACAGCTACAGCTTTGTGGCTACTACAGCTGACACAAAGTGCTGTACATCAAGAATAAATAAAATGTGAAAGACATACAAGACATAAAAGGAAATAAAAGACAATAAATAACAACTGAAAAAGTATAAAACAAGACAGGTAAAAATGACAATCATATAATAAAAACAATAAATCAAGTGAGATCAATGTCTCATGCTAGGTTGAAGGCCAAGGAGTAAAAATGAGTTTTAAGATAAGTTTTAAAAATGGACAGTGAAGGAACCTGCCTAATTGGCAAAGACAGACTGCTCCACAGTTTAGGAGCAGCGACAGAAAAAGATCTGTCCCTTCTGAACAGCAAGATGAATGTTGTGTTCACGAGGGGCCTCATGTACTAAGACTTGCGTGGATTTCCTACTGAAAGATGACATACGTTTAAATCAAGAAAACGCCGTAAGCAAAAAAAAAAAAAATCTAGATGCATGAAACCGTCCGTACAAAAGAGTCCAAGCATATTTCCTTTATACATTCCAATCTGCTTGAAACTGAACACGCGTAAGGAAATACCGGACTCCTCCCTTGACACACCTCCATTTGAATACGCACTTAGACGCAAATAGGTATGCAAATAGATAATAGGTATGCAGCAAATGCTGCAAATTTTATTCTTCTGTATCCACAATCAAAAATAATGGATTTAATGGAATTTCATGGAATGTGAGTTGGAGGTGCTTCTGAACGAGATAGAGGTAGTGCTGTCACGATAACTGCAATTATGTAATACCGCGCAGTGGACACGCCTACCGCGGAGGAAAACGACCAACCGCGGTGTTCACTTTTTGTGTGTGTGAGTGTGTGTGTGTGTGGCTATATCTCATTGTTCACTTATGTGCCCTATTGATTATTAAATAAATTGCTAAATGAAGTGTATGTCATGCGGTGACCCTCGCGGATCACCATAAGACGCCAAGAGTCCACCAGTGAGTTTTGCAATGATGGTAATTTATTAAAACAACAAGACAAGACAAGACTATGAGCCGCTCAGGGCAAAAACACACATTAAGCAATACAAGGGCTCGTAGGGCTAACCCCAGCCACTACAAGCTAAATTATGACATGACATGACATGACATGAAAGAACACGAACCTGACCTGAAGGTCTGACGATGCTTTGACGAGGATAGTTTGACGATGTTTGACGATGTCTGACAATACTCCTGCAATTTAACTGCCGCTAGTGCCCGCTTTATAAAGGCGAACACTAACGAGCAGTAATGACGAACAGCTGACCAACCTTGACAGGCGGAAGCCCCACCGAGCGCCTTCACAATAAGAGCCCGGTGAGGCCAGAATACAACTCACAGCTGTCAAGGCCGGCAGCGAGCTGTGCTTAGCCCGAGCGTGGACAGAACCCAGCGCTCGGGTCGTAACAGTACCCTCCCTCCAAGGGCGGGCTCAGAACGCCCAAGGACCACCCTGCCCCCCCCCCCCAGGGTGGGTCGCTGGGGGTAGGTGCGGAGGGAGAGAGACCAAACCCAGAAACAATCAAAACCCGACAAGAACAACTAAGTACAGGACAGTGACAAGAATACCAACTACTCAGATTAAATCAAATGTTCGATTAACAATCACAAAAAATTGCACAGGATAACATGGACAAAACAAAAAAAACCCCAGAATCACTGGGTCAGAAAAACTAAATACAGGACAGCATGAGAAAATTAAATCTTGGCCCACATGCTACACAAGAAAATGACTTCCCACCTGTGTGAATTCTCATGAGAGTTTTCAAAAAACCAAATACAGAAAACAGAGCACTTACTGGCTCATACCTGACTACACACAATGCAAACTAAGGCAACTGCAAGACATAACCATAACACAAAGCACACAGGATAGCAAGGGAAAAAAAAACAAACAAAAACAGATCACTGGAACAGATCAACACCAGAAAAATGACCACTACCCCCTGACAGTTTATGCCAACCGGCGGAGACCAGATGCCATAGGAACAGTTCAGGTGGTCTCCCCGCGTCCAATGGCCGGCGGGTGGTCATGGGAGGTGGAACATGACCAGGCGGCTCACCACAGTCCAACGCCCAGCACGTCCGCTCCTCAATGAAACACACAACACGTCGGGTGGTAGACCCGGGGCACCAAACCGGCGAGGCAGTTCCTCAGGCGGCCGACCCGTGTCCCTCAGCCACCAGTACCGGGGAAAAACAGCCCGCGGCGGCCCCCCTGACGAGGACAAAACTCGGGAGAGCCGGGGCGAGCGAACAGGACCCCCATGGCCCCTGGCGATGATGCCCAGGGGCAGTGACTCAGTGGAGCGGAACGAAGGCAAGGATGAGCCCGTAATCCATCCGACGGCGAAAGGTCTGTAGCTCCTCCCCCGTCCGCGGACCACACCGGCGCTGCACCTCCGCTGGACCCCGATTGGGTCCCAGCTGCACCCACGTCGGGCCCCGATTGGGCCAGAACCTCACCTGCGGTGGACCCCGATTGGGCCTCTGGTGCACCCATGTCGGACCCCGATTGGGCCAGAACCGCACCTGCGGTGGACCCCGTTGGGCCTCTGGTGCACCCACGTCGGACCCCGATTGGGCCAGAACCGCCCCTGTGGTGGACCCCGATTGGGCCTCTGGCGCACCCACGTCGGACCCTGATTGGGCCAGAACCACACCTGCGGTGGACCCCGATTGGGCCACAGCAGCCTCCACGAAGGACCCCGACTGGGTCGGTGCAGCTCCGCTGATGATCTCCACCCCCGAACCTGGGACCTCCAACCCAGTGACTCCGACTGGTTCCATGCCGGCGACACTGCAACGAGGCTCATAAACAAGAAGGAAACCGGGATCAGAATCACCGGTAGCAGCAGAACCCAGCGAGACGAGCTCGGGCGCAGCAGGTGGCTGCTCCTCACTCGCCTCCCCGAGAGGCAGGCAAAAATGCTCCAAAACAGGGGACAGAGACACAAGAGGGAGCACTTGCCTGCACTCGGGTTCTGTTGCCACCCAGGACTTCGACGATCCAGGTTCAGGGCGGCGAGTCTCGTCAGCAGGCTCCAACTCAGCCGCGTCGGGCTCCGCAGCTGGCAAGATGTCATCTGCAGCCTGAGGTTCCTCCCGCGCTGCTGTCCACGCTGATGACCCGTATGGCGTGGGGGCAGTGGACACTCGACCCACTGGCTTGGACCGCTCCGGCGAGGAGACCTGGGGACGCTTCATCGTCGGCTCAGGCTCCGGGCCGCAGTCCGCTCTTCTCCTCTGTCCATGATGTGGCTGCAGGGCCGGATCCAGGCTTTCCAGCACTGCAGGCCCCCTCTTCATCCGACGACGTTGGCCTGGCGTTGCGGACCGCTCGACCGGGGGGGACACAGAGGCAGCAGGTTTAGTTATTATCACTACAGCAGGTGGAGGGAGCTCGGGGGGCTGCGAACCCTGAACTCCACCCCCAGGAGTCAGACAAGGCAGGCTACAATTATGGTGTAATAAATTAACTTGCACTTGCCTTTCTCCCGGAGGGAAGATGGTTCCTGCTGTAGGGGACGTTGTTCCTCCTTCTCCCCGCTGAATGGCGACAGAGGGCCCCCTGGAAGGACGAGGTGGAGCCGCTCTCAGAGGTTCGCTGACTGGCTTCACCGGCAGCGGGTCCAGCCGGGGATTCTGCCGAGGTTCTCCTTGGCCGTGGTGCCGACGTCGTCGACGACCTCCAGATGGTGCAACCTCCTGGACCGGGTCAGGGACAGGAACCCAACACGGGGAGCGAGGATGCCTCCTCCTCTGCTTCCTGCTTTCCTCCTCCTCCAGCCCGCGGAGTATCTCGCGCTGCGTGGCAAGTTCATTTCTCCTCATCATCACCTCCGGGTGATCGTAGTAGAGGAGAGGAAGGTTGTCCAGGAGAACCTCTGCACAGTCCAGGTGCCATCACATATAGCTGGAGTTGACGTCAAAGGTAGCGGCAAGGAGCGTCCCGTCGACGTACTCCAGCTTGCTCGCTAACTCCTTGCCCAGGCGCCGACCGCGGCCCCTGGATGACGGCATTCTCCCAGCAAATGACACTCAGACAGGGAAGAACAATAGCCCAATTAAAGCAAAAACTCACAGTGAAAAAGGCGTCTCGGAGTGGCGTCTCCGTTTAGACGTCCTGGCAGAAGTATACTGTCATGCGGTGACCCTCCCGGATCACCATAAGACGCCAAGAGTCCACCAGTGAGTTTTGCAATGATGGTAATTTAATAAAACAACAAGACAAGACAAGACTATGAGCCGCTCAGGGCAAAAAGACACATTAAGCAATACAAGGGCTCGTAGGGCTAACCCCAGCCACTACGAGCTAAACTATGACATGACATGACATGACATGAAAGAACACGAACCTGACCTGAAGGTCTGATGATGCTTTGACAAGGATAGTTTGACGAGGTTTGACGATGTCTGACAATAGTCCTGCGATTTGACTGCCGCTAGTACCCGCTTTATAAAGGCGAACACTAACGAGCAGTAATGACGAACAGCTGACCAACCTTGACAGGCGGAAGCCCCACCGAGTGCCTTCACAATAAGAGCCCGGTGAGGCCAGAATACAACTCACAGCTGTCAAGGCCGGCAGCGAGCTGTGCTTAGCCCGAGCGCGGACAGAACCCAGTGCTCGGGTCGTAACAGTGTATTTTTAATGCCAGCAGCATGTTTGCACCCGGTACTTTAGAAGCTTCCACAGCACACGGCGCTGCCGCTGTTTGGGGCACTCTCTCCAGACGGACTCCAGCATGCAGTTTGTGGTGAAAGCGTTTGGACTCCTTGTTAAATACAGCCTTAACAGTGAGCACTGAAATTGCACAAAGCGGAGTGTGCATGGTCCTGACTGTGTATGCTCCTGTGTATGAACTCCGAGAGCAGCTTGTTTGAACGTCATTTTTCGGACAGTGCCAAAAATCATGGAGACAAGAGCCACACAGGGTCCTGTACGGAGACTGTCCTGCTTATAAGCTGAATGTTGCTGCAGTCTCCAGTTCACACACCCCGTAGTTTCCACCACTGCTTTATGAAAATTATCGTTTTTGTTTGTTTGTTTGTTTTAACAGAATCAGCAGTGTATGCCTGTAGAAAGAGCGGAGCTCCACACAGTTGTGACACACACACATAAAGAGAGCGAGCTGCAGCGAGACTTTTACAGCTTCCCTCATTTGCCACATAAGTTATAAACCCTATTTAAATTACGAATCCACAGGGTCCTAAAAACATTTGCAATAATACCACATATCATGGTGTTGAGCTGTCCACTGTCACCGCAGGGGAAATTCCTCTACCGCGACAGCCATAGGTAGAGGTAAGTAAAAACATTTTGTTTTGCATGCTGTCCTCCGGCATTAGTGCCGGATACAGGTAATTCAATAGCCTGCTCACAGCCCTATTAAGATTAGTTTATTGTTTCCTTTATTCAGACAGGGATAAGAAGGAGATGATTATTTAACTTTGACATGTTTAGACTGACGTCTGCAGTCATCCTCAGAAGTGTCAGCTGATCACTGTGACTTGTAGCATGTATAGCTCAGTGGGTACAGTGCCAAACTTCAAAGCAGAATGTTCCAGGTACAAGATCAGCTATGATCTTTTTAGGGACCACAATGGAAATAAGTGTGCACACTTTCTTGTGGCATCTCATTGTTTTTAAATGTATGTTGTATCTTTTATACAATGTTATTTTAAATGATGAATAAATCAGTCAATCAATTTGTGACCAGCCGGGTTGATCAGCTCGTTGAATTAAAGGAAAACAGTCACGAAAATAAGACAGTATGAACCTATTTAGTGAGTAGCCACAGTCACCTTTCAGTTGAAAACAGATCATATTAGATTCGACAAATACATATTTTACGTCCAAAATGCAAATCTCATCCTTTATAGTTATATACAACTTACATGGATTACACACACTATTAAATGAATGAAGTGCACCGGAGAACGGGTGAGACTGTTGCATTTCAAATTTTACTCATGTGTTTAGTGACATAACTACTATATATACAGACACAATTGGGGGTTTGGTAGAATGCTGTGAAATTGTAGTTTAATCAGCAAAAAAAGAAAGTCACTTATTCAAACCACTGACTTGTATTGAAGCCTTGAAGACAGGGTGATATTTGGGGGCGCACAGGCGCACTGTGCATGAGGTGGGTTATTATTAGGATAATTACATGAATTTACTCACCAAGAAGGCACCCATCCACACAATGCCAGCTTGTAGTTTGCTCCCAACAATGCTGTTCATCAGATTCATTGGAAAACTGGCTCTCGATGCAAATTGCACTTTGGTGTTGGCCTGTTCAACTGCATTGTATGGGAATCTGATGTACCTGGGGGACCGCCGGATAATGCCATCCCACATAGCTGGCATAACTCGACTCAGGGTTGACTGGAAAATTCCCGATTGGTCTGCCAGCTCCCTCTGGCACGCCCCTGTTTCCAGAAACCCCAGATTGTCAGCACCTGCACTGGGACGGCAGTGCACGGCTTCTTGCCATGTCGCGTTCCAAGAGAGGCCATAACTCTGATCACAGTTCCACAAGGACTGCCCATGGAAACCTAAACCGGATGACAAGCTAGTCATCATCCTGAGCCAGAAAATCTTCTTTGTCTCTAAACACCCTTTTTCTTCTCACTGATTGATTTGCAATATCCTCTAATCCTCTGTTGTTAGAGGCATTTTCTGCACTTCTTTGTGCTTATTTTTATATCCACTCATCTAATTGTGCACACTTGGATATTTGTTCATCATGTGTCTCTGGTGTGTGCAATAATTGGGCTGCACGGTGGCACAGTGGTTAGCACTGCGGCAGCACAGTTTACCCTCGGCCGGTGGATCGCGGGGATCGTGAGATCGTGGGTTCGATCCCTGCCCCCGGCCAACAGTGATCTGTGTGGAGTTTGCATGTTCTCCCCGTGTCTGCGTGGGTTTACTCCGGGATTTCTCCGGTTTCCTCCCACATGCCAAAAACATGCAGGTCAGGTTAGGGATAAGGGGCGCTTGCGCACGCAGCGACCGGCAGCTGGTGGCTTGTCACTAGACTGCAAAACAAATCTACCTAGGGGTACAAAATAAGTAATAATAATAAAAAAATAAAATAATAAATAATTTTCACATCATTATCAGTCTCCCAACATCACCTCTAAGTGTCGCCAATGGACCAATAACAGTAGAAATGTATGTACGTATGCCAGCCATGAAGTTGGCATGGGGCAGCGCATATTTTCATGGTCATTTCATTCTTGATACATCTGAAATTTTCTGTGGAAAGGACGTACACCCATGTTTTTGTGTGTAAGTACCCTTTGTACTTGAGGCCCCAGGTGAACATCACTTCCCTCATAGCCCAAGTGGACCTGCATTACCTGCAACTGCTCTGTTCTTAGCTGAATCACTGAAAAACTACAGCTATGGTGGCTATGACCTCAATTCCAACAGCCAGTCACAGGGCATGACTTTAGCAACAACAAAGCACCTTGTGATTGGCTGTTGGGATTGAGCTCATAGCCACAATATTTATTGTGTTTCCAATGTCCCTACCCAGAATAAGAAAATTACATGGGTGTTTTAAAACAAAGTGCAAAGTGCTAAACGTGCAAAACATTTATCAAACTGATTAGACTGTATGTCCACCAAATGCGTTTTTTGCCACCCTACCGCCCTTTTTCAGCGTTTGTGCGCTGCGGTCTGGAAAAAAAAAAGTCTGTGCCCTGTATCCCAGCAACAGCTTGTCACTCACAGCTCAGCACTTCAGCTTTTCCTATGGTAAGACTTTCTACTTATTTTTTAATAGCAGTCTTTAAATAACAATGGACAGGAATCGTATTCTAGCATTGGTAGCAGCTCTGGATGCAAAATATGATGACAAGGAAAACAGGAGTCTGAGGACAGACTGTACCAGCATCCTGTGTTCCGCCCTTCCTTATTCTGACTGGCTGCTTAGAAAGGTTTGATATTGACAAGTTCAGCTGCAGTCTGAAAAGTTGAAATTTTTTCAAATCTGAGCACCCTGAGCCATGTGACAAAAAGTGGCCACCGCCGAGAGCGTTTCAACGCCAAGGGCACTCAGTGCTGTAGGCACTGGACTACACAGAGAATGAATAGAAAATAGTTGCCCACAGCTGAAAAAACACACTTGATGGACACACAGCCTTCATTTATCAAGCAGCAAGCAATGTACTTGATTTTTTTTTGCATCTTTAGTTACTTTCAGAAGCAGGTGCAATCTACTTGTCCCACATTGATATGATACATTATCTCTCTGTCCCATCATGTCACATTCCATGTCACGGAGCATTTTATTCATGGTCAGTGACCTTACTTACCCTTTTACTTGATCTGTATGTAACTTTATTTCTGGTTTCCTCCTGATGTTTAGCAGTGTGCTCTGTTCGTCAATCCCTTCCTTACTCTGAAGAGCTCAGACCAGTTCATTTGCATGGCGTAGATGATGAGTTTCTGTGTGGCTGAAGTAAAGATGTCTGGCATTCAATGTCCAAGTAAATTTATAAAAGAATAACAATCTGTTTGAAAAAAAAAAACATAATTCAGAACAAGGAAGTGATGAAATATCAGAACATACTGCTGGACATTTCACTTGTATTACCTAATAACATTCTTTGAAAAACACAAAACACGATGTTCAAAATCTTTCACACCTGTAGTGGGTTTAGCTTAATGGGTTTATAGGTATTTTATTGTTGGTACAAGTATTAATGTAAATATGAATGTGAGGAGGGATGAAAATTTCATACTGTTACACAAACATATCCTAGTATGGCACCAGTCCAGATAATGGACAGTTTTATTAACAATTCTTTATTTGTATCAATTATGAATCAGTCTAAAAAAAACAAACCCTTGTGAGTTCTTGTCTGCTTATAATCAAGAAGATGGACATGAAATCAAACAATAACTCCCATAGGTCTTTCAATAGCTTAATAAGAAATGTCAGAATAGGTTAACACATTTGGATAACTTTAAAACAGATCATTCAACATGTATCATGGGCATCATAGACGGTTACTGAATTACTGAGCATTACATGTGAATCAAACATTTGTGGAACCAAAGAATCATAGTTTGACTTGGCAATATACTGGAAATTGGAAAACCATAAAATTGCATTGGTTAAGAAAAGTGGATACAATTTTATGAAGAAAATGATGATTAAGCTATTTATAAAAGGAAAAATTGGTGTTATTCTAAAAAGGAACAGAAATTAATGAAAGGACAAGATGCATTTTGAAATTCTGATAGGAGATGCATGAAATTAAGTTTAAAGAACTTACACCAGGAATATTCTGAATAAATTAAGTTTAAATTAAACAACAGACTATCAACACAGAGTCAGATTGCATCCCGGTGGCAGCAGGGCCCTCACGTGCAAACGATTCAGCTGGATGTCTGTGGAGTCTGTTGAGAGATAGACTGGCAGACAGGTTCTACAAGGCCGTGCTCCTGAGATCGCAAATGGGAACTGGGTTTTCCAGCAAGCATGGGTGAGGTCTCTTCTTATGCACTGAAGAAGGAATTTGTTGATTGTACAAAGTCCAATAGGAAAGTCAAACTGGGACAAAAACACACCACAGATCTGTTTCTTCCGATGTATTATGGCTTGAATGAGTTGGTTTAGGCGTAGAAAAAACCCCCCAAATCTTCTTGCACTATGATTTAAAGAAAAGGATTAAAATAAGGAAAAAGTGAACTCTAAAGAAAAGAAAAAGAATTTTCGCAGCGCATGGGAGGCGCTGGGCCTACTTGAAGATAGAAAAAAAAGGAACAGCAGAAAACGCTCCTTACAGCTTGACCACCACCCAAAAACAAAACAAAGGGAAGATTTTTTTTTGGGGTGTGGCAGAATTTCACTGACTTTCATGAAAGCTGAGCTGGACCAATTACATGGAGCTTCTTGTTCAGCAGAAGTCATAAACCCGACCAAAAAAGGAGATGCAGTGGTGCCTGGAGCCCTACTGGTCAGTCAAAGTCCAGCTATGGCCTCCCTGAGAGAGACAAGGAGAGAAATCTGAGATGTGAAGTGAGGTTCTCCTAAACGCATATCTGCTGCTGAATAAAGCATAACTTCTTTAAACATTAGCGACTAACATATCCTATTTAGTACATGGTAAATGTGATTAATTTCTTTATGGAGGCATGTAAAAGTTAATATCTTCTTGAAAATAAAGCAACACATATCAAATCACATCAATAAAAACATTTCAAACCATTATTGTCCATTCCAGAGTTCAGCCATGTCTTCAGTAGCAGATGCTGTCTTGAGAGAAAGAATATCCATCCATCCATCTTCTTCTGCTTAATCCTTTTTGGGTCACAGGGGGGCTGGAGCCTATCCCAGCATCTTTGGGCGAGAGGCAGGGTACACCTTGGACAGATCGCCAGTCCATCGCAGGGCCAACACAGAGAGACAGACAACCATTCACTCTCACAGTCATACCTAAGGACAATTTAGAATCCCCAGTTCTAATGCCAATTAACCTAACTTGCATGTTTTTGGCATGTGGGAGGAAACCGGAGAAATCCTGAAGTAAACCCACCAGACACGGGGAGAACATGCAAACACCACACAGATCACATGAATTAATTTATTGTCCAGAATTCATAAATTCTACTTCAGAGAGGAAAACATTAAATATTCCTGAGCAGTCCACCAGATGGCACTATGAAACTCTCTGAAGAATCTTGACTTCCCCGTCTGGACTATATCAACCATAAACTTGTCATTTGGAGCATTCCTTTGCCAAATAGAGAAAAGTGAGACAGTCCTGGAGAAGGGATTAACTTCCACTTTACGACCGATGGATAGTGTTACAGCTCTGGTCCTTGGGTGAGAGAAGCAGTTCATGACAAGACTTCTGAGTTGAAACAATTTCTTTAAAGTGAAGAGTGATTTTATAGATAGGAACAAAAGGGGTTGACGCTACACACCTAAGTATCCCAATCAAAAACATTAGCTACATATGTTTCTATACAGACTAATAAACCAATTATTATTGGATTTCTGGTGTATTACAAAGTTACAAAGTAACACATTACTGTAACGCCACTACTTTTGCAGTAGCGTGCTGTGTAACTAACGAACTAACTAACTAACCTGCACTTATATAGCGCTTTTCTAGTCACAAAGACCACTCAAAGCGCTTTCATTAATACTAACCCTCTATTCTAAGGGCCTATAGGAAACAGATATCTAGGGACAATTTAGAACAGCCAATTAACCTAACATGCATGTCTTTGGCATGTGGGAGGAAACCAGAGAAATCCCGGAGTAAACCCACGCAACACGGGGAGAACATGCAAACTCCACACAGATCACTGTTGGTCGGGGGCTGGGATCGAACCCACGATCCCACGATCCCCACAATCCCCCGGCCAAGGGTAAACTGTGCTGCCGCAGTGCTAACCACTGTGCCACCGTGCAGCCCGTGCAGCCCGTTTCGTGCAGTAACGAAATTACTGTTTAAATATTCAGTAATGTGTACTGAAATTTGACCAGATGTGTTACTCATTACTTGTTTTATTAATATGGATAGATATTTTTAGCGCAAATGTCACAGTCTAAGTCAGTTTTATTGTCAATTCTGCCATATGTACAGCACATAGAGAGAATTGAAATTATGTTACTCTGAAACCCACAGTTGTTAGTTAGTTAGGCCCATCGCTCCTCCTGGAGCATAGGCCACCAACAACAGTCCGCCAGAGTGCTCTGTCCTGGGCTGCTTTCTCCAGCTGTCTCCAGGTCTTTCCCATCTTCTTGATGTCAGCATCGAGGTCTCGTCGCCAGGTGTTTCTTGGCCTTCCTCTCTTCCGCTTCCCTTGGGGGTTCCACTTGAGTCCTTGCCTTGTAGTGTTACTGGCTGGCTTCCTCAGGGTGTGCCCAATCCATCCCCATCTTCTACGCCGGATCTCGTCCTCAGCTGGCAGCTGGTTGGTACGCTGCCACAGGTCTACGTTGCTGATGGTGTCGGGCCAGCGTATCTGGAGGATCCTTCTCAGGCAGCTGTTGATCAATGTCTGCACTTTCCTGATGGTGGTCTTCGTTGTCCTCCATGTCTCTGCTCCATACAGTAGGACTGACTTGACGTTAGAGTTGAACAGCCGGATCTTTGTGCATGTTGACACCACCTTGGCGCTCCAGATGTTCCTCAGCTGCAAGTATGCTGCCCTCGCCTTGCCGATTCTTGCTCTGATGTCTGCATCTGTGCCGCCCTGCTTGTCAATGATGCTGCCCAGGTATGTGAAGGCCTCTACCTCTTCCAGCTCACTCCCGTGCAGTGTAACTGGGTCCTCATTTGCTGTGTTGATCTTGAGGATCTTGGTCTTGCCCTCATGGATCTTGAGGCCAACTTGTGCTGAGGTGGCTGCCAATTCTGTTGTCTTGTCCTGCATCTGCTGGTGGCTGTGGGAGAGCAGGGCTAGGTTGTCTGCAAAGTCCAGATCATCTAGCTGGTCAAACAGTGTCCACTGGATTCCATTTCTTCTGTCTGCTGTTGACGTCTTCATGGTCCAGTCGATCGCCAGGAGGAAGAGGAAAGGTGACAGGAGGCAGCCTTGTCTGACTCCGGTCTTCACCCTGAAGCTGTCTGTTAGCTGTCCTTCATGGACTACTCCACAGGCCATTCCTTCATAGGAGTTCTTGATCAAGTTGACCAGTTTGGTTGGCGCTCCGTAGTGGCGTAGCAGCTTCCAGAGGGTTTCGCGGTCCATGCTGTCGAAAGCCTTCTCGTAGTCAATGAAGTTGATGTACAGCGAGGAGTTCCACTCTAAAGACTGCTCGACGATGATGCGCAAGGTAGCAATCTGATCAATGCACGATCTGTTCTGGCGGAAGCCGGCCTGCTGGTCTCGGAGGAGGGGGTCAACGGTACCTTTCATTCTCTCAAGTAGGATCCTGTTGAAGACCTTCCCTGGCACTGACAGAAGCATTATTCCTCTGTAGTTGGCACAGTTGCTGAGGTCCCCTTTCTTGGGTAGCTTGATGAGGTAGCCCTCCTTCCAGTCTGCTGGTACTTCTTTTTCTTCCCATATCTTCTCTAAGAGAGGATACAGCATCTCTACGGTGGTCTCCAGGTCTGCCCTGAGTGCTTCTGCAGGGATGTTGTCTGGTCCTGCTGCCTTGCCTTTCCTCAGTAGCTTGATGGCTTTCCTAATCTTCTCCCTGGTTGGCTTCTCACAGTTGATGTCCAGGTCAATGTCAGCAAGGTCGATGTTCGGGGGATTCGGAGGGGCAGGTCTGTTCAGGAGCTCTTCAAAGTGCTCTGCCCATCTATGCAGTTGTCGCTCTGTTCCCAGGATGGTGTTTCCTTCCTTGTCCTTGACTGGTCGCTCGGGCCTGCTGTACTTTCCTGACAGTTTCTTGGTGGTGTCGTACAGCTGTTTCATGTTGTTACTGGCTGCTGCTTCCTCGGCCTCCTCTGCCAGGCTGTTGATGTACTTGCGCTTGTCTGCTCTTGCTCTCCTCTTCACTTCTCTGTTGGCTTCTGTGAAGTCTTCTTGTGCTTGGCCTTTGCTGCTATTGTTTGGCTGTTGTTTACTGCTGCCTTCTTCTGCTTTTTCTGCTGGATCTTGTGTAGAGTGTCTGCCAATACCACTCCTTCTGTTGGTGTCTTTTGGGGCCTACTACTTCCTGACAGGTTGACACAAGTATCTCCTTCACTTTCTGCCACTGGTTCTCGGTGGTGACCTCTTCTTCAAGCAGTTCTTGTAGCACTTCGTACTCTGTTGGTGAGAGACAGTCTGAATTCTTCTCTGGTCTTGGTATCTTTCAGCATGCTGACATTGTACTTCAGCCTCTTCGTTGTTGCCCCCATCCAGTTCTTCTTCAGCTTCAGCTTCAGCCTGGCTATCAGCAGGTGGTGGTCAGATGTGACGTCTGCTCCTCTTCTCACCCTTACATCCTGTAGGGACCTCCTGAATTTCTTGGCCATGCAGATGTGGTCGATCTGGTTCTCAGTCACTAAGTCCGGTGATATCCAGGTGGCCTTATGTACTCTTCTGTGGGGGAAAGTGCTGCCACCGATGACCAGGTTGTTCATTGCACAGAAGTCTGCAAATCTCTCGCCGTTCTCGTTTATCACTCCCAGTCCGTGTCTTCCCATCACTTCCTCATATCCGGTGTTGTCCGATCTTGGTGTTGAGGTCGCCCATGAGGATGTTGACATCTTTCTCTGGGTACTTGGCCATGACGTTTTGCAGTCTGTCATAAAATCGGTTCTTGACTTCTTCATAACTGTCGTTGGTTGGGGCATAGCACTGGATAACGTTCATCTTGATCATCGTTCATCTTCTTCTTCTTTGTTCTGAAGGATGCTGCGATTATTCTTGATCCATGTGCTTCCCATCCTATCAGAGCTCACTGTGCAGGTCCTGACAACATGAATGCGATGCCTTCTGTGTGTGGAGCGTTGTCTTCTTCGTGGCCAGAATACAGCAACGTCTCTCCGGTGGGCAGTCTTCTTTGTCCTGACTGTGTCCAACGGGTCTCACTGATTCCAAGCAGTATGAGGTTGTAGCTCTTCATCTCTGCGGCTACTTGTACTGTTTTTCCCGTCTCATACATGGTCCTCACATTCCATGTTCCGATGTTGATGGTCCTAGTCGATAGAAGGGGTGTCGGCCTTGTAGCTTCCGTAGACTCACGGCTTTCACCACACAGCGTCATATGTCCTCTTGATGAGGACCCTTCCTCTCCCAGGGCAGTAGTCTCTTGGTCTGTTGTTGGCATTTCTGTAGCATGCAGGGTTTTTACGGGGTGAGGCTGCTAGCCCCACGCCCAACCCTCCTCCTTTCTTACCCGGGCTTGGGACTGGCCATGACGGAGTTGAGAGACCAACGGTGCAGCAAGGTAAACACTAAATAGGAAATATGAATATAAAGTATAACATCTAACACCAAGCATTAAACATCAACCATCAGTGCAAAGGAAACCAACCCCCAGCCAGAAGCTAACTAAAAATACTAAGGGTGTGCAAAATAACTAAATAAGATAAAAATTAAGACAGCATTAGTGAATTAAAGATGCAATCTCTTACTTTTTGACCTCCTGGCCAGTAGGTGCCGCACTCACTGTTGCCTCATGATAACATTGCACGTGTTGCCATGTAGAAACAGAAACGGTGCTGGAAACAAGTATTCACAGGCAGCAGCAGACTGTATGGAAATTAGTGTCTTTGTGATTACGAGCCAGTGAAATCCTGTCAAGCGACGAATCTTTTGTGGCATAGTGCCCAGTGATTTTAACCGAGTCTTCTTTGATGTTTATCTCCATTTGTCAGTTTTTTAAAATTACTGTCATATAATTATTAATAATTTATAGTAATGCTAATGTTTCATAGATGTGGTTGAACCTGATAATTACATAATTTTGATAATGTAATCATGGCAAAACTGTAGCTGACTTTAAGGACTTTGCTGTTGGTAGAGTGTTTTTAGCAGATATGCTGTAACACACTCTTGTACTTTGTTTATGTTCAGAGTTTTAGCTAAAAATGCTGTTCTAAAATGAGCTGTTACTATGGCTAATCTATTGCCTTGGTCATCCCCAGTTGCTGCATGTGGGCAATCAGGGACCGTTACCCTGATCCCTACGGACAATACACTGGGTTTGTTCCAGGTCGCTAGCTCACGCTCCTGGTCTGTGGCAGGTCCACATGTACATCCATGGTACAAGGTGCATCATCAGGGCATCAAAAACTAGGAGGTGGCAATTAATTTTGGGATTCTGTCTCATTTTCGTTCACTTAAATTTTATTTGTTTTATATTATTTTTATTTGGTTGTTTTATATTATTGTTATATATTATTAAAATAAATTATTGTAAAATGGATGCCTGATATTGCTTGTGCCTTTTCTAATTTATATGTAATGGGTGTTGTTGATTAATTGTTAGATTTACCAAGTGATGGTTTACCTATCCTCAATGCACAACTGAAATCCTGTCAACCTTTCTATAACCTTGTATAATTACTGAGACTGTGCACTGCACAGTGCACTGTATTTCGACAGTGCACTGCAGCCTTCGAAGGCTGCAGTGCACAGTCGAAACATGTTAAGAAGGTAAAGACATTTCTATTTTTGTCTTTAATAAAAACAAAAGGTAAATAATTAAAAGAAGACAAAATGAGCCTACTTGAACAAGCAGATGATCTCTATTCAGATAAAAGTAAATTTTGCATTTCATTTGGAAATCAAAGTCCCAGAGTCTGGAGAAAGAGCGGAAAGGCACAGAATCTAAGTTGCTTGAGGTCTAATGTGAAGTTTAAATAGTCAGTGATGATTTGAGGAACGATGTCATCTGCTGGCGTTGGTCCACTGTGTTTTATCAAGACCAAAGTCAGCGCGGTCGTCTACCAGGAAATTTTAGAGCACCTCAAGATTGTCTCTGCTGACAAGCTTTATGGAGAAGCTGATTTTATTTTCCAGCAAGACTTGGCACCCCCCCCCCCCCCCCCCCCACACACACACACACTGCCAAAAGTATCAAACCCTGGTTTAATGACCATGGCATCACTGTGTTTGAGTAATTAATCCAAAGTGTGTACATGGACATACCTTTCTGTTGGTCCACATTGCTATTAAAAAAACTATTTTTAAAAAAAATAATTTTATGTAATGTAATTTTTTGAGAAACTGAATTTGGGGTTTTCATAGGGTGTAAGCCATAATCATCAAAATTAAAATAAATAAACACTTAAAATATATCACTCTGTGTAATGAATCTATATAATATATGGGTTTCAATTTCTGAAATGAGTGACAAAAAATATTGACCTTTTTTCATGATATTCTAATTTTTTAAGATGTACCTGTGCCTAGGCCTATCCTAGCTTGTGTCGTCAGCTCTTCCATTGTTGACGGTGGTTCTGCAGGAACAAGGCCAAGTGTACGTAGGTCCTCTCGGCGCAGTTGTCTATGTTGCGGCAGTACTGCATCTGCAGAAAGGCGCTATGAAAGAATGCGGGCCAGAAGGGGTGGAATGTGGTCATAAGTCTAATCAATTCATTATGAAAAATGATAAATAAATATGAATGGATGGATGTAACAGAGTATTCACTAAATATTAACAAAAACAATTGTTTCTGTAAAATTTACTAAAAGGTTTAAAATTAATAAATCACCTCCACCCCTAAAAAAACATTTTAAATTTATAATCCTAATATTACAGTTTATAGATTATTGTGTAAAATGTTTTGGTGGCACAAAACTTGCATGGTCCCTGTGCTGGTTATGGTCCAGTGCAGCTAAAGGGGTCCGGGCCTCATATCCATGTGGGCTACAGAAGAACCTTTTGCTGGCATACATTAGAATGAGAATTAGAATGAGAACAAGAATGTTTATAAAACTGTTGGGAATACTTTTCACAGACACCAAGAAGTTTAAAAAATTATGTATATATTGTGGCCGCACATGGCCAAAACATAATGAGCAGCATCTTTGATAAGAACAAAGGGCAGAGTTTCCTTGGAGATAACAGGAAGCTGTGAAATGTGATCTTTTGTATGTCAGAGACGGCTTGGAGGATCCTTTGTGTGCCAGAGACTGTGAGGGGGTGTTTAAGGATTAAGGAAGTGCATGCAATGTGATCTTTTATGTGAATGCAATGTGACCTTTTGATATGCAGAAGGACCTGAGTATATAAGTGAAGAGTTCTGTTTGAGAGGTCCTCTTTTCTACTATGCTCATGAGAGAGAATGTGTAATAAACTGCTTGAGACCAACTTGCCTCATCATTTACACATTCTACACTGGTGACCCAAGACGAAGCATGCAACACGAAGTGAATTCCCCGGAGCCAGCCTCGTTGGGAGCCCCCAGCCAAGCGTATGCCGTTACAGTCCAGCTACCGGACTTTTGGCAGCACAACCCGCGCTCCTGGTTCCACCTGGTTGAGGCGCAGTTCGCCCTCCGGGGGATATCGGTAGATGACACGAAATTCTACCATGTGATCGCAAAGCTCGGCAGCCACACGGCTCAGCATGTGGAGAGCCTTCTGGAGCAGCCACCAGCCAGCGACAAATACGACGCGTTGAAGGCCGCACTCATCCAGTACTACACACTCTCGGTTGAGGAGAGAGCAGAGAGACTCCTGGAGCGGACCGGGTTGGGAGATTGCACGCCCATTGACCTGATGGAGAGGATGCTGAGGTTGAAAGGCTCGGACGATGACCACTTCATCTTTACCCACCTCTTCCTCAGGAACCTTCCGTCAGCGACGAGAGCGGCCCTGGCCTGTTCGCCGTTGTTGGCCAAGCGGGACTACCGTGCACTGGCCCGGGAGGCACACCGGATCGTCATGGCCAGCAGAGAGCTCGCGACCACGGCGGCGGCGACTGTGCTCGGCGCGACGACCGGAGACGGCGAGGAGCCATCGACGGCGGTAGCGGAACCACTGACGACAGCGGCGGCGGGGGACAAGGAACGCGGAGGAGACACCCTTTGTTTCTACCACAGCCGCTTTGCAGAGAGGGCACGCAAATTTATACCACCGTGCCAGTTCAAGCGCTCGGGAAAACGGCAAGACCTGGGGTCGGTAGCAGCTGCGGCCCTCGGGGAGGAGAACAAGCTGCTCTACTTGACGGACGCACGCTCGGGGAGGAATTTCCTCGTGGACACAGGTGCCCAGTTGAGTTTCATCACGCCTTCCTACGCTGACCGGCTGGCAGGTTCCAGAGGCCCCGAGATGGCAGCAACGAACGGCTCGGAGATTAAAACCTTTGGTGAGAGGACTCTGCTTCTGTCTCTACACGGCCGTACGTTTGAGTGGACTTTTGCCATAGCAGCATTGAATTTCAATATATTGGGGGCTGATTTTTTGTGCTCACATGGTTTGTTGGTTGATGTCGCTAACAGGCGCCTGGTTAATGCACTTTCTTTTGATTCTATTCCCTGTACAGCTCGAGCGGCCCGGCCAACAGCACAAGCCAACGTCACAGCTGCAAGCGGTAAGTTCCACACACTGCTCACTCAGTTCCCAGCACTCACGGTCCCCACATTTTCGGCAGCCGTCGCTAAACACGGGGTGGAACATTTTATTACCACCACCGGGCCGCCCGTTTTTGCAAAACCTCGGCACTTGGACGCAGCTAAACTGGCCATAACACGCGAGGAGTTCGCCAACCTGGAGAGGTTGGTCATCATCAGGCGTTCGAACAGCCCATGGGCTTCCCCGCTACACATGGTCCCAAAAGCTGACAGTTCGTGGCGACCTTGCGGGGATTTCCACAGGTTGAACAACGCCACAGCGCATGACCGCTACCCAATCCCTCATATCCAAGATTTTTCCATTCATTTGGCAGGGGCGCGCGTTTTTTCTAAAATAGACTTGGTCCGCGGTTACCACCAAGTCCCAGTGCGCGCTGAGGACATACCCAAAACAGCGGTGATAACTCCATTTGGCCTATTCGAGTTTTTGCGCATGCCTTTCGGGCTTAAAGGGGCTGCACAGACGTTCCAATGCATGATGGACGCAGTGCTGCGCGATCTCCCTTTCGTGTTCGTCTACTTGGACGATATCTTGGTAGCCAGCGCGTCCGAAGACGAACACGAAAGCCACCTCGCGGCAGTTTTCCGGAGGTTGGGAGAGCACGGATTAATAATCAACCCAGCGAAGTGTCAGTTCGGGGTGACGCAGATCGATTTTTTAGGACACCGCTTCTCCCCCGAAGGAACGGTTCAGCTACCTGACAAAGTGCGCGCGGTAGCAGACTTTCCCCGGCCACAGACGGTCAGAGCATTACAGGAGTTTTGGGGAATGGTGAATTTTTATAACCGTTTCCTCCCCCGCGCAGCGCAGCTCATGCAACCGCTGTATACGGCGCTTAAAAAACAGAAACCCGCGAATAACATTGAGTGGTCCCCGGAGCGGGAGCGAGCGTTCTCGGAAGTCAAAGCAGCCCTGGCAAACGCTGCGTTGTTGGCACATCCAGACCCAACGGCCCGCATAGCGCTCACCACTGACGCGTCAGATGTGGCCATAGGGGCGGTCGTGGAGCAACATGTAGCCGGGGCTTGGCAGCCGCTCGCCTTTTCCAGCAGGACCTTGCACGATAGTGAACGTAAATACAGCGCGTTTGACAGGGAGTTGCTGGCTCTCCACTTGGCTATTCGTCACTTCCAGTTCTGGCTGTAAGGGTGCTGTTTCACTGCATTCGTTGACCACAAGCCACTAACATTCGCGATGGCCAAGGTTTCAGAACCTTGGTCGGGCCGGCAGCAGTGACAGCTGGCCGCGATCTCAGAGTTTACTACCGATATTCAGCATGTTTCGGGTAAACTGAATGTAGTGGCGGACTGCCTCTCACGCGCCGTGGCGGCCCCGGTCCGCGTGGGGATAGATTACGCAGCCATGGCCACGGAGCAGGTTAGTGACGCGGATGTGCGTGCGCTCCAGTCTGGACCAACAGGGTTAAGGCTGGAGAGCAGGGTGCTGCAAGACGGTATGCCCCCCCCAATCTGCGATGTCTCCACGGGGCGACCACGTCCCGTGGTACCGGCCGCGTGGCGCCGCTGCGTTTTTGACTCGTTTCATTCTTTAGCGCACCCGGGAGTGCGCGCGTCAATCAAGATGGTAGGAGAGAAATTTGTGTGGCCGAGCCTTCGCAAACAGGTGAAAGAGTGGGCAGCAGCCTGCATGGCGTGCCAATGAGCCAAAGTACACAGACACAAGAGGGCTCCCTTGGAGCCGTTTCACATCCCGGCTAACAGGTTCGACCATGTTCACGTGGACCTCGTGGGCCCCCTCCCGCCATCACAGGGGTGCGCGCACCTTCTGACAATGTTGACCGCACCACGCGATGGCTGGAGGTGGTTCCACTGGCGTCAACCACAGCCGAGGAGGTAGCGCACGCGTTTTTAACAGCATGGGTGGCGCGTTTTGGAGTCCCGTCGGACATTACGTCTGACAGAGGCCCTCAATTTGATTCCAAACTTTGGTCAGCAATGGCCCGCAGCCTGGGTGTCACAATTCACCGCACAACCGCGTACAATCCTCAGGTTAATGGGTTATGCAAACGTTTTCATAGGTCATTGAAAGCGGCTCTCAAGGCGTCACTGATGGATGCAAATTGGGTAGAAAAGCTACCGTGGGTTTTATTAGGGTTGCGTTCTGCGCCTAAAGAAGACTTAAAAGCTTCCCCAGCTGAACTGGTTTTTGCGCAGCCACTTCGGCTGCCCGGGGAGTTTCTCCCGGATAATCCTGCGCCAGGCGGCTCCCCGTCTCAGCTGTTGCAGCGTAGCATTGACACAGGCACGCTGCCGGGCCCCGTTCATCACAGTTTTCCACACATTTTTGTGCCTAAAACTTTGAAAAACGCGGAGTTTGTTTTTGTCAGAAATGACGCGCATCGCCCCCCACTGCGACCATCTTATGATGGACTGTTCAGAGTGTTGGAAACAGGGGACAAGCATTTTTTGCTAGATTTGGGGGGTAGGAGGGAAAAGGTTGGCATAAACAGACTCAAACCCACTTTTGTGGTGGCGGACGAGCAAGTGCTGTTGGCAAGGGTCCCTCGGCGCGGAAGACCCCCACGGGGAGCTTCCCAGAGTAGAATTTCCCCAGAACACCCACATGGACAGACAAAAGGTTTTCACCCCCAGACAGCAGCTCCCCAGCAGGACAGTGCCGCGGAGGCGGTGAATCCTGGTTACAGCAGATACGGGAGAAGACTGAAGCCCAAGCAGCATGTGGATTGATGTGTAATGATTCAGCATACAGACTGTTATTCTTTTGTTCGATCCAATATGCTCGAGGGGGGTGGTGTGGCCGCACATGGCCAAAACATAATGAGCAGCATCTTTGATAAGAACAAAGGGCAGAGTTTCCTTGGAGATAACAGGAAGCTGTGAAATGTGATCTTTTGTATGTCAGAGACAGCTTGGAGGATCCTTTGTGTGCCAGAGACTGTGAGGGGGTGTTTAAGGATTAAGGAAGTGCATGCAATGTGATCTTTTATGTGAATGCAATGTGACCTTTTGATATGCAGAAGGACCTGAGTATATAAGTGAAGAGTTCTGTTTGAGAGGTCCTCTTTTCTACTGTGCTCATGAGAGAGAATGTGTAATAAACTGCTTGAGACCAACTTGCCTCATCATTTACACATTCTACACTGGTGACCCAAGACGAAGCATGCAACACGAAGAGAATTCCCCGGAGCCAGCCTCGTTGGGAGCCCCCAGCCAAGTGTATGCCGTTACAGTCCAGCTACCGGACTTTTGGCAGCACAACCTGCGCTCCTGGTTCCACCTGGTTGAGGTGCAGTTCGCCCTCCGGGGGATATCTGTAGATGACACGAAATTCTACCATGTGATCGCAAAGCTCGGCAGCCACACGGCTCAGCATGTGGAGAGCCTTCTGGAGCAGCCACCAGCCAGCGACAAATACGGCGCGTTGAAGGCCACACTCATCCAGCACTACACACTCTCGGTTGAGGAGAGAGCAGAGAGACTCCTGGAGCGGACCGGGTTGGGAGATTGCACCCCCATTGACCTCATGGAGAGGATGCTGAGGATGAAAGGCTTGGACGACGACCACTTCATCTTTACCCACCTCTTCCTCAGGAACCTTCCGTCAGTGACGAGAGCGGCCCTGGCCTGTTCGCTGTTGTTGGCCAAGCGGGACTACCGTGCACTGGCCCGGGAGGCACACCGGATCGTCATGGCCAGCAGAGAGCTGGCGACCACGGCGGCGGCGACTGAGCTCGGCGCGACGACCAGAGACGGCGAGGAGCCATCGACGGCGGTAGCGGAACCACCGACGACAGCGGCGGCGGGGGGCAAGGAACGCGGAGGAGACACCATTTGTTTCTACCACAGCCGCTTTGCAGAGAGGGCACGCAAATGTATACCACCGTGCCAGTTCAAGCGCTCGGGAAAACGGCAAGACCTGGGGTCGGTAGCAGCTGCGGCCCTCGGGGAGGAGAACAAGCTGCTCTACTTGACGGACGCACGCTCGGGGAGGCATTTCCTCGTGGACACAGGCGCCCAGTTGAGTTTCATCATGCCTTCCTATGCTGACTGGCTGGCAGGTTCCAGAGGCCCCGAGATGGCAGCAGCGAACGGCTCTGAGATTAAAACCTTTGGTGAGAGGACTCTGCTTCTGTCTCTACACGGCCGTACATTTGAGTGGACTTTTGTCATAGCAGCATTGAATTTCAATATATTGGGGGCTGATTTTTTGTGCACACATGGTTTGTTGGTTGATGTCGCTAACAGGCGCCTGGTTAATGCACTTTCTTTTGATTCTATTCCCTGTACAGCTCGAGCGGCCCGGCCAACAGCACAAGCCAACGTCACAGCTGCAAGCGGTAAGTTCCACACACTGCTCACTCAGTTCCCAGCACTCACGGTCCCCACATTTTCGGCAGCCGTCGCTAAACACGGGGTGGAACATTTTATTACCACCACCGGGCCGCCCGTTTTTGCAAAACCTCGGCGCTTGGACGCAGCTAAACTGGCCATAGCGCGCGAGGAGTTCGCCAACCTGGAGAGGTTGGGCATCATCAGTTTGAGAGGTCCTCTTTTCTACTATGCTCATGAGAGAGAATGTGTAATAAACTGCTTGAGACCAACTTGCCTCATCATTTACACATTCTACAATATATATATATATATATGTGTGTGTGTGTGTGTGTGGGTGTGTGTGTGTCTGTAAGATGACAACTAAGCTGACCCGGAGAAGGTTTTGGCTCTGTTTCTGCTTTCAAAAGACAATGGGGATACATTTGGGGAATATCATCTAACACAATGTAAAAGCAATTTATTTTATAAACTTCAAAAACATTTGATCACGTAAACACAAGATCCTTTATTCGACGTATCAAAATAACGGGCAAAAACAGCTTCTTTAGATAAATGGCCACAAGTGTGTGGGAGATCAAACACAATGTAAAACTAATGTATTTTTAAAAACTCATAACGTTTGTTTGAAAAAAATGGAGTTCCTTCCTTCGTATTGGAACCTAATACTAACTGTAGCTACACTAGACCAGAGTGGAAAAATTACTGTTTGGAAAGGATTACCATGCAATTGCTGTGGTCTATCCCATCGCCACACACCAGTTGATATCATCACACAGTCATATTAATAACAGTAACATCTCACAGACAAAATATAGGTTACAGATAGCTATGCAAACACTAGTTAGCTTAGCTTAGCTTAGCTTACAAGTCAAGTAGCAAATTGGCGACTTCAGTATGGATTTCCAGATCTTTATGATTCCTCAGTTTGCACCAGCAATCAAAAGCTGAACCAATACTTATTCTGGTCTTGCCCCTTCGTTTATTACTTCTTACTTGAGAAGGATAACAGAATGAGCTATTACTTTCAGAAGTGGCCATGGCTGCCTCTGGTAACCCGCACTGATCCGGAAATGTAATACCACGTGACATCAACAGATTAATTGCACTGGATTAGAAATCTGGACGGAACAATTTTCTGTCTAAAAAAATCTTCTGGAATGTAAATATTCATATTATTTACAACCCGTAAAAAATTACAATTTTTTTTCATCAATATACTAATTTTTTGAAGAACATTAAGACTTACACTGTGTAAGTTTCTAAACCCTTTTTTGATGTATTATTTTTTTAAAAAGATCTTTGTTTTCATAAAATAGTTATGAATTTCACCTTTAAGGCACATATCAGGGTACAGAGGGTTAAAGTGGCATGTAGTGCAAAGAGAGCAGTCCATTGCTGCATATAGTGCCTGGTGCAGCCCTGAGATCAGTGTGTGTGCGTGTGTTGGAGTGAACAGTTCCTGGATGACAGAAATCTATTTCTGAAATCAGTGTGTGCGTGTGTGGGAGTGAACAGTACCTGGGGATGGCAGACGTCTATAAACAGCATTCTGACGTAGGAGTCCTTTGTGTCCAGGTGTGAGGGCTGAGTGGAGGGCGGTAGAGATGGCATAATCAGTCAAGCGAGTGGACTGGTATGCAAACTGGAATGGGTCCAGGGAGGGGTGTAGGGCAGACCTGATGTGTTGCATGACCACCCGCTCAAAGCACTTCATTATGATGGGAGTGAATGCAACCGGATGGAACTCATTGTAGCAGGAGGGAGACAACTTCTTGGAGACAATGATGGTGGTGGCTTTGAAGCATGTGGAGACAACAGCCTGTCTTAATGAGATGTTGAAGATGGCAGTGAAGACACCTGTGAGCTCCTCTGCACAGGCTCTCAGTATGCAAACAGGTACGTTGTCAGGACCTGGAGCTTTGCATGCATTGATCCTGCCAAGGGATCTCCTCATGCTGTCCAGGGACAGTGTAATAACCTGGTCGCCAGGAGGAGGTGGTGACTTCTGTGCAGGGGTACTGTTGAGTGCCTCGAAGCGAGCAAAGAATTTGTTCAGCAGAGAGGTGGAGCTGTCGCATGTCTGCGGTGTGGGCTTGTAGTCCTTGATGGTCTGAATCCCCCGCCACAGACTCTGAGTGTCTCTGCTGTCGCTGAAACGGTGGGCAATCCTCCTGGAGTACTGCCTTTTTGCCTCTCTGATGCCTTAGGACCGGTTAAATGATATACAGTGGTGTGAAAAAGTGTTTGCCCCCTTCCTGATTTCTCATTTTTTTGTATGTTTGTCACACTTAAATGTTTCACATCATCAAACAAATATAAATATTAGAAAAAGATAATACAACTAAACACAAAATGCAGTTTTTAAATGAAGGTGTTTATTATTAAGGGGAAAAAAAAATCCAAAACCACATGGCCCTGTGTGAAAAAAGTAATTGCCCCCTAAACCTAATAACTGGTTGGGCCAACCTTAGCAGCAACAACTGCAATCAAGCATTTGTGATAACTGGTAGTGAGTCTTTTACAGCACTGTGGAGGAATTTTTGCCCACTCGTCTTTGCAGAATTGTTGTAATCAGCCACACTGGAGGGTTTTCGAGCATGAACCGCCTTTTTAAGGTCATGCCACAGCATCTCAATCGGATTCTGGTCAGGACTCTGACTAGACCACTCCAAAGTCTTCATTTAGTTTTTCTTAAGTCATTCAGAGGTGGACTTGCTGGTCTGTTTTGGATCATTGTCCTGCTTCAGAGCCCAAGTGCACTTTAGTTTGAGGTCACAAACTGATTGCCGGACATTCTTCTTCAGGATTTTTTAATAAACAGCAGAATTCATGGTTCCATTTACCACAGCAAGTCTTCCAGGTCTTGAAGCAGCAAAACAGCCCCAGACCATCACACTACCACCACCATATTTTACTGTTGGTATGATGTTCATTTTCTGAAATGCTGAGTAAGGCTGCTTGTCCACCAAACGCGTTTTTTGTTGCCCGACCGCCCTGAGCATTTTTTTTTCAGCGTTTGTGTGCTGTGCTCTGGGGAAAAAAAAAGTCTGTGCCCTTTATCCCAGCAACAGCTTGTCATTCTCAGCTCAGTACTTCTGCTTTTCCTATTGTCATATTTTCTACTGATTTTTTAATAGCGGTCTCTAAATAACAATGGGCAGGAAACGGGTTTTAGCAGCTCTGGATGTAAAATATGATGACACGGAAAGCAGGAGTCTGAGTACACACTAGTACTGGCGTATGTCCCGCCCACGCAGCAGTTCAGATTGGCTGCTTAAGGTCTGACATGACGAGCTCAGCTGCAGTCTCTGAAAAGTTGAACTTTTTTCAATGCTGAGCGCCCTGACCGCCGTGACAAAAACGGCCATGGCTCAGTGCTTTAAACACTGGACTACATAGAGAATGAATGGAAAATAGTTGCCCAGAGTGGAGAAAATGTGTTTGGTGGAAAAGCATCCTTACTTTTACATTGGCTGTAATGGGACACACACCTTCCAAAAAGTTCAGCTTTTGTCTCGTCAGTCCACCGAGTATTTTTCCAAAAGTGTTGGGGATCATCAAGATGTTTTCCAGGCAAAGCTGAGACGAGCCTTTATGTTCTTTTTTGCTCTGCAGTGGTTTTTGTCTTGGAACTCTGCCATGCAGGCCATCATTAATTATAGGACTCCAAGAAAGTTTGACTGGTGAGTAAATGCTGTGTTGCTATGTTGTGCTAGCTCATTTGATGAGCTATTTAATTCCAGTGTTATGATTGTATCTCAAATTGGTTTTAATATCCAAATAGATGAAATTCTAAGCTTTCAAATGATGTAAGGCATTACTATCCACTCTAAACATGTTTACCACACTTCACTGTGTTCCAGCAGAAACATTAAAATGTCTAGCGAGCAGGACACCAAAATGTTAAACCCGCCTTCTGTTTGTTTTCTACCTTGTGTTTTGCCATCATCTCTAATTAATTTAATTTTGTTAGTTGTGCTTGTGTTACGAGTGGTGGCCTAGTGGCAGAGCATGCAGTCCAACAACTGGGAGATTGTGGGTTCAAGCCCCTGCCAGGTCATACCAAAGATCATATAAAAATGGTACTTCCCACCTTGTAGGTTGGTGCTCAGCATAATAGAAGGGGAGAAGGAAAGTTAGTTACCTAGCCAGAGGGGGAACACAAGTGTACTCTGTGTGCTTGTTCCAAGGCCGGATAAATGGAGAAGGTTGTGTCAGGAAGGGCACCCCGCATTAAAATCCTTGACAAATCAACATGTGGATCATCATGATATCAGATGATGATATGTTGTGGTGACCCCGAAAGGGAAGAAAAAAGAAGAAGAACGAAAAGTTGTGGTTGTGTTGTGTTGATGGCATTTGCTCTTTAGCGTGTTTCATTGCATCCCCACGATCAATCTCCAATGTAATTTTTCTCAGTAAATCACATCCACAATGTCAACTAACGAAACCCACAATTTTCAAGAATGCTTATCCCATTTAGTGCACGCTATTTTGGATTTTAGTAACTCAGGCCCTTAATGTCATGGGGGGGGGGGGGGGTCCTTTTTTATGTCCAAAATAGGATTAATTATTCTAAACTAAAAATAATGAAATCTCTTTAAATGCATTTACAGATGGTATTTTTAACCACATCATTTATTCCAAGGTACCACATATGTAGGTTCCATTTATTCTGAAGGATGTGGTATAACATGGGCCGTAAGTACAACCATGTACAAAATCTGTGCTAATGTACACAGTAACGGCTCCTAAACACAACTACTCAACTACTAAAAACAGTGTGTTTGGAGGTTTAAACCAGATGTGTCGATTTGTTACAGGATTATCAAAAAATATCAAAGCATTCACTTCTCTTAAAAAAACACACAGAGCCTTTATTTTGTTTTTCTCTCCAAGAAAAACTGTACGTCAAGAATTCCCAAACGTTACTAAAAGGTAAATATCACTAACCTTGATAGCGGTCCACCGCTCTATTATTGGCCTGCCTAGCTGTCTGTCATGTAGATGGAAGGGGAGCTAACAGTTAAGCCTGAGCTAACACTGGTACTAGGTGGCTCGCACCAAGCATGGCTTATATTGCTATTTTCTTCAGATCTTAGTCACCCTAATAGCCATCCCTGTTACCACCTGGCCCAGTAATCCACAGTTGATATTGTGCATCATTCTGGCTCATGTTTTAATAATTTTTCTACAATGATTCTGCAATGAACTGAAATAGCATGCCAGTGCGCTCCGCGTTGGTCACCGTAGCCAGGATACTGCTTGCAAAAGAAGGGATTAGGTGATTGACAGACAGCATGGCTCAGACTGATTTAGACTGCTATTTTCTATAAATTCTATTCACCCACCACTCGAGTCTTTGTTCATCTAGCAATCTTTGACCATACGTTTCTTTCTTGGACTGCTGGCCGGAGTTGGCGGTTTGGCCACTCATTCACATGTGTTTCTGTGCTTGTGTGCTCTAAGGACCGGTCATGTTCTGTCAGCCCCTGTTAACCAGTGATACTTTGTTTCATTCATTCTTTGAGACAAATGTTCATGTCTGGCGGGTCCGAGTGGCCACTGGTGCGTCCAGCGGAGAGCTCTTACAATATTCCTCACATGTGTTGGTGACTGAGAAAAGTCTGTTCAGGTTTTACAATAGTTCAGCATTGTAATGAGTGACTGCTGTGGCAGCAGCCAGCAGCTACAAATAGAGCTTGCTCCTGCTTCATTATTCCCATGTCCCATGGAATGGCAAGTGCCACTACCCAAGGGGCCTGGCTGCATCTTGCGGGCAGCTCCCTCGCCGAGCCCCGAGGGAGTTCCCCTTGGGTGGGCCCTCTGCTCCGCAGGACACTGCCCTTGGAGATCCCAGGGCCGATCCCAGCAACCGATTTGTATTCGGCTGAAGATGCATATGAGCCAGCGCCATTGATCTGATCTAGAAGGAGGCTAAAAGCTAAAGGCTAGACACTACCCAGCTAATGGCTAAGTGATGTAAAGGACTGTTCAGAGTCCCTCCGAGGGGATAACGTTTGCATTCTGTAGACTGTGTTTATGTACACAGCAATATTCAGAGTTGTTTTTGAGCCACTGCAGCTACCGTTCAGCAGCCGTATTTCACGCAGAGTGAAAAAAATTTGAATGTTTTAACAGCTGCAATCGAAACACAAAAGAAGAGCTCGGTGGTGGAGTTTTTTTTTAACTTTTAGTAATCTGTGGATTAAATGTCTTAGATACTGTATATACAGACGTGGACAAAATTGTTGGTACCCCTCTGTTAATGAAAAAAAAACCCACAATGGTCACAGAAATAATTTGAATCTCACAAAAGTGGTAATAAATAAAAATTCTATGAAAATTAACCAATGAAAATCAGACAATGCTTTTGAATTGGGGTTCAACAGAATTATTTTAAAAAACAAACTCATGAAACAGGCCTGGACAAAAATGATGGTACCCATAGAAAAGATTGAAAATAATCTGACCATAGGGACATTTTCAACCAAGATGTGTCCTCTAATTAACATCACAGGTGTCTACAAACTTGTAATCAGTCAGTCGGCCTATTTAAAGGGTGACAAGTAGTCACTGTGCTGTTTGGTGACATGGTGTGTATCACATGGACCAGAGGAAGCAAAGGAGAGAGCTGTCTCAGGAGATTAGAAAGAAAATTATAAACAAGCATGTTAAAGGTAAAGGCTATAAGACCATCTCCAAGCAGCTTGATGTTCTTGTGACTACAGTTGCACATATTATTCAGAAATTTAAGACCCATGGGACTGTAGCCAACCTCCCTGGGCATGGCTGCAGGAGGAAACTTGATGAAAAATGGAAGAGACGGATAATACGAATAGTAACAAAAGAGCCCAGAACAACCTCTAAACACATTCATGGTGAACTCCAAGGTCAAGGTACATCAGTGTCAGATTGCACCATCTGTCGTTGTTTGAGCCAAAGTGGACTTCAAGGGAGACAACCAAGGAGGACACCACTGTTGAAAACAAATCATAAAAAAGCCAGACTGGAATTTGCCAAACTGCATGTTGACAAGCCACAAAGTTTCTGGGAGAATGTCCTATGGACAGACAAGAGAAAACTCAGCTCTATGTTCACAGACGCAAAAATGAAGCATACCAAGAAAGGTACACTGTCCCTACTGTGAAACATGGAGGAGGTTCTGTTATGTTCTGGGGCTGTTTTGCTGCATCTGGCACAGGGTGTCTTGAGTCTGTGCATGGTACAATGAAATCTCAAAACTATCAAGGTATTCTAGAGAGAAATGTGCTGCCCAGTGTCAGACAGCTTGGTCTCAGTCACAGGTCATGGGTCTTGCAACAGGATAATGACCCACAACACACAGCTAAAAACACCGAAGAATGGCTAAGAGCGAAACATTGGACTATTCTAAAGTGGCCTTCTATGAGCCCTGATCTAAATCCTATTGAACATCTGTAGAAGTAGCTGAAACATGCCATCTGGAGAAGGCACCCTTCAAACCTGAGACAACTGGAGTAGTTTGCTCATGAGGAGTGGGCCAAAATACCTGCTGAGAGGTGCAGAAGTCTCATTGACAGTTGACAGAAATCATTGACAGAAATTGTTTGATTGCAGTGATTGCCTCAAAAGGTTGTGCAACAACATATTAAGTTAAGGGTACCATCATTTTTGTCCAAGCCTGTTTCATGAGTTTGTTTTTAAAATAATTCTGTTGAACCACAATTCAAAAGCATTGTCTGATTTTCATTGGTTAATTTTCATAGAACTTTTATTTATTACCACTTTTGTCAGATTCAAGTTATTTCTGTGACCATTGTGGGTTTTTCTTTCATTAACAGAAGGGTACCAACAATTTTGTCCACGGCTGTATTTACCATAAAGTGATTGAAACAATTTTCTCCAGCCCCAAACCACACCCGTAGCAGCTGCTGTCACAAGCTATGAAGAAACACAAAGCAACGAAACAGGTAGGAATATAATTTACTGTTTTGGTGTTCTGGGTGAAAAATTGACAGACGAGCCACTTCACAGTAGAAGAATGCACAACGTTTATTTCAAGGTTACGTGAAAAATATGTTTTTACCCCTTGCACTCTGGTCAATTTCCCTAAAAACGCCAAAAAATAATGTACCCAAAGTAAATCAAAAGCTGTTCTTCAACCCTTTGCAGCATCTTCATGGGGTTGCTCTCATTTAAAAGAAAACACTTTGAATTTTTTGGCAAAACAGTCATAATCTCTCTAAGTGCTCCTGCCACTGAGTAACAGTCATCTAAACATACTGAACTTGAAGAAAATAAATTTCACCTGGGTGTTTTTTTTTTGGATACAAATGCTTGCAAATAACACACAGCTGTCAGATCCGGGCTGGAAAATGCAACAGAAATGTAGAACCAAGTGTTATCCAGCTGAGGTCAAAATTTTGTAACAATACCACAAAAAATGAATATATTACACAGCTTTTTCCTCAGGTTGTTCCCAGGCGTTTTTGAACTGTGCCAAATTGTGCCAAATGGCACAGTTTGGAAAAACATCTGTAACTTTTGAATGATTCAATACAGAAGCTTCATCTTGGGCTCTAATGAAAGGAGAAGGGCTGTGTGTGTGTGTGTGGGGGGGTTGTTTATTCATTCATGAATGGATGAATGAACAAACAAGCCCCCACACACAAAGAAGCATGCCACGTAAAAAATGTGTGGCTTTTTTTTTTACAAGAAAAAATAACCTACAGTGCACTAAAAATTATACTAAAATATCTGTAATGTAGAAGATAACAACTCCCACCCACCCCCGCTACAGAGGACGGACATCGCCCATCGCTACATGACGGACCGCGGTGATGGTGCGCCGCGGTCTACTACGCACAGTTGTACTAAAATATCTGCAATATATCTTCAATCCATTACAGAAGAGTAGCGGTGGGGGGTGGGGGGGGCGTTCACGGTCCGGACGTGGCGCATGGGTCACCACGGTCCGTCATGTGGCGATGACGCACAGTTGTAATTTACCGATCGGTCAAAAGTCATTTTGATTACAATTTTCAGGGATAAAGAATAATTTAGCTTATAACATTTACCTGTCCACAACAGCAGTGTCGCTGGCGAACTTCTCTTCCTCATTGTCAGACGAACATGACACTGGTCCGCTTGTTACGGACTCGTGGTTCTAGTCACACGACCAGGTCAAACCATGATTCCATTATTGCGGTTTTGCGCTTCCATGATTGCGGTTTTGGCGAACAATTTTTCAAAACAAATAAGAACAGTAGTAAGAAAAAAAGACTGGCGAACGCATGTGTGTCACCCAGTGGCTTACACAAAACAGATTTTACCTACGGGATGTACTCTTTCAATTGTCGAAGTTCTCTGCTTCAATTGGCTCGCTGTATTCGCAGCCGTTGGTAGGCGGGTCCTTCTTGCTAGGTTTTCAGTCATTGGTTCTTCAAGGTTTCAGAAACCCAATTCAAGGCTCTTATTAGTCGAATGAGAGGTCAATCAAATCTAAACCAATCAAAGCACTCCTTTGGCTTTCTGTTCGCAGCTGTGTCTGTAGTGGAAGAACGGAAATGCAGCTTTTTTTTCAGTGCGCCCTAGGATGCAGAGACGTGACCGCCCGTGGTATCCCGGAGTGCAAGAGGTTAATAGCAAAATGTTTACCCTTACCAATTCCAGTACTCGCCCAGTCAAATTTCAGTGCAACTAAAGGCTTGTATCATTGTATGACCATATTTTCTCGACTTTTAATTTTGCCTGAATTTCAAAATAACACTATGTTTTTGAAATAAATACAAATTTAACTCATCATCTCTGTCAATGCCACAACAAAAAAAGGTATTGTAATAACTATCCTCGGCCAGTAGAGGCGGTGCTTTCATTTAATTGGTTAAGAGTTGACATTTGACCTGATTAAGGTTGGACGTGGGCCGGTAGTCAATCTGCCAACAAATGAATGAATGAATGTACAATAGCGGCGTCCAAAAGAGAAAAAAGAAAAATAGGAACGTGAGAAGGAGGTTTTAAAAAAGACTCCTAAATTGACAGGACTTTTTTAAAGTTTTGACACAGCCGGACAGTGTCAACTTTACAGTCACTACAAGATGTTAGTCAAATTGTTAGCATTACAAATGCTAACACGGAATGCACCGACGGAGCCTCTGAAGATCCACCAGTCACAGTAGGCGGAAGCTCCAGTTCATCGAAATTGAAAAACATCCGTTGGAAGTGTTAAAGATTCATACACATCGGGAATACTGGGCCAGAAAAGGACCAGAGAGCTGTCAGAATAAGGACGCTGATATCAGAGCATCTGAACGTAGGCAGAAACATTTCTCCAAGTGTCATTTCAATCACAAACTTCCAAATGGTGAGTACATTTCAAGACAATAGTGTGATGATCGGGTGAACGCGCTCCCCCTCCCTTTCTGTGGGAGGTTCTCCACCTGGCTCCTGGCTCCGCAGGTCACCAGCGCACCTGCGTGAGTGGACGCACCTGCTGCTTCTTCCCTGCCAGTGCTTAAAAGGACCTACTCGTGAACGCTTCGGCGCTGGCTCGTTGGATATACTGCCTGCAACAAGGTTTAGAATTATACTCAACTGAAAACCAGTTTAACCCTCCTTCTCCTTCCCCCTCCCCAGGTTGCTGCCATCCCAGCAGTGCGTCTCCGGGGTTGTAGCGCTCGCCTGTCTCCTCCTCATCTCTCCTCGGACTGCCTCCTCACTCGGTCAGACTCTTCCAGCTCCACTCCTCGCCTTCCCTTCCACCAGCCCTATCCTGCTGGCTCTTCCACCTCCCTGCTGGGTTCCTGCCAGGCTCCCTGCTCACCCACAGTAAGATCCACTCCTGCTTATATTCCTAGTATCCAGTCTCCCTCCTCGGTTCTAATCAGCTCTCGTCTCCCTCTCCCCACAGGCAGCGTGTTCCTCGGCATGTGCCGCTTTTCCTTTGCTTGATGAGTTCTTCAATAAAGTTGTGTTTAGCGTTTTCTTACTCTGTGTCTGAGTGTCCTCTTTGGTGTTTGCAGGCTGCACGTGAACTGAATACTTCTAGTCAAGACAAATAGCTTCTATATTCTCCTTCCACAGCTGTTTGTATTGTTTTGCTTGGTGCATATACAGCCATTTTTTTCGGCTAATCTGAGTTCACACTAAAGCACTTGGACTGACTTTTACAGACGTTTTGAAAAATCAGAGAAATTAGTCCAAATGTCGTGAAATTACATTCATGAGCAGTTTTTTTAAATCCAGTGCACACCAACTTTTACGAACTTTAAAGGCGCTTTTTAACTCCACAGCCTTGCTTGGTCATGGATGAGAGCAGTCTGCTACAATTCAGAGATGATGCCAGTCTTTCTCTTTGCCAGTAGGTGTAAAATTTCCTTTGGTTATATCTGTCATGTTCAGGGTCCTCACCCCGAGCATGACTTGTGGCTGTTGGGTTTAATTATTAGTTATTAATTCCAGCTGACGGATTGAACTTTGCTCTCCGTCAGCCCCACAGCCAAGCCTCCTCCTCTTACCAGGCATTCACCAGTTTTCTGTTCACCATATACACACTTACACACTCATGCACACATACACACTCACACACTCATTCTCATACTTATACTCACATACACGCACACACACACTGAGTTCAATCAGTCACGCACCTGTTGCGACACGGCTGGTCATACTTGCTGTCATTAGCGCTTGGTATTAATAGCAGGGCAGTACAACCAGCCTGTGTGGCAACTTTGCAGTATCAGCTTTGGATATCCAGGCTCGCGTCGGTTGGTTTTCCCCTGGACTAAAAGCGTGTTGTTCCCTCAGAGCCTTTCCGCTCCGACACCTTCGTAAGTCTTCCTTTATGTGCCTTTTCCCTCCTCTCCTGTTTGCTTGGAGTGCGTTAGGCATTCCTTTGACCAATCAAGCTTGTAGCCGGGTATCTTCCCTTCTGCTGTGACTGTATTAAGATAAGATAAGATAAGCCTTTATTAGTCCCACAACGGGGAAATTCCAGGATTGCAACAGCACAGGGATAGCAACACTCAGAGCAACAATCAGAAGGCAAGAAAAAAAAACAAAAAAAAAAAAAAAACAAGCAAGCAAGAGCAGCTAATATACATATGTACATATTACTATAAAATATATATATATATACACACACACACACACAGACACACAGTGCAGAGCATTGTAGCTGGATGGAATAAATATGTAAATATATAAACACCCACAGTATGGAGCATTGCAGCTAGGTGGAATAAATATGCAAGTATATAAACACACACAGTGCGGAGCAATGTAGCTAGATGGAATAATATGTAGATATATAAAAACACAGTGCGGAGCATTGTAGCTAGATGGAATAAATATATAGATATATAAATATAAACACACCCAGTGCTGAGCATTGTAGCTAGATGGAATAAATATATAGATATATAAATATAAACACACCCAGTGCAGAGCATTGTAGCTAGATGGAATAAATATGTAAATATATAAACACACAGTGCAGAGCATTGTTGCTAGGTGGGATGAAACAGCATAACCGTCTATTTAGTTATCCTACATGGTATGATTATGTGCCCATACATATTCTCACCCTCCATAGCGACCGGTATGTTCCTAGTTGTATGCCGGAGAGGACCATTGTGTAAGTCTATTGCATCTTTTGCATTCAAAAAAAAAAAAAAAAAATTGGACTTTCTCCATATTCACCCACTGTAAATAAACACTTTACTCACTCTGTGTTTTGGGCTCGTTGCTATTCCCTATGTTTGCTGCGCAGTTTGCGCAGTGAACATGACAATATCATCTTGGCCAGAGTTATATTAATCTGTTGTGGTGAATTTGACATGTTGCAGGACCCAAGAGACAGACACAGACACGGGCAGATACAAAATAGTTATTCTTTATTGTCAAGTGTGAGTGAGTGTAGTGCAAGTGTAAGTGCAGATATAGTAGCCTGGTCACCGGAGCTGAGCGATACAGAAGACGACCTGGCAACCCTAGAACACACAAGCAGAAACCGTTAAGGCTGTTCAGCACAAAAGGACAAGTGCAGGTGTGCAGCTTACTTGAGGTTGTCTCTGACTGTATCTGGCTGTTCCCCGATGTCCGTGAGCTGTGGTGATTCTGGTGCTTGAAGCTGTGACGGTGATAACTCCAGTAACCGTGTAGTAGTGCTGCACAGTGCTGCTGCACGGTGCACGGTGGCGCAGTGGTTAGCACTGCGGCAGCACAGTTTACCCTTGGCCGGGGGATTGTGGGGATCGTGGGATCGTGGGTTCGATCCCAGCCCCCGACCAACAGTGATCTGTGTGGAGTTTGCATGTTCTCCCCGTGTTGCGTGGGTTTACTCCGGGATTTCTCCGGTTTCCTCCCACATGCCAAAAACATGCATGTTAGGTTAATTGGCTGTTCTAAATTGTCCCTAGATATCTGTTTCCTATAGGCCCTTAGAATAGAGGGTTAGTATTAATGAAAGCGCTTTGAGTGGTCTTTGTGACTAGAAAAGCGCTATATAAGTGCAGGTTAGTTAGTTAGTTAGTTAGTTAGTAGATTAGTTTATTTGACAGGGACAGTGCAATAAACATAGACAATTAATCAAAGACAATCAATCTGATGTGTTGCACATAGAGTGTATAGCTATTAGCTAATTTGCAACTCTTGTCCCTGGATGGGCTTTAGAAAAAAGAATCAAGATAAAAAATATACACAATAACCACATACATCAATGCAGAAAAATTATAAATACACAATTATAAATATTATAAATATTATAAATACACAAATATAACAGCCTGACTCACATTTAACATAAATATTATAAATATTATAAATACACAAATATAACAGCCTGACTCACATTTAACACATATAACATAACTCACATTTGCCTATTTCAGGCCTTCCTCCCTCCGTCACTCACTATAAACAAACACATTTATTCCTTCCCTTCATTCACTCTCACTTTGCAGACAAATAATTCATACATGAGTACATTCTTGTTTATTTTTCAGCCAGTTTTTAACATTTTTAGTGAATGTTTTAAAGTCCGTTATTATTTTAATTTCATTTGGCATTGTGTTCCAGATGTGACTGCCCTTTATAGAGAAAGCTGTTTGTCCAAATGTGGTTCTGCGGTGGAATATTTTACAGTTATTGTTAACAGAACTCCTGGTGGCTCTGCTGCTGTCCTGTCTTTGGACGAAACCAGCAAGTGGCTCGGGTGCTGATTTATGGAAACATTTGAACGTTAATTTCAGAAGACAGAGGTCAATGAAGCTCTCAAAACTCAATAGGTTGTATTTTTTTAAAACATTACAGTGATGCCACCTAATGGGCTTTTTGTCCAAGATTTTTAGGGTTTGATTATATAATGAACCTATATGTCTTATTGTGGAAGGGGCTGCTTGAGCCCAGACTGTCAAACAGTATGATATATGAGAAAAAACCATAGAATGCATATACAGTGCAGCTGCTTCGTAAGGTATGTAATATCTAATTAATTTAAAGCAGTTCAGATTTTTTTTTACTGTTTTTGAAATTTTCTTTATATGAAGATTAAATTTGAGTTGAGGATCTAGTACAATGCCAAGGTATTTGAATTCTGTAGCTAAACTGATGTCATGATCATGTATATTAACTTTAAAATGTTGCAGGTTACATTTTTTGATTGAAAAGCACATTGAGACTGTTTTCTGAAGGTTCAGCAATAGATGGTTCTTGAGGAGCCATTCTTGGACATCAACCATACTTGTAGACAGTACATCTGCAGCCTGTGCTGGAGTCTTGGCAGCTGTGTAAATAACTGCATCATCTGCATAAAGTTGGCATGTTGCAGCTGAGCAGTGTAACGGCAAGTCATTAATAAAAATGCTGAAAAGTAAAGGACCAAGAATGGACCCTTGTGGGATACCCATGCGGTTGTTTAAAAATGAGGATTTATCCTGGTGAACTTTTACACACTGTTCTCTATTCTGGAGATAAGATGCAAACCATTCTAATGTATTTGGGGAGAAGTTAAAAGATACCATTTTGGATAAAAGCAAACTGTGGTTTACAGTATCGAAAGCCTTTTTGAGATCTAGAAAAACAGCTCCTACCACATTACCCCTGTCCAAGGACTGTTTGACGTTTTCAATAAGGCAACAATTTGCTGTTTCTGTTGAGTATCCTGGTCTAAAACCAAATTGATGTGGATGAAGAAGTTGACTGTCTTGTAAGTAGTCTATCAGCTGTGTAGCTACAACTTTTTCAAGAACCTTAGATAGGACTGGTAAGATAGAGATTGGGCGGTAATTGCATATATCGTCTTTACTGCCTGATTTATGAACTGGTATGACGACAGCTTTTTTCCGTCCAGATGGAAATGTACTAGACCTAATGGAGAGATTAATGAGATGAGTCAGTGGTTTGATTAATATTTTGCTGTGCATTTTGAGAAAGGAGGTGCTCATATTGTAGATATCATTAGTTTTTGAGTTTGACAGTGTTTTAACAATACCAGCAATTAACTTCTCATTTACCTCATCGATGTGAAAAGTATCTGTTGGAAGTATGGAATTTGTGTTGTTGAGCACATTTGGCAGCACACAAATTTTTGTTAAGTCTTCCACAGAGCCCACAAAGTGTGAATTAAATTCATTTGCCAAAGTAGCCTTGTCACTGACGGTCTTGCCGTTGATTCTAAGTTCCTTTACCCCCTTCTGATCGTTTTTTTTATTAGTTAAGTTATTTAAATGCCTCCATAGGGAACTGTTGTTACCCTTTGCATGATCTATCAGTTTATTGTAATAAGATATTTTTGATTTTCGCAGCTCATGTACCACTTTATTTCTTAAACTTTTGTACACAAGGTGATCATTTTGTAGTTTGGAGGTTAGTGATGTTTTCAGTGCATAGTCTCGCCTCTTCATAAGTTTTCTTATTTCATTATTTAACCATGGTAGGCTAATCTTCTGTTGTCTACTTTTAATTTGCTTTGAAAATTTTTCTATAGACTTTGTGATTGTTGCAGTTATAAAATTACAACAATCATCTACTTCACATGTTGCCATGAGCTGCTCCCAATTTTGATTCTCTAAGTAATGTTCAAACTCCTCATTTTTGTGGTGGAGTTCGTGGCGAGAGCGATGACTGCACTGACAGCTGTGACGCTGACTGTTCCCGTAGCCGTGACAGTGATAATGTCCGTAACCGTGGTGACAATGACTCCTGTGACTGAGGGAGTGACAGTACCTGCAGCTGCAGTGGAGAGAATTCCTGAATCAGTGAAGGCCAGGAGGAGCTCCGGAAGGGTGAGGGTAATTCTCCGTCCGTTGGAGACACCGGTCCGCCGCCTGGGAGGTCCACCTGAGCACAGGAGTAAAGATTAGGCGTAGAAAAGCAAATAGTCTTCTTACGTGGAAGATCTTGTCGTGGCGTTCTTGACTTGGCTGTGGAACGAAGCTCTGGCTCATACTCAGTCGAGGTAGACAGACGACTCCGTGCCGGGCTGTCCATGATGCTGGCTTTTAAGAGCCGCTGATTAACACCTGTTAGTCTGTGTGCGGCTGGAGCTGATGAGCTGGATGACGGCCCATCGGCCGCCATGACAGTACTCCCCCCTCTAGCAGTGCCTCCAGGCACCTGCCCAATCTTACCTGGATTCGCCCGATGGAAATCGCGGATCAACTGCTTATCCAAGATCAACGCTGGGCAAATCCAAGATGATCCTCTGGTCCAAAACCTTCCCAGTCCACCAAATACTGAAGACCACGACCCCGCCTGCGCACGTCCAGGATGGCAGTCACGCCCCAGGCTGGATGGCCATCGATCATCCTCATGGGGGCAGGCGCCGCAGGGGCCGGGCACAGAGGGTCCATAACGTACGGTTTAACCTGGGAGACATGAAAAGTGGGGCAGATGCGCATGGAAGGGGGGAGAGACAAGCACACAGACACAGGGTTGACAATACGTGAGATGGTGTAGGGGCCAATAAAGCGCTTAGTGAGTTTACGCTTTTCGGCCGGTACACCAATATTCCGGGTGGATAACCAAACCTTCTGACCCACCTTGTAGTCCGGGGCAGGTCTCCTGTGACGGTTGGCCACCTGGATGTTGCGTTCAGTGGTCCTCAAAAGGGCTCGGCAGGCGATGGACCAAACTCGCCGGCAGCGCTTAATCTGGGCCTGGACAAACGGAACCGCTACCTCCTTCTCCTCCTCCGGGAATAATGGTGGATCAAATCCAAAGGTAGCTTTGAAAGGAGAGATGCCCATGGCCATAGAGATCGCAGTATTATGGGCGTACTCAATCCAGGGAAGATGTTTGCTCCAAGAGGAGGAACAGGAGGAGATAACACAGCGCAGTGCGGCCTCGAGCTCCTGGTTAGCCCATTCGCACTGGCCATTACTTTGAGGATGGTACCCAGAAGAAAGGCTGGCCGTGGCTCCCAACGCTGCGCAGAACGCCTTCCATACCTGAGAGACAAACTGTGGTCCTCGATCTGACACTATGTCAGCGGGGATACCATGGAGGCGAACCACATGCTGAACAAGGAGGTCCGCCGTTTCCTGAGCCGAAGGCAAGCCCCGAAGAGGCACAAAATGGGCCGCCTTCGAAAAACGGTCTACAATAGTCAAGACAGTGGTGAAAGTATCAGAAAGGGGCAAACCAGTCACAAAATCCATGGCCACATGAGACCAGGGGCGGGAAGGAACAGGCAGGGGATGCAACAGACCCGCCGGGGGAGAAGATGTCGTTTTCCTAGTGGCGCACTGAGCGCAAGCCCGGATGTAGTTCACCACGTCCTTCCGTAGCCCTGGCCACCAGAAGGTCCTCTGGAGCAGGTCCACAGTCCAGCCTACTCCCGGATGACAAGCCAACTTGGAGGCGTGACTCCATTCAATCACCTGACCCCGAATAGAGCGTGGAACAAACAAGCGGCCTGCCCTCCCCCCCCCCGGGTCTGGTTCCATCTTCAACGCTCTCTGGACCTTGGTACAGATACCCCAGGACAGCGCGCCCACAACACAGGAGGGTGGTAGGATGGGTGCGTCCTGATCCTCGGAAGATGGTGCGTCAAACTGTCGTGAGAGGGCATCCGGCTTACCGTTCTTGCTTCCTGGCCGATAGGTGATGGAGAAGTTGAAGCGGCCGAAGAAGAGAGACCAATGAGCCTGATGCGCGTTCAGCCGCTTCGCTGTCCTGAGGTACTCCAGGTTGCGGTGCTCAGTCCATACAACGAACGGCTGAGTGGCCCCCTCAAGCCAATGTCTCCACTCCTCCAAGGCGAGCTTCACTGCCAACAGTTCCCTGTCCCCGATGCTGTAGTTCCTCTCTGCCGGTGACAAGCGACGGGAGAAATATGCACATGGCCGAATCTTGCCGTCCTCAGGAGAACGCTGGGAGAGTACCGCTCCCACCCCCGAATCAGAGGCATCCACTTCCACCAAGCACTGAAGATTCGGGTTCACCTGAGAGAGAACACGGGCTGAAGCAAACTCGTCCTTTAATTTCTTAAACGCCCTGGCTGCTTCCTCACTCCAGCAAAACGGGGTCTTAGGGGAGGTGAGCGCAGTCAAAGGGCGAGCCAGGTTCCCAAAATTGGGCACAAAACGGAGATAAAAATTAGCAAAGCCCAGGAACCCCTGGAGCTGTTTCCTAGAGGACGGAGTGGGCCAATCCACTACCGCCTTAACCTTGGCTGGGTCGGGAAGCACCTGGTTCCGGGCGATGATGAACCCAAGGAAGGAGGTCTGGTTTGTGTGGAATTCACACTTCTCTGCTTTGACAAAAAGTTGATTTTCCAGGAGGCGCTGTAACACTCTGCGCACGTGCACCTGGTGCTCTTCCAGAGTGCGGGAGAAGATCAACATATCATCTAGATACACAAACACAAAGGAGTTAAGGAAATCCCGCAGCACGTCGTTAATTAGCCGCTGGAAGACGGCCGGAGCGTTGGTCAACCCAAACGGCATTACCAGATACTCAAAGTGGCCGCTTGGGGTCCTGAACGCCGTCTTCCACTCATCTCCCTCTCTGATGCACACCAGGTGATAGGCATTGCGGAGATCAAGCTTAGTAAACCAGTTCACCCCCTGGAGTGAGTCAAAGGCCGTATTCATCAAAGGCAAAGTGTATTTGTCTTTTATAGTGAATTCATTAAGCCCCCTAAAGTCGATGCAAGGGCGTAACGACCCGTCCTTCTTTCCAACAAAGAAGAAGCCGGCCCCCACGGCCGAGGACGACGAGCGGATGATTCCTGAGGCCAGGGATTCTTTAATATAGGTATCCATGGCCTCGCGCTCCGGGGCTGACAGGCTGTACAGGCGGCTCGCAGGGAGAGGGGCCCCAGCCTTCAGATTTATTGCGCAGTTGTACGGCCGGTGAGGGGGTAAAGACAACGCCCGTGACTTGCTGAACACTAGTCCCAAATCGTGGTAAACTTCTGGTACCTTGGACAGCTCCTGAGTTGGCGTCGAGGGGGGTGGCACCTTGACAGAAGGGGCGCATGCCGCCGATTGGAGGCAGGCGCTTAAGCAGAAAGTACTCCACGCAGTAATACTCCCTCCTTGCCAATCGATGGTGGGATTATGAAGGTGGAGCCAGGGGTAACCCAGGATGACAGGCGAAGAAGAGACAGGCAAGACTAAAAACCTAATCTCCTCTCTGTGATTCCCTGAGACTATCACGGACACTGGGGCTGTCTGATAGGCTATGGTGGTCAGTGACGTCTTAGATAACGTAATCAGCTTGACAGGTGGATCCAGGGGCTGACAGCTGAGGCCCATCTGGGTTGCCAGGTCCTTGGAAACAAAGTTTTGCTCAGCTCCTGAATCCACTAAAGCTAGTGTGGAATGTTCTGCGTGTTTGTGGATAAGTCTAATGGGTATTCGAAAACTCGTGAGGGGTCTTTCTGGGTCCGTGTCCGTGAATCCCCCTACTGCAATCCACGGACCTTTCCTTTTAACCGACTCGGGCACTCAAAAACTCCATGTGACTCCTTTCCACAATAAAAACAAAGGCCTAAATTTCTGCGGCGCTGTCTCTCAGCCGCTAACACTTTAGATTGTCCTATTACCATGGGTTCCTGATCTGAAAGCTCCCCTGACGCCGGTAGAGCGAGCGGGGGAAAGCTGGTGGAACGAGGACGGGGTTTTACAGGACGGGCGGTAGACCGCCGTTCTGCCGCTCGTTCCCTTAATCTACTGTCTATGCTTATGGCAAGGGCAATTAGCTCACCCAAATTATCAGGTTTGTCCCGTGCCGCTAACTCGTCCTTTAACTCCGCATTGAGACTGCGGAGGAAAATACCGCATAGTGCCGGTTCCCCCCACCTAATCTCAGCGGCAAGGACCCGGAAGTCTATTGCATAGTCAGCAGCTGATCTTGCGCCCTGCTGCAGGCTCAACAGCCGTTCGGTCAATACCGCACCCCTGTCCGAATGATCGAACACGGACATAAACTCCGCCAAAAACTGCTGGTAAGTTAATGTAGGATAACCTGGGCTCGCCATTACAGTATAGGCCCAATCTAAGGCTCTACCTCCCAGTAGGTTAATGATATATCCTATCTTGTTTGAGTCAATGGCGAAGTCCCCCGGGACTCGGAGAAAAACTGACTCACATTGGAGAATAAATCCCCGAGCCTCTCCGAGTTTGCCACTAAAACGAGCTGGAGTGGGAACAGGGGTGAGGCGAGATACGAACATGGTGTTAGCTTGAGTTGGTGCTAAACCTGCAGGGGTTGAGGCACTAGCGACAGGGGGAAACGCCTGTTGTCCCTCCAGGCGATCCAGCCGGCCGTTAATTTGTGACAGCTGATTAAGAATAACTGTTTGCTGATGTACGAGCATGTCTACCCGGGCGCTAAGGGTGTTAAGTCCACGCGGCTGTGTGCTGTCCGTTGGGTCAACGTGACGGAGTCGTACTGACATGTTGCAGGACCCAAGAGACAGACACAGACACGGGCAGATACAAAATAGCTATTCTTTATTGTCAAGTGTGAGTGAGTGTAGTGCAAGTGTAAGTGCAGATATAGTAGCCTGGTCACCGGAGCTGAGCGATACAGAAGATGACCTGGCAACCCTAGAACACACAAGCAGAAACCGTTAAGGCTGTTCAGCACAAAAGGACAAGTGCAGGTGTGCAGCTTACATGAGGTTGTCTCTGACTGTATCTGGCTGTTCCCCGATGTCCGTGAGCTGTGGTGATTCTGGTGCTTGAAGCTGTGACGGTGATAACTCCAGTAACCGTGGTGGAGTTCGTGGCGAGAGCGATGACTGCACTGACAGCTGTGACGTTGACTGTTCCCGTAGCCGTGACAGTGATAATGTCCGTAACCGTGGTGACAGTGACTCCTGTGACTGAGGGAGTGACAGTACCTGCAGCTGCAGTGGAGAGAATTCCTGAATCAGTGAAGGCCAGGAGGAGCTCCGGAAGGGTGAGGGTAATTCTCCGTCCGTTGGAGACACCGGTCCGCCGCCTGGGAGGTCCACCTGAGCACAGGAGTAAAGATTAGGCGTAGAAAAGCAAATAGTCTTCTTACGTGGAAGATCTTGTCGTGGCATTCTTGACTTGGCTGTGGAACGAAGCTCTGGCTCATACTCAGTCGAGGTAGACAGACGACTCCGTGCCGGGCTGTCCATGACACTGGCTTTTAAGAGCCGCTGATTAACACCTGTTAGTCTGTGCGCGGCTGGAGCTGATGAGCTGGATGACTGCCCAGTGGCCGCCATGACAGAATTGTAGATTTAATTCAAAACACTTGTCGGGATATTTTCATTTTGAACCATTCTTTTAAAAGAATGACAGTGAATGAGGTTAACATTGTAAAAACTGTCATCATTAGATGATGAATATCAGGTTTGTGCAAACATACCCTTTTCTTCTTTGCAGTCGTGGAGAAGAGCAGGTGTTTTCCCAGTAGGGCAGACCGGTCTGGCAACGTTTTTCTTCCTCTGTGTAGTGAAAAACCCTGTTCTGGCTTCAAATAGTCAATATTTAATCCTTGAACAGAAAACACCAGCTGAGTGTGTTTTTCATTGTCATAATTAAAGTTGTGGGTTGATACAAGATACAGTATTTGTCGGTTGTTAGTCCTGATTGTGCTATATTTTTTCTGCTATTCAAGCTAAACCTAGAACTTTGTGGTACGGAAGCTTTATCCGTAAACGAAATGTCTATTGGTACAGAAGAGTTGACAATCCAGTAAAACCTTTTCAGATCATCTCTAAGCCATCTGCTGCTGTGGCTTAGGTAGATAGTACGTTGGGCCAGTGATCAGAGGGTTGCTGGTTTGCATCTTGTCCAAATCATTTTACTATGAGATGAAATTTAGGCTCAAAATTAAGAGGTTAGCCTTCGGATTTGGGAGTGGGTAAGGTTAAAAAGGTAGTAAATAGATATTGATTAAAATTTTGAAACAAATAGATGCCTCAGATTTCCATACCTGTAGCCTTTTTTTTTTTTTTTATTACTTATTTTGTACCCGTAGGTAGATTTGTTTTTTGCAGTCTGGTGACAAGCCACCAGCTGCCGGTTGCTGCGTGCGCAAGCGCCCCTTAACTCCCTAACCTGCATGTTTTTGGCATGTGGGAGGAAACCGGAGAAATCCTGGAGTAAACCCACGCAGACACGGGGAGAACATGCAAACTCCACACAGATCACTGTTGGCCGGGGGCAGGGATCGAACCCACGATCTCACGGTCCCCGCGATCCCCCGGCCGAGGGTAAAACTGTGCTGCCACAGTGCTAACCACTGCGCCACCGTGCAGCCCTGGCAGGGGAGATACCATGATCAAGAAGGTAGTTCACCCAGGGTGAGGCTCAGCCATTGCACTCCGGTTGAGCTGACCTCTGCGAATTCCCCAAATGTGGGAATCTCGACTGCATAATTTCTGGTACTGCTACTTTTAAGATGCACATTAATAGAACGTACTGGCCAATCAGTTTTTAGCCGTATCTGTAACAAGAATTCTATGGGTATGGTTCCATATCCATAGCCACTGCCTTAGTAATTTAGGACCTTGAAGGTCAAACTAATCCATCAGTGACCCCGGCTACATGGCCACAACAATCCCATAACTAGGAATAATCAGATAATGGTAATTGGATCTGACATGTTTACATGCACTGAATAAATGGATTATTGGACAATAAACTAAGTGTGCTAATGTAATTTCAGTTTATGTAACACAAAAATTGCCTTTTATCTAATTATTGTTTTTACATGACTACTTTAATAATCAGATAACTAGAGAAATCTGATTATAAACAGTTTATTACTGTAAACATGGCCATTTTGCATATCATACTCCCATGAATATGTGGGAGGGCCCAAAAATTGCTTTAGCCCAGGGGCCCACGACCTCCTTAACCTGGCCCTTACAGTTTACTGACAAAGTTCATAATTATTAAGCAATATAACCAACAATGCAGTATCATATCACTGTGGTATGTAGTAAACAAGCATAATAGAACAAACCTATTGTGATTTCCCAAACAAAAAAATTAAACATTTTCCAGTGCTGAAGTTTATTGTGTTTACATACCGTGTGGGTCATGTGGCTTGCAACGACATCCTTGTCTGCCGGCCGGAGTTACGTCTGCATGCACTCTGAACCCCGTCTTAAAGTGCACACTTTGCTTGTTTTTTCTTGACATCTTCCAAAGAAATGATGTCAATTATCACATACTATGTGGATGAAGACCACATTTGTTTTCGTTCCAAGCCGCTTTACTTTTACTGCAGTGTTTGGTGGTAAGAGTGCACTGCATCCGGGGTGCGGAGGTTTGTAGAACATGTACGTAACTCCATGGACACTTCTGAATGGGGAAGTACATGAAAAGCTCAATATTTACAGTACATATGAAAATTCCTGGGTCCAGATTGTGATCCGGATCACAACCAAAATCTAGCCATCTATTCTCCATGCCAATACATACCTTTCCTGAACATGTCATCAAAATCTGTTAATAACTTTTTGGAGTAATGTTGCTAACAGTCAGCCAGCCAGCCAGACAAACCAACAAACAAACCAACACTGGCAATCCCTGCAGCAATGAAAGCAGATCAAAGATATGAAGCTATAATGCATTCATACCAGGCAATAAACATAGGGAATGATTTTTTTTAATATGACATGATTGAGATTGACTCACTTTTTAAAAGACTCAACCAAGGAGTCTGTTTCCCAACCAAATCATTTATTGGCCACTAGGGTTTACAAGAGCTACATAGAGCACCTTTAAACAAAACCATTACAGATATTATGAGACAATTACTGTCATAAACTGGCCTTTTAAGGGCTACTGAAGGACACCAAACGCACACTGTGGTTTCTGCACATTTAGTAACATAAAACGAACAGACAGGGAACACTAAACATACAAATACAAAATAATAAAGCACTAGAGGAGAGTGGGGCTTGATGACATGGGGGGAGCGGAAGCCAGGGAACGCCGGGCAAAGGGCAGAATCCAGCCAAAGCACTCCCAAAGGCAGCGGGGCTCACGGTTGGAAATACAAAGGGAAAAACTTGCCATGTTCATGCGTAAATGTGCATGCACAAATGAATTGATTCGAGCCCAATTACGTGTTTTATTGACAAATGGAAAATAACATACAAGCGTGTCCATGAACTGTTCAAAGATGAGTTATAACGGGAAGATGACCGGCTACAAGCTCTAATGGCAAGCCCCACGCGCTCCCAGAGCGGATCTGGCAGCAGAGAAAAAAGGGCTGAAAATAATAAGAAGGAAGACTTACATAAATGTCGGAGCGGAACAGCTCTGGGGGAAGCAACACTTAGAAGTCCAAAGGGAGCGAGCCTGATCATCCAAACTTGACTGATGCCGACGCATTGAGCATCTCCATTGCCGCCCAGAAATACTCCCGGAGACTAACAAGCGGCAAGTGGAAACTGGTGCACGGCAACAGAGTGAGTGAATGAGTGTGCATGTGTGTGTAGTGTGTGGGTGTGGGTGTATGTGTGGAAATGAGTGAAAGGAAGGACAAATGAGAAATTGCAGACAGCCGGTCTGAGAGAGGATGAGTGAAAATGTGTGTGTGTGCCTGTGAGTGCATGTATGTGTGTGTGGAAACCCAGGTGATGGCAATCAGCTAATAGGTGCCTGGCAGAGAGAGGTGAGAGGAGGGCTGTGGCTGTAGACTGGCAGAGGATCCAATAATCTCCCAGCTGGAAATGATAACAAACAGAGGCTGAAGCCACAGGTCATGAAATGGGGCAGGAAACAACAGCCCTGTTCATGACAAAACTAACCTGGACGGAGCTCTCCTCTCTCCTTGACAGCAAAGCACAAACACACTCAGAGCTGGACTCTGCATTTGAGGACTTACTGTGATAGAAGGACATGACAACCAGCAAAGATTGTAGTGCCCTTATATGCCATTTCCTAATGGGTGACATGTGTGGATACATGAGTGGAGAAAATAATACAATCAATGACAGCTGCGCAGCCCGCGGACCAGTTTGACAGCCGGGAGCTGCGCAGCGCTGTCAAAATAAAACATAATCCCCAAAATGTAAATAATACCACGAGAACAGAATGACAACAATAAAACAGGGTAAACAAGGAACCAAAAAGACAGAAGGCTAAACTTAAACTGAAAACTGTGCACGGCGCCCACCCGTGCCCAGGATCATGGCAGTTATGAGAGATATGTGAAAATAATCAAAATCTTTTATTAGTAATAACTATCTAAAGTCAATTCATTTGAGACTGTTTAAAAGCAAGGGACATCAAAGTGAAATGTAGCTAAATTAATCATGATTTTAAAGAGTGTGTTAAATGTGTGATCATTTCCACATTTATGACGTGACTGTTGGATTTCTGTGGCTCTATATTTTTGTCCGAACACCAATATGTCAAGTGCCAAAGTCGGGTGATTTACAATAACAGATTTAATATTTGCTGAAGTTTGAGCAGCCAGGGACACATGCACATCTACAAGCATGCTGATACTGGTTTACACATGGCGTACAGTCAGAGTACCGCTGCTTTGGCCCCTGTCCTGTTCCAGCTGGGATCTTATCAGAGAGGGGGTGGGTGGTAATCAGAAGATATAATACATCAGACTGCTGACCGGCCAGTCACTAGGGAACATCACTGCTATAACCACAAAGCCATCACACTTTCAGCCAATGTGTCCTTGAAATAGAGAATGAGACCAAGGTGGAAAAATTACAAGTCCAGGTCCCAATAATGAAGAGTTTGGCCAATCCTCCCCACTCTGGTCTCACTTTTTTTTTTTTCTTACTCTTCCTGATTTCAGTCAGACTGAATTCCACCTGTGGTCCTTGTCCTTATTTGGCTTATAATGCTTTCCCCAAAGTAACATTTATAATCCATACTAGAAGGCTGTTTTTGATTTTAATTACAGGTGCATCTCAATAAATTAGAATATCACCAAAAAGCTGATTTATTTCAGTAATTCAGTTCAAAAAGTGAAACTCATATATAGATTCATTACACACAGAGTGACATATTTCAAGAGTTTGTTTCTTTTAATGTTGATGATTATGGCTTAAGGCTAATGAAAACACGAAAATCGATTTCTCAAAAAATTTAATATTATCATGGGGGACATGATAGACATGACAGAATATTACATAGAATTAATTTTAAAAAATGGATTTTTAATAGAAATGTTGGTCGACTGAGAAATATGTCCATGTACACACTCAATACTTGGCCGGGGTGCTTTTTGCATGAATTACTGTATCATTATGGTGTGGCATGGAGGTGATCAGCCTGTGGTACTGCTGAAGTGTTATGGAAGCTCAGGTTGCTTTGACAGCAGCCTTCAGCTCATCTGCATTGTTGGATTTGGTGTCTCTCATCTTCCTCTTGACAGTACTCCATATATTCTCTATGGGGTTTAGGTCAGAAGAGTTTACTGGTCTGTCAAGAACAGTGATATCATGGTCATTAAGCAAGGTTTTGGTATTTTTGGCAGTGTGAGCAGGTGCTAGGTCCTGCTGGAAAATGGCCTCGGTCATTCCTGTAACCACGGAATTTTCACATGAATTTGGAAGAGCTGAAATGGAAGACTGAGAATAAAATTGGACACAAATTTATGGAAAAAATTAACTAATTATATGGAAAATTGTGGACTACTCTTAAAAATAAAAACGGAATTTTAATGAAAAGAATTATATTATTTCTCTTTTAATTTTATATCTGATCAGATTTTGAATTATTTCCAAACTTTGGACAAGTCATTCAGCAGATGGAAACGAAGAGATATGGCTCACGTGAATCCGGCTTGAAGTCCTGTTATTGAGGCTCTTCCTGAAGCTTTATTTGCAGATGGCACCAAAACCAGAATATCTTGCCAGCAGATATTCGGACAAGGTACAGCAGCTTTCGAAGTCTACAGTCGCAAGATGAGATTTTGACTGTATCAATCACAGTTGGGCTGAGGTCCAGCAAAGATGTCGATGGTGTTTCCTCTTCTCTGTAGGCCAGTGGGTTTTTCCACTGTCCAAATAAATTCCAAAATAATTCAGATCTGATCTGACTACCAAAATTCAAAGAGACAAGATAAAAACCTCAAGCCACAAAAATCTAAGTTACTCTGACGTTATGGAGTTGGCTGAAATAGTTTCCAGAGTGAGATGAATAGTTAGTCAGTCCTTTGAAAAAAACATGGTGGATTTATAAGAAAGTTTAGAGGAGAAAAATAGAGAACGCCTACGAATGGGAGTTTTTATCTCCGAATCAAGATTTGAGCTCAGGAAAGAAAGAATTAATTCCTAGACATTTAAAGAAAAAACATTAAAACAGACAGACGTTTACACAGCACACAACAATGGCAAAACTGAACTCTGTGATACTCTCATACTGCTCTGATCTGAAGGAGGGCGTCTCCCCTCTTTATAACTTCAGATAACTTTTGCGCTGTTAGGGTGATTGACATAAGCCCAAGCCAATAGTCTTCCTTCGTGGGCCGGTTTGATGAACTTTAGTCCGATGAACAAATAGTCTTTTGTCTGTATAAACCAATAATATTGAGAGAGCTGTTGCTAAGCAGAAACTGGAAGATCCGGGTGGTGCGGTGGCGCAGTGGTTAGCGCTGTGGCAGCACAGCAACTCACCCTTGGCCATGGGATCCCTGGTTTGATCCCAGCCCCTGACCAACAGTGATTTGTGTGGAGTTTTCATGTTCTCCCCGTATCTGTGTGGGTTTACTCTGGGATTTCTCTGGTTTCCTCCCACAGACCAAAAACATGCAGGTTAGGTTAATTGGAGACTCTAAAGTGGTCCTAGGTGTGAATGTGTGTGTGAATGGTTAAGGGATAGCGCTGTACCGTGGCTGCTTCATCCATACAGGTGGATACCCTCAATTTCCCCTCTGGGGATCAATAAAGTATACAAAATCAAAAAAAAAAAATCAAAAATCCCAGTCATATGACTTGGGGAAACTTTTTTTGCAACCTGATACATACATCTTAATACTGAAAATTCATCAATATACTTCTGTATAAAATGTAACCTACTTCAGTGATTCATGCAACTTTGTAACTAGTGCTTTTAAATTAACGTGCAAGAATAAACATTCATTTAAACACTTTAACATGCACATATTTAAAATCAAGGATTAATATATTCTTTCAAACCCATTATTGATTGTCCACAGAATATCAGAGTCCCACAGAGGCAGTGATCTTCAACAAATAGTGTCCTTAGAATTGTCCTGAGAAATGAAACTTGAAGAGAGTGAGTTAATTTCAGTTCATCAGTGTACAGTCAAAAGTGAGTGTCTATTCCAGAGACGTCCATCAGGGGTAGTGTCGAGCTGTGGATAATCCTAGGGCCTTAGGAAATGCATTTAAAGTTTATGGGATGCCTGTTCTTTGTCCACGTTTTATTACCCATAAAACGGTCAGGAGAAAAAGAGTTTCCAGTTTATTTATGACGTGACTAATCCGTTCCTTGCACGCGATGGAATCCTTATCTCTCATACCTCTTTACAAAGGAATGTGTTCTCCATAGTGGTCCTGAAATGAAAAAGCAATTCTTGACTGGCCTTTTCCTGGGTGAAACAATTTTTTTTGTTTTTTGTTTTTTTGTTTTTTTGTTACTTATTTGTACCCGTAGGTAGACTTGGTTTGCAGTCTGGTGACAAGCCACCGGCTGCTGGTCGCTGCGTGCGTGAGCGCCCTAAACCTACATGTTTTTGGTATGCGGGAGGAAACCGGAGAAATCCCAGAGTAAACCCACGCAACACGGGGAGAACATGCAAACTCCACACAGCTCACTGTTGGTCGGGGGCTGGGATCGAACCCACGACCTCATGATCCCCGCGATCCCCCGGCCAAGGGTAAAACTGTGCTGCCACAGTGCTAAACCACTGCGCCACCGTGCAGCCCAAACAATGTCTTTAAGATGAAGAATAATTTTACTGAGAGCCAAAGCAAGATGATGCTACATTGGCCTGTGGGAGGAAACAGCAGTACCCGGAGAAAACCCATGCAGACATGGGGAAAACATGCAAACTCCACACAGAAGGATCACCAAGGGGGCGGGATCGGACCCACGATGGTCAGGGGTGGAATCAATCCTTTGACCTTCTTGCTGTGCTGCCACAGTGCTAACCACTGTGCCACTGAGCTGCCCATCAACTTTCAACTTTTCAATGATATTCTAATTATTGAGATGCACCTGTAGAACATTTTTAACTTAAGTTATTGTTTTTGCACTATAATTTAATCACAACTTTTTTGTGGGTAGATGTTGAAACTGCACAATAAATATGCTAGAAATAAGAGGTGGGGAAATTTAATTGTAAGATGCATTACTTTGTGGGCCTTTGTATTGATACAGAACATTAATAATTGCGAGTTTGGAGCCTATGCATTAACTGAAGCTTGCTAACTTGGATTGTTGACTGTTTGGCTTATATGTGGCAATAATGTTTCAGAGTTTATCTTTCCGCTGACTGATGCCTGTTCACATTAGTATAAGTTATCGTGGTGGAGGGATTCGAAGTGCAGGGGATAATAAAACACCTTTTTAAAGTTGACATTTGGGCACATACAGATTTCATAAAATCAGTGGGAAGCATGAACTGCACTAGACAAATGTTCTTAAAAAAATGCTTCACAATTGAAAGCACCAAGGTGCTGATGCCTCAGTGCCAAAGCCTCGGCAGAGGTATGCATTCTCGGATCATCACTAAAATGTTATGGGTTCCTCTCTAACCCAAGGACCATCTGTGGTAAAAAATTTCATCCAAATCCATCTAGTAGTTTAGGAGTTTTCTTGCTAAAACACTGTGAGAAGATAAGAGCCTTGGTGGAGGTATGCATTCTGGGATCATCATCAAAATGTTATGGGTTCCTCTCTAGCCCAAGGACCACCTCTGGTAAAAAATTTCATCCAAATCTATCCAGTGGTTTCGGAGTACATGCATTCACGTGTCCGTACTGTCGGCAGTAGGCAAGAGCCACCTAGCTGATTTGAACAGCTGCAATCCAAACACAAAAGAAGAGCACGGTGGCAGACATTTTAAATGGCAGAAGCGATGGAGGTACATGAATACAGTGACAATCAAGATGAACAGGAGCTTTTGCTGTTTAGTGGCAGAAAAAGAAAACAGACGGGCAAAAAGACGGACATTTGTTCACCCAGTATTGGCGGATTGTTCAGTACTTCCCTGTGGTGGGAGTTTCCGGGCACATGCGCAGTTCACTGTGACCATTTGCCAGTGAGGAATGTTGGGAATTGGCGTTTTTAGCGAGTTTTTAACAAGTTTTACCTCGTCCTTCCTCTGCAAAACTAAACAGCAAAACCAGTGTGAAAACAATCAGTGTGATGAATAAATGGTGTAATTGCTGAATACATTTTTTTTCAGTAACCCCTGTTTTATAACAGTTCAGCTCCACGTGCTGTAAAAAACATGTTGTGTTGTGCTGTAAAAAAGTTGCACTGCCGCCTCTAGTGGCCCGGCATAGCTATTACAATACCCTTTCCCCCAGCTTCATTGACGTTAAAGGTGAGTTAAATTTGTGTTTATTTTGAAAACAAAGCTTTATCTCAGAATTCTGGCAAAGTAAAAGTTGAGAAATTATGGCGATACAATGATACAAGCCTTTAGTTCCACTTAATTTTGATTGGGTGAGCTGAAACAGAGAGGAGGACAGATGGACAGATACATCCACACATCCACACACAGACACATTAACTGATTACAGTATGCTTCTCCATTTTACCGAGGCATAAAAATAGATACTTTGGTAATACCAAGTAGTTAAGCAACAACGTAAACTTTTTGCACCCTGAGTTCCCAACAATACAGAGAACATTTGTGACCAACTCTGATGGAAAAGTAAAACCCAGTCTGCGACAGCATTCATAGCCAAATATTTACAGAGAATGCTGGGTTTCACCTCCCGCTGAAGATGTCAAAATTACAACTAGAGGGCACTCAGAGAGTGCATACCTCTCCCAAGGCTCTGTCCTCCCAATCCTCCCTCCTTCCATCTTTCTGTCCATCCTTCCATCCCTCTGTACATTGTGAGACAAAATCCCTTGGGTTCATCCGTAGCCCAAGTATCACCTCTGGTGATACTTTCATCAAAATCTGTCAAGTAGTTTTTGTATAATCCTTCTAACAAACAGACAGACAAGCAAACCACTCTGATTGTATTACCTCCTTGGGGGTGGTAATAAGGTCCCATCACAAAACTACCTTATTGAAATGGCTACACCGACACTGTCCGGTGAAATCAAAGCCCAAGTATTTTTTGGGGGTTTGTTTTTTGTTATACATACAGTATATTTCAGAAAAGACCAAGTCTCACTACTGCTATGTAAAAACAAATGATAGTTTTAAACAAATAATACACTACAGAAGGATTTACTAAATTGTTCAAATTTAGGAAATAAGATTAACCCCTTAACATTCCAGCCAATTTCCCAAAAATTCCTTAAATAAAATCAAAAGCTGTTCTTCAACCCTTTGCTGTTTATTCACTGGGTTGGTCTCATTCAAAAGAAAACACACTATATTTTTTGGCAAAACAGTTAGAATCCCTCTAAGTGCTTCTGCCACTTAGTAACATCGGTGTAAACATACTAAATTTGAAGAAAATAAAGTTCACTTGGGTTTTTTTTATATACAGATGCCTGAAAATAACATACAGCTGTTAAATACTGGCTGGAAAACACAATAGGAATGCAGAACCAAGTGTTATCAAGTTCAGGTCAAAATTTTGTAACAATACTACAAAAAAAATGAATAGGCCACACAGTTTTTTTCCCTCAGGTTGTAACCAGCCGTTTTTGAACTGTGCCAACCTGTACGATTTGGCACAGGTTGACACATACCTTGTATGAATGTTTATAACTTTTGAATGCCTCAACATAAAAGTGTCATCTCAGGCTCTAATGAAAGGTGACACCCAGGGAAATCATGCCTGATATCCAGATACACTGTCTGTAGCAATGACACAGAGTAAGTAAAGCATAAACATTACACACTACTACTACTAACTAACCTGCACTTATATAGCGCTTTTCACACAAGGTTGGCAGAAGTGACTCAACTTTGTAGAAGCAACCGAGCATTACATATGGGAGACGCACGGGCTTTATACAGTGTGTGTGTGATGAACCCAGCCCTATCATCAGTTATCGCTATGTTCACAAATTACTGTAACTGGCTTCACGACACATCCATAATCAGCATGTTCAGCTGTAATTGGTTTGTTTTGTTTGTGTCAGCTGTGGGGCTGGTCCCTCATGTTAAGCAGGTACTCAGTGAGTATTGAAGATTGTGAAAACACAAAGGAAGGGCCTATTGGGTCAAATCGAGACTGTCACATGAGTCTTTTGGGCTTCTGTTTACATCACTATCACTATGGGAAATGTAGTTTTTATAATGTGTAAACAAAAAAAAAGGCAGAAAGTTAGCCAGACCATATTTGTTGTACTATCATTAATTATAGGACTCCAAGAAAGCATCATTGGTGCTTATTGCTATGTTGTGCTAGCTCCTTTAATGCTCTATTTAATTCCAGTGTTGTGACTGTATCTTAAATCTGTTTTAATATCCAAATAGATCAAATTCTAAGCTTTCAAATGATGTAAGGCATGACAATCAACTCTAAACATGTTTACCACACTTACAGTGGGGCAAAAAAGTATTTAGTCAGCCACCAATTGTGCAAGTTCTCCCACTTAAAAGATGAGAGAGGTCTCCAATTTTCATCATAGGTATACCTCAACTATAAGAGACAATGAGAAAAAAAATCCAGAAAATCACATTGAAGGATTTTTAATGAATTAATTGGTAAATTCCTCAATAAAATAAGTATTTAGTCACCTACAAACAAGCAAGATTTCTGGCTCTCACAGACCTGTAACTTCTTCTTTAAGAGGCTCCTCTGTCCTCCACTCGTTACCTGTATTAATGGCACCTGTTTGAACTCGTTATCAGTATAAGAGACACCTGTCCACAACCTCAAACAGTCAGACTCCAAATTCCACTATGGCCAAGACCAAAGAGCTGTCAAAGGACACCAGAAACAAAATTGTAGACCTGCACCAGGCTGGGAAGACTGAATCTGCAATAGGTAAGCAGCTTGGTGTGAAGAAATCAACTGTGGGAGCAATTATTAGAAAATGGAAGACATACAAGACCACTGATAATCTCCCTCGATCTGGGGCTCCATGCAAGATCTCACCCCGTGGGGTCAAAATTATCACCAGAACGGTGAGCAAAAATCCCAGAACCACACGGGGGGACCTAGTGAATGACCTGCAGAGAGCTGGGACCAAAGTAACAAAGGCTACATCAGAAACACACTACGCCGCCAGGGACTCAAATCCTGCAGTGCCAGACGTGTCCCCCTGCTTAAGCCAGTACATGTCCAGGCCCGTCTGAAGTTTGCTAGAGAGCATTTGGATGATCCAGAAGAGGATTGGGAGAATGTCATATGGTCAGATGAAACCAAAATAGAACTTTTTGGTAAAAACTCAACTTGTCGTGTTTGGAGGAGAAAGAACACCATACCTACTGTGAAGCATGGAGGCGGAAACATCATACTTTGGGGCTGTTTTTCTGCAAAGGGACCAGGACGACTGATCTGTGTAAAGGAAAGAATGAATGGGGCCATGTATCGTGAAATTTTGAGTGAAAACCTCCTTTCACCAGCAAGGGCATTGAAGATGAAACGTGGCTGGGTCTTTCAGCATGACAATGATCCCAAACACACCGCCCAGGCAACGAAGGAGTGGCTTCGTAAGAAGCATTTCAAGGTCCTGGAGTGGCCTAGCCAGTTTCCAGATCTCAACCCCATAGAAAATCTTTGGAGGGAGTTGAAAGTCCGTGTTGCCCAGCGACAGCCCCAAAACATCACTGCTCTAGAGGAGATCTGCATGGAGGAATGGGCCAAAATACCAGCAACAGTGTGTGAAAACCTAGTGAAAACTTACAGAAAACATTTGACCTCTGTCATTGCCAATAAAGGGTATATAACAAAGTATTGAGATGAACTTTTGTTATTGACCAAATACTTATTTTACTGAGGAATTTACCAATTAATTCATTAAAAATCCTTCAATGTGATTTTTTGGATTTTTTTTTTCTCATTTTGTCTCTCATAGTTGAGGTATGCCTATGATGAAAATTGGAGACCTCTCTCATCTTTTAAGAAGGAGAACTTGCACAATTGGTGGCTGACTAAATACTTTTTTACCCCACTGTATGTGTTGCAGCAGAAATATTAAAATGTTCCAAGGGCGGGACACTGCAATGACACCGCCATGACTGATGAAAGAAGTCAAATGCTCAAATACAGCAAATTGAAGCTGTGACATTGAAATGCATCAAAATTGTTTTAATTATTTTGCATTTGAATGGTTAACCAATAAATCATAATTTAACAATCAGTCCACTAAAGATTCACACCTCTACTAAAACTAAGTTGAAATATTAATTTGCTATAAATAGCATTTGTTACCTTAGAAAATCATTTCAATAGTATCACTGAGGAAAATTTGTTTCATTTGTGTATTTACAATCTAACGTCACCTCTAGCAAGACGACTACCTCAACATGGTGACAATGAATTGTGGGATTGTTTAATCTAAATTCCCTTATTCCATCTGCTGCAGTGCCTCTCTCCAGGGGTCTAGTACTACTTTGTTGCTAGCTGTCACTGCTCTGTTCACTGCCTCCCTAAATGAACAACCCTGCTTGAATCTCAGAGTCACCTTCTCAAACTTTAACCATCTACCACCACCACATTTCTCCTCCCTCTCTTTTTTCTTACTCACCTTGTCTTTACTGTGTTTTTCATCAAACATTACACCTCAAAATGTTTCCAAGTACCAAAAGTACAGGTTTACATTTCAGTTTACTGGTAAAAATGGGGAAAATATCTGCTTTGATAATAGAGCACAAGGAAGAATGAGGGACATCACGACTATTAGCTGAGATATTTGACTATGTTGCAGTGACATGAATACAAAAAAATGGATTTTGGCAATAAACACAGACTAGTCCATAATCCTTAGCTAAAGGCGGTTTTTGGATTTGATTCCTGTGCCATCTCAGTTTCTGACCTTTGCGTTAATTGATTGACACAAACTTAAAATAAAATATATTTGCTTTTCCATTTTATACATGTGCTAGTTTTACTAATTTTTTTTTTTTTGTCATGCATTTAACCTACAGCCATGAGGGAGCTTGGGTTGTTTACACCACAGAGAACCAGACATTTAACAACAAGGAGATTGTTCATTCTGGTCTGTAAGTACTGTACTGTACCGTACTATAATGACATAATGACAATGTGAAAAAATTTTTTTTTGAGATTTTTGCAAATTTATTAAAAATAAAAACGAAGAAATCACATGTACATAAGCATTCACAGGTGTTGCCATGAAGCTCAAAATTGAGCTCAGGTGCATCCTGTTTCCACTGATCATCCTTGAGATGTTTCTATAGCTTAATTGGAGTCCACCTGTGGTAAATTCAGTTGATTGGTCATGATTTGGAAAGGCACACACCAGTCTATATAAGGTCCCACAGCTGACAGTGCATGTCAGAGCACAAACCAAGCATGAAGTCAAAGGAATTGTCTGTAGACTTCCGAGACAGGATTGTTTCGAGGCACAAATCTGGGGAAGGGTACAAAAAAAATTTCTGCTGCTTTAAAGGTCCCAATGAGCACAGTGGCCTCCATCATCCATAAATGGAAGAAGTTCGGAACCACCAGGACTCTTCCTAGAGCTGGCCGGCCGTCTAAACTGAGCAATCGGGGGAGAAAGGCCTTAGTCAGGGAGGTGACCAAGAACCCGATGGTCACTCTGTCAGAGCTCCAGCGTTCCTCTGTGAAGAGAGGAGAACCTTCCAGAAGGACAACCATTTCTGAAGCAATCCACCAATCAGGCCTGTATGGTAGAGTGGCCAGACGGAAGCCACTTCTTAGTAAAAGGTACATGGCAGCCCGCCTGAAGTTTGCCAAAAGGCACCTGAAGGACTCTCAGATCATGAGAAACAAAATTTTCTGGTCTGATGAGACAAAGATTGAACACTTTGCTGTGAATGCCAGGCATCATGTTTGGAGGAAACCAGGCACCACTCATCACCAGGCCAATACCATCCCTACAGTGAAGCATGGTGGTGGCAGCATCATGCTGTGGGGATGTTTTTCAGTGGCAGGAACTGGGAGACTAGTCATGATAGAGGGAAAGATGAATGCAGCAATGTACAGAGACCTCCCGGATGAAAACCTGCTCCAGAGCACTCTTGACCTCAGACTGGGGCGACGGTTCATCTTTCAGCAGAACACCAGCCCTAAGCACACAGCCAAAATATTAAAGGAGTAGCTTCAGGACAACTCTGTGAATGTCCTTGAGTGGCCGAGCCAGAGCCCAGATTGAACATCTCTGGAGAGATCTGAAAATGGCTGTGCACCATCCAACCTGATGGAGGTTGAGAGGTGCTGCAAAGAGGAATGGGTGAAACTGCCCAAAGATAGGTGTGCCAAGCCTGTGGCATCATATTCAAAAAGACTTGAGGCTGTAATTGCTGCCCAAAGTGCATCAACAAAGGATTGAGCAAAGGCTGTGAATACTTTCGTATGTACATGTGATTTCTTAGTTTTTTTATTTTTAATAAATTTGCAAAAATCTCAAGAAAACTTTTTTCACATTGTCATTATGGGGTATTCTGTGTAGAATTTTGAGAAAAAATGAATTTATTCCATTTTGTAATAAGGCTGTAACATAAAATGTGGAAAAAGTGAAGAACTGTGCATATTTTTCTGATGCACTGTATGAGGGGACAGTCAAAAATGTGAAGGGGGCATCATGGGTTTGGCTTCACACTCTCGCAGCAGTGATGATGGGTGGGTGCTACACACATTTGTGGAGAGTATTTTTTTGCTTCTATATCCTTATATCTTTCTCTTTTGTTTCTTGGATTGCACTTGGTCAGGCCTCTATCCTAAGACTTGTCCAACTTGTGTAGCTTAAGATCCTGCTGGAATAGCTCTTAGGGTCACTGAGGCACGCAAACTCCCTGATAACGATAAGGTGGCAATGCCTCATGGGGGAAACTGAAAAATAACAATGAAAAAAAAAATCATAAAATATCCTTAATTCAGATTTTAACAACTAATAATATAATTTATCTGGACTGGATGAGATAGATGAAGAAGCAGCTTTTAAGAGCTGTTATTGCACTAAATACTGCCACAAATCTGAACACAAAATTTTTAACACTAAATACTCTTTTTCAATTGCAGCGAATCAGAGATATTCTATTCTAATCCTCAAATAATTTGAATTCACCAGTAAGACTCACTATAGCCAGTATTTACACAATTAAAAACACAAGTTAGTCTAATCTCACTCACTCACAACCACGGTCTAAACGCAAGGTGTCTGAGGATGACACTGATCAACAGTAACAGTCTAATATAATAGTTAAGTTATTCCCATACCAATGGCGTAGGGTTGTGCCTATCTCCGTTTCTGGAACCTAGGCCACACAGCTACTGTAAGCTACAGTGGGGGGGGGGGGGGTCAGTCCTTTGGTAGCTCTGTGTGTTAACTTTCCTTTTCCCATTCTATAATGCTGAGCACCAAGCTATTTTTAGCTGGTCTTTGGCATGACCCGTCCGGGATTTGAACCCCAGACTCCCGGTTGTGGGGTGGATGCTCTACCAACTAGACCACCACTCCGGTTTAATGATGACAGCAGAACACAAATTTATATCAGTGAAGTATTCCTGATTCAAACAATGGACAACAGCAGCAATCAAAAACTTGCACAGGTGACTGCAAAGCACTACAAAGAATATGTCTTACCTTTTTATAAGTGCTTTAGTCTGGCCTTCTTTAAAGAAAAATCCTTATTATGTCCTTTAAGTCCAGCTCATGAGGATCATCACACTCTATGGATGCATGCTTGATCCAGTCTGCTTTTTACTAAGTTCCGAGTCCACTGTCCTATACACAGCTGTCTGATGTAAGCATTCGTGGTCTTTAATAGCGATCTGACTTATCTTGTGCCGGTCTTCATCTCTCATCTTCATCTCCACTGGCCTGCTCTCTTTCGGCATGATCTGGTGGTCTTCTCCTCCAGGTGAGTGATTTAATGACCCACCTGTCTCCTCGGTGCAGTAATTAGCAGCTCCGCCTCAACTTGATGCTCCAGCTTAGAAAAGCCTTAGAAAAATCCTTTACGGTTTGGGATTTTTTTGAGCAATTTATTTTCCCTAAGCTCTTTTCCACTCAATAATTTTATGAGCGCCACTCTCAAACTTTTTTCCGGGACATTTTGACCTAGTTAATTACTTCTTACCCCTCACTGGTGCTTGCATAGTCACATGTCAAAACAATTTCTCTGATAGGCTATTGTTACGTGGTACCCACGTGGGGCACTTGTAAGTTGGACCAATCAGCAGCCACACACGAATATCAAGTGATGGACATGTAATTTGACCAAATAACAACTGACCTCTTATTGGCTCATGATAGGCTCCTGATCTTCATAGGCTCATCTGCATACTAATGTTTGATTGGATGTTTACTGAGGGCTTTACCCGGGGGGGGGGGGGGGGGGCGGGCTTTGAAGCACTCTGATGCGCAGAGAGCAGGGAGGGAGAAAGGAATTGCATTTTTCAGCTGATTTTTTTCGTATTTTCTTACTTTCAAAATTTGATTTGAGGGGCAATACATTTTTTTTTTTGAGATTTGTTTTAGGGGGCATTGCCCCCTATTGCCCCTGCGTAGAACTAGCCACAGAACTATCTATGATCTGTGTTGTAGTGTTCTGTTTATTGATTTCTACTAAAAACTAGCAGGCACTCAGAGAGCGCATACCTCTGCCAAGGCTCCATCTATCTCTCCCTCCCTTTGTCCCTCCATCTGTCCATCCAACCGATCCTCCATCCTTCCATCTGTCCGTGCATTGTGAGATAGGGCCTTGGTGGAGGTATGCACTCATGGATCACCTCCAAAATGAAATGGGTACATCCATAGCCCAAGGGCCACCTCTGGTGAAAATTTCATCCAGATCTGTCCAGTGATTTTTGCACAATCCTGCTAACACATTGCAAGAAGATGGGGCCTTGGCAAAGGTATGTGCTCTCAGATCAAATGGGTTCATCCTCAGGCCAAGGGCCACATCTCATGAAAAAATTACATTGAGTAGTTTTTGTGTAATTCTTCTGACAGCCAAACAGACCCAAAACAAAACAAACAAACCACCCTGATCTCATTATCTCCTTGACAGAAGTAATTACAGTGCTATTATTCAAATGATAACATTTGATTTGACCTCAGCTCTTTTTCACAGCTAACTGGAATAATTACACTTAATTGAGATATTTTAATGTTAACTTACTGATTTAAGTTTTGAAGCCTTGTTTATTTAACTAAAACACTTGAAGGCATTACTTTTTCCCCAATATCTTGCATAAAAAATACATTTGGACATACTGCAAATTACGAACAAATTTTCATCAAAATGGAGCAGAGTAGCCAATTAAATCTGTGTATTCCCAAGTAATTACAGTGAAAGAGCCTTTTGATTGATCAGTGGCTCAATCCAGCAATTAATCACCTGATTAATTACACCAGGTGCTGATTAATATCAGGTTTAAGGTCCCTCCAACAGAGAGAAAAGACCAACTGTTCACTTATAGAAGAGGCAGTGATTTTTTTTTTCTTGGATAAAAGTTTTCATAAATGTTTATAATGACATTTCTTGATTTTGTATGACTGTTATGTAGGATAAGCTGGGGCACAAAGTTACAATACTTTACAACTGTCACATTGGTTAAAATAGTTTTATTTCACGCAAACCTTCTAGATATCCTTTTGGACATGTCCTTATTTATATGATTTAATTGTTTTTATCTCGTATTTTATTACATGCTTGTAGTGGACAGATAAAATAATTATCGTCATCTCACTTCTTACCCCACTGCCAAGGAAAGTTGTTACGTTCCCGAGGTAAGTTGTTACCATGGGTGGTAAGTTGATAAATTCACAAGACGAAGTACTTCTTTCTGTAGTTGCTATTCAAACTGTAAATAAAATGCTTATACTCTTGCACCGTGCTTTATATTCAAACTAAAACGTGAATTCAGTGTATCAGTCCACATGGATAAAGATGTCACACTGCTAAATATGACTTGAAATCAAAATATTTGCGGAAAATGGAGAGTAAAGTAACTCATGGTAGATAGGATATATTTAACAAATTCAAATCTTAAACATGTATTGTGATGATTATTTTCGTAAATAAATTCTTCATTTGATCATACCTAACATGTTTATAGTAAGCGTTTTCATAATCACACCATATTATAAAATATTAACTGGACAGTAATCCACAGTGTCAGATAGCAGCTACACTGTAACATGTACACTGTAATGCGCCCCTCATTTCTCTCTAACAATTCGCCCTATCATTGTCATTTAGTTTTGACAGAAGGAACCCTATACTACATAGTGTAAAAATAGATACACGCCCATGTGGCCTGGTAAGTTCACGAGCAGAACATATTGCGTATGAAATCCCTGTGGTCTGACAACTCTGAAGAAGGCAACAGATTTTCAAAAAATTGCTCAGAGTGCTCCTAATTGATTTATCTGTCCTCTCTCATATACAAAGATCCACATGCATGACTTGTGTGCAGCGGGAAAGTATGGAGGACATTACACATGTACTGAGTCTAAAATTAGAAAGGCCACACATGCGCAATGCGGGGGGGGGGGCGGGGTAACAACCTGCCTCATGCAACTTTTTACCCCAACTTACCCTGCCAACCATGGTTTCCATTGTGAAACATCACAGTATTCTTGTGTAATTTTAATCAATGCACTGATTCATGAGTCACTTTATAGACTGTATTTATAAAGCTCAATTTCACTATTATTGACCACCTAAAGTGCTACACTAAACAAGCCACAGTAACCCATTCAGTACAAGCAGTGCTGTCACTACAGTTACAAATCAGTCACTCAGTGTGGTTTACTATATTGCTCATGCATCTTCCTTTAAGTGGCCGACCCACTCTACCCAATGAGCCACAGCCATCCAGTGCCGGCCTCTCTACAAATAAGATGACATTAACAGATCACCATGTTCGTGTTGTGTTTATTTGTTGGCAAAGAAGAAGAAGAAGAAAAAAAAGCCTGCACTTCGTAAAGTACTTTCTAAATATTTCCTGATCCAAGCTCATTTTTGTGCTTGGCATATAAAGTATAACATCCTGTTATGATCCCTGACTTTTTTATTTATTACAAATGACAAATTTTCACAGCCTTTTAATCGTGATGCCCCAATATGCAACACTATATAATCCAGCCACAGGGGAGTAATCCATGCACACAAAACATTAATATATTTTCTTGAAACTGGCAAAGCATAAGGATTCTAAGCACTTTATCTGTTATGCTTGGATGGAAAAACACTTTTACTGGCATTATCAGGCATATCTGGTAGTGTGAACACTTCATAACTGTGGCGTGAAGATCAGATAAAAACCTGATAGTGAGAGTAATACTGTAAGATAACGCCATGTCCCATGATGACAGTACATATTTCACCTTTCTTTCTCTCATTCCAACCCTAAACACAGTCATGAATTGATAACACTGAGGCTTTATCATAACATTGCTCCAACTCCTCCTTTCCCCTCTTTGTGAAGACCTCATTGCTTACGCACAGACCCAAACTGTGTTTGGCCCCTCTGGACACCGTTCTTTGCCGGTGTAAGTGATATGGTTGTTGGATACTAATTACGTTAGCCCAGCGGGTTATTGAAGTTTTGCTCCCCAACTTGTGGTCAGCGTAAAACAGATGACCTCAGTCGCCAGGCCAATCAGAAGGTTGAGCACCACTAAAGCGCACACAGGCAGAGTGGTGAGTTGTGAGACACAGCGTGGTTCCCATTAGTGTCAACCACACGGGGAGTATTGAGGAGGTTGTTTAGCTCCAACAGAAAAATAAAGAGTCGGGATCTTAACATTGAACTGCTGTGAGTTTGAGCCTTAAAACTGGAGGCTTTCTGGAGTGCAACTTTGATGGTGACCTACATTAAATTCTGACCTAATTTTACATAATGTGTTTTTCTCCAGCTTCAATCAAACCAGAAGTGGTAATACCTGTAGGAATGAAAACAAGTTTTGCATTATTCATAGACCAAACAACTGCACATTATTAAGGCCCATGATGCAGCCAGTCAGCTTTTGCTGCAAAGTTTATGCAAGTCCTACAACTAATACGTAAAATATGAACATAATCTGTCATCTCAGAAAATGCCTGTATACTGTATGCCATTGTGTCGCCCTGTTTCAAAGCTGCTTAAATCCTTGTATAGAGGTGGGAGAGGAATGATGAATACCTACAGTATTTTAAAAAAAAAACAACTATGCTTCCAAAAATGAAGAGTCAAGTTAAATTCTGCAGCTTGTTTACTGTCACTTTCACATTTGAGAATCACTTCCTGTTGGACGATTAACTTCTATTATGCATTAAATGCACATTTTTTTTTAACTTGGTTAAGGTTAGGTTAAAGTGTAAATGTAGGCAATAAAATTATTATGGTTAAATTTAAAGAAATTGTAACTGACAGCGTTAGGAAAAGGTGACAAACTTGTTTACACACATTACAACTGTTGTAGTGCTACTCTGCCAAAAATCTTTTTTTTTTCTTGTTACGTCTGTAACTGTAGCATGTTTTTTATGACTTACAAGACATCAAGAGCAAAATCACTCAAATGTGTCATGTCTCTATTTTTTTGCTGTGAATTTCCAGTTAAGTCCTGCCCCCTGAAAAAGAGGAGTGATGTAACTATAGCAGGTCTGTAGTGCTGAGCCAATCAGGACTCTCTGGCCTAACTAAAATTAACCTCCAGCACCAGTTAACATTTTTGGACAGCTGCTTTGAAACTTGACTCAAATTAAGATGGGTTTCACCATTAAACTGCTTTTAAGGACTGACACAGTTTCAGTCATTATTCTGTGCCACCGTGCAAACAACGGCATGTCCTTCAACCAGTGAGTCTTTTTATCACAGGAGTTATTCTTTTAAGGACTAATTGCCTAGGAAGAGTTACAATTTACATTCAATTCAATTCAATTCAACTTTATTTATATAGCGCCATTTCACAACAACAGTCATCTCATAGCACTATCAACTGAAGGGGGGACCCCCACAGTTGCAGAAAGACATGAAATCATAAATGGCCAGATTGTCATATTGACTGGACAAGCAGCCTCAGTGCAAAGTGCAATCACCAAAAGAACACACAAAGAACGTTTGACCTTTTATTGAATTTTCAAAAACCGCAAACTTGGGGAAAAGTCAGTCACTTGCCAGAGGAGCAGCAAACCTGCAGAGGATGAGATGAGGCTGATTAGTGAGGAATGGAGGGGAATATGAAAGTCTATCCATCCATCTTCTTCCGCTTAATCCTTTTTGGATCACGGGGGGGCTGGAGCCTATCCCAGCATCTTTGGGCGAGAGGCAGGGTACACCCTGGACAGATCGCCAGTCCATCGCAGGGCCAACACTAATACCAACTGCATGGGAGGAGAGGAGTGACCGGCACAGAACCCAGCAAAGGAGAGGAACCAGCAGGTCGGAACTGCTGGTAGGGGGATGAGGCGTGGAGTCTGATTGGGTGGAGTAGATGAGCTGCGTCGTGGAGGAGCAACAGGCTGGCGAGCGCACCAAATCCCTGAAGATGCACCGCGACATTGGCAGCAACCTGGAAGAGATTGAAAGGAGAACGTGTGTAAGGTAAAGTCAACCCACAACACAACCGCTTACTTGATGAGCTGTCTGCTTAGCACAGTATACCCAAACGAGCCAGCGTTGAATCACCGAAGAGCACTTCCTTATAAATGCTGGCCCAGCAGGAAACAGCAGGTGCGTCTGATGAGGAGACAGGTGAAACGGGAAGGAGGGGGCGAGCGGTTGCCAACACATGACACAGATCTCCTGATCTTTGACAGCGACCTTGACCTTTAGCTCAACAAGGCTGTAGACAAACCTAAGGATGATTGTGTGCGAGTTTGTTGAGAATTAGGGCAATTGCCCAAGATGAATAACAATTTTCAGAAAATTATAGAAGTGCTGAGATCTTCTGACCTTTGACCTTGAGCACAACCTTTATGTTGACCCACCTGATGATCATATGTTATGAATTTGGTGATAGCTCATTAGTGTGGGTACTCACATCATTATTGTTGTAGTTCACACTATTGAATGACAATGTTCAATGGAGCCAAGCACTTGCTACCTGCACCAGCCACTGGTGTCACACCACACCACACCACACCACTGGCATGTTCATCTGCGCTGCACCAATTAAGAGACCCAAAGTAGATTTTTGTTACTCGATCTGTTTGCTGCTGTACATAGCACAGAGAAAGCAGAAGGATGTGGGTTCATATAATTATTCAGCAGATCTTTCTCTTCAGTCAACGATGGAGATGTTGGTGGTCCAATCCCCAGCTTTCTAAACTGGCTTTGGAAACATTCTCAAATTCACCATTGCCGAAAATTATAAACTAATCAGAAAATTGCAGTAGCAGCTCATGGGTGATCCCAATGTGGAGGCAAATTACTCATGAACAGACATACACCTATACTTGCAAGGACCCAAAGTCTTTAGCTCCACAGATATTAAATACAGCTTTTGCAAAGTCCCAAGAAAACATCACTATGCTGACCAACACGCTATTTAAGACAACACTACACCAGCCTCACTCAGTATGATAAAATCTGACCAAGAAAAGTTGACAACCCATCCTAACTCTGGCACCAACAACGAACAGGACCAAATGGGATACAAAAATGCCAAAATAAATCAAATTAAAAGGGATGCATTACAAGAACCCCCTCTGTGGATCGCCACCTTATCATGGTAGAGGAGTCTGAGTGCTGGAATGATCCCAGGAGCTATGTTGTCGGGGGCAACTTGCCCCTGGTAGGGTCTCCCAAGGCAAACTGGTCCTGGGTGAAGGACCAGACTAAGAGCGGTCCAGTGGCTCTCCATGAAAAAAAGTTACATCAAGGACTCAGTGTACCCAAAGGAGGCACATGAGTCCACCCTCCAGCGGTCTCACCACCTGCAAGAGGGATCATGGGGATCATGGTGGTATGTGAACCAGGCAGAAGTCCAGGCTGCTCTGCCTGGACTGATGCCCCCGTGACCTGGATCCCCGGATAAGCGGTAGAAGATGGATGGATGCATGTATGCATTACAAGAATTTGTGTCACAAGTACTTGTAAAAGTGTCCCGTTTGATGACTTGATGTCACTTGGTCCTGTTAGATATGATTTAATGTGTTATTTAGGAGTTGTGTGTCTCGTTAGTTACAACAAAACTGGCCATTTGCTGTTAAATATTAAAATAAAAATTATTTAATTAATTTTTGGGTGGCACTTGGTGGGCTTTTGGTGTCGCATAAAAATGATTTCATTTATTATTTGGCCATTTTGTGTCCTGTTTGGTCCCATTTTGTTCCGTTTGTTATTTAGTCAAACTGAACACCAATAAAAAAATATTTTCCACAATCACATAAAGAGTTTAAAATAAATAGATGCATACAGGAGAGAAATAGATTTTAACTCACCGGTTACCGTGTCTTTACATGGATCTGGATAAATCATCATGTCATCAAATCCATTTGTAATGTTTGCAAAATTGCAAGGCCAACGGGTAAGCAACTCAATTTCTCCAGGTATCCTGAGCGCCATCCTGTTGCATCCTGACTTCTTTATAATGTCCAGTTTAGGGGAAGGCCTTGAACTGTTTTTAATCCAAAACCGGTGTTCAAATTATAGTGTCCTAAACTTGTAAGCAAGTAAATACTGAAGGATATCCCCTCCATGCTCACCGGTAGTAATCAACATGTTGAAATGCCTCAATATGGTGATGTTGTCAAAAGAATGACTGTGATTGGTTAGAGCCTCGACCTCCTTCCTTTTTTTTCTTTAATGCAAGTAGATAGTGAATTTAACATAGCAAACACATATAAACTGATTTTTAATTGGCTAAATAATTTCAGAAAGTATGCTTGCCTCCTTACATTTTACATAGTAACAAAAACAAACTAATTTCTGATTAATGTTCTCACAGTGTCAAGCCAGTTTTTGCCTCCTGTGGACTTCTGACAGGATTCTGACTAGATGTTACACAATAATATACATATATACTATAAAATACTTTTATAATGACAATATTTGAATCATTTCTTCTTGTTTTCTTCTCAAGTTTCTGAGGAAGCTTTGCCTCCCTTGCCTCCTTCTACGAGCTGCCACTGGAAAATTATACTGGGACATGAAGAACTCATGCCAACTCATTCAACACACTTTTTCAAACTTGCATAATGTTTTCCATTTGAGTAGTAGTGTTGCTTTCAGTTTGCTATTCTGAGTCCTTAAAACTGCCCTAAAGCGTTCGCCAAAGGCTTCTCATGTGGCAGTCGATAGTCCTGACAGAAGCAGGACCAACTTTTTGCAAAGTTATAAGAACTGCTCTGTTATGTATGAAATTACCTTTTGAAGGGCGAGGCCAGGCGCACGGTAGAACTCAGCTTTATTAATAGAACTAGACACAACACAACTGTTGGGCAGGGGCATCGGCGAAGAGGCCGTCAACGGGATGCCACCTGGTATTTATAGGGCGGTGCAGTGGCAGAAACAGGAAGTGGCCACCACTACACCGCACTTCATAATAATAGCATAAATACAACATTACATTTCCCCCCCTGTAGAAAAGTCCAAAAACACACACACACAATTAAGACCCTCCCAAATTTAGGATCCAAATCACGCACTAAGAAAACTGAAACTGAAATTACTAAATGGCCTAACACAGTCACACAACAAACCTAAAATAGGGAGGACGGGGGGACTAGCGTCCTGCCCCACACGGCAAGGTGAATTATTCGGCCACCTGTAAAACATATAAAGTCCATAAATAACTTAAAAGCATTGCCGTGTTCCTAAACTAAATGAAACCCCCAAGACCATAACTTTTTTGTCTTTTTTTTTATATATTTCTATGTTCACAAACATATGAACATAGAACTATATATATATATATATATATATATATATATATATATATACGGTGGGGCAAAAAAGTATTTAGTCAGCCACCAACTGTGCAAGTTCTCCCACTTAAAAGATGAGAGAGGTCTCCAATTTTCATCATCGGTATACCTCAACTATGAGAGACAAAATGAGAAAAAAAAAATCCAGAAAATCACATTGAAGGATTTTTAATGAATTAATTGGTAAATTCCTCGGTAAAATAAGTATTTGGCCACTTACAAACAAGCAAGATTTCTGGCTCTCACAGACCTGTAACTTCTTCTTTAAGAGGCTCTTCTGTCCTTCACTCGTTACCTGTATTAATGGCACCTGTTTGAACTCGTTATCAGTATAAAAGACACCTGTCCACAACCTCAAACAGTCAGACTCCAAACTCCACTATGGCCAAGACCAAAGAGCTGTCAAAGGACACCAGAAACAAAATTGTAGACCTGCACCAGGCTGGAAAGACTGAATCTGCAATAGGTAAGCAGCTTGGTGTGAAGAAATCAACTGTGGGAGCAATTATTAGAAAATGGAAGACATACAAGACCACTGATAATCTCCCTCCATCTGGGGCTCCACGCAAGATCTCACCCTGTAGGGTCAAAATGATCATGAGAACGGTGAGCAAAAAGCCCAGAACCACACAGGGGGACCTAGTGAATGACCTGCAGAGAGCTGGGACCAAAGTAACAAAGGCTACCATCAGTAACACACTACGCCGCCAGGGACTCAAATGCTGCAGTGCCAGACGTGTCCCCCTGCTTAAGCCAGTACATGTCCAGGCCTGTCTGAAGTTTGCTAGAGAGCATTTGGATGATCCAGAAGAGGATTGGGAGAATGCCATATGGTCAGATGAAACCAAAATAGAACTTTTTGGTAAAAACTCAACTTGTCGTGTTTGGAAGAGAAAGAACACCATACCTACTGTGAAGCATGGGGGTGGAAACATCATGCTTTGGGGCTGTTTTTCTGCAAAGGGACCAGGACGACTGATCCGTGTAAAGGAAAGAATGAATGGGGCCATGTATCGTGAGACTTTGAGTGAAAACCTCCTTCCATCAGCAAGGGCATTGAAGATGAAACGTGGCTGGGTCTTTCAGCATGACAATGATCCCAAACACACCACCCGGGCAATGAAGGAGTGGCTTCATAAGAAGCATTTCAAGGTCCTGGAGTGGCCTAGCCAGTCCCCAGATCTCAACCCCATAGAAAATCTTTGGAGGGAGTTGAAAGTCTGTGCTGCCCAGCGACAGCCCCAAAACATCACTGCTCTAGAGGAGATCTGCGTGGAGGAATGGGCCAAAATACCAGTAACAGTGTGTGAAAACCTTGTGAAGACTTACAGAAAACGTTTGACCTCTGTCATTGCCAACAAAGGGTATATAACAAAGTACTGAGATGAACTTTTGTTATTGACCAAATACTTATTTTACCGAGGAATTTACCAATTAATTCATTAAAAATCCTTCAATGTGATTTTCTGGATTTTTTTTTCTCATTTTGTCTCTCATAGTTGAGGTATACCTATGATGATAATTGGAGACCTCTCTCATCTTTTAAGTGGGAGAACTTACACAATTGGTGGCTGACTAAATACTTTCTTGGCCCACTGTATATATATATATATATATATACTGTATATATATATATATATATTTTTTTTTTTTTTTTTTTTTTTTTTTTTTTCAAACTCACACTACTGTCCTTCTGGCGGAAAGGGGGTAGAACTGGCTTGTGGGGGGCCCAGGGCAGCCCCTCAGTAGACCTGCCCCTGGAAGCGGTATGCCACCAGGATCGCAGCTGACCTCATAGACAAGAGCGCCTCTTCTCTTCGCCATCCACCACCTCTCTCATCCGGACCCGCCATCTGAGGTCTCCTCCCCGGCACGCCGCAGCTCATTGGTGTGCCTCCATGAGCCATCCGGCAGCTGGAAGTAGGCTGTGCCCTGCTCGGTCACAATGCGCAGTCGCTCTTGCTGTTCCTCTGACTGTCGTTTGGCCCACATCCACCGTGAATGTCCCTCCCCTCGAGCCCAGACCCGGTCCGTAACTCTCAGAGGAGCTTTGCTCGGCCTGCAGTGTTATTGCTGATTGGCACGCGGTCCCTTCGTGTCTGTCAGTCTGGCCCTGACTCCTTGTAAAGCTGCTGCAGCGGTCGCCGTTGTAGCTCCAGATCCTCTAGCCCACTGTGGCCGAGCTCCGGAGGAAACTGAGGCTAGCTCCTCGGCGTCACCCGCCGACACAGGGGCCTCGCCGCCATGCTCAGTACCTTTTTCCACGGTACCGCAAGCACCATCACTGAGACCGTTCTGCGTCGAACCTGAGTGAGGCTGGTCCTGCTTGACCGCCATGGTGCCCCGTAACTCTTCATCACACACAGCGTCGTCCTCCACCACCGGAACTGGATGGCTCGGCTGGCCACAACCAGTCCACTCTTCCCCAACATCGTCTTTAATGGCGAACCCCAGTCCATAAAACAGGCCACAGCCCATGATGTTGTCACCTCGGGCTATCACGTGGAACGTGAAGTAAGCCATCACCACCGACTTGTACCAAGCCCTTAACTCCAGTGTTCCAACCATGCGCAGCCTACCACCTCCATAACTGTAGAGCGGTGCTGGGTTACCTTTCATTTTGTAGTGGGGAAAAAATTTCCTCACCGTGGCCCAATTCAATAATGATCCCTCCTCCCCTGTGTCGACCAGCAGTGGCACGCATCCAGTGTCACCTTGCAGAACGTGAACCTGTTGGTACTTGGGGACACCACATGGACAGTTGTCGGGGCGGGTGAAGTTGTTTTTCTTCGTGGGCTGTCCAGCTCAGACATACAACACAGCCTGGCATAATGGTTTAAGCATCCACACTTGCCGCAGTGCTTCCATCTCGCTGGAAAGTCCCTGGCCTTGAAATGGTGCTCCCCGGCCCCCAACCCACAGACAAGGGTTTTCTCGGGGCAAACCTCTGACTGATAGTGTTGGTTTCCGCGTTGTCATTGGTCGCGCTATCCTCGCTGTCTGGGTCCGCTACTTGTGCTGTGGCAGGAAGCTCCAGCTGTCGCTGTGACTGGCGCCCAAATAGCTCAGAGGCTAGCTTGTCCGCTGTCTCCAATTGGAGAGCTAACTCAATAGCTCTGGCTAGTGTTAAGTCACCTGGCACTGTGAGCAGTTTCGTCTGTATTGTGGTGCTGTTGGTGTGTTCCGCCAGCTGGTCGTGTACCATCTCTTCCTCCAACAGCCCAAAACAACACTCATTCGCTAACAGCCTCAGGTTGGTGACAAACTGGTGGATAGTTTCACCCGCTCATTGGTGTCGCTGCCGAAACCTAATCCTCCGGACGATCACGCTGTCTGGGGCGCGAAAATGGTGCGCTAGCAACTCGACCACATCCTCGTACGAGTCCGAAGCCCTGAGTGTGCTCAGGATCCACTGGTCCTCAAACCCCAAATTATGCACCAGAAGTGCATGTGCCCTCAGTCTATCTAGCTTACCCAGGTTGAGTGCCACGATGTAGTTTTGAAAGGCGGTAAATCATCTTGGCCAGGGGACAGGTGGCTCGCCTGGGAGCTCCAAAGAGGGCCCAAGCGGTGAAATACACACCTCCCTTTTTTATTCTCATCGCCAAAATGTTATGTATGAAATTACCTTTTGAAGGATGAGGCCAGGTGCACAGTAAAACTCAGCTTTATTAATAGAACTAGGCACAATACAACCGTTGGGCAGGGGCATCTACAAAGAGGCTGTCAACAGGATGCCCCCTGGTATTTATAGGGCGGTGCAGTGGTGGAAAGAGGAAGTGGTCGCCACTACACCGTACTTCACAATAATAGCATAAATACAACATTATACACTCATCCACTTGACTTTAAAGTTGGCACTACACTTGTCCCCAGCAATATATCAATCAGTGTATGACGGATGAAGGATCAGATCAATGGGTGCTCAGTCCAGTGATAGATGAAGAACTGGTAGGCTTTGAGTTTTCTAAAATAGATAAAGATTAATTTAGACATCAGTAGTGTAGTACAGATAACATAGTTTTCTTGTCTTCTTGATTGTTGCTCTGAGTGTTGCTATCCCTGTGCTGTTGCAATCCTGGAATTTCCCCATTGTGGGACTAATAAAGGCTTATCTTATCTTATCTTATCTTAGTACTAGTTCTAATGTAAATGTAAATAATATTTTTAAAAGCAGAAACAACCTGATTGTTTTATTCTGGCCTCTGCTGATGAAAAGGTCTCTTCAGTAACATTAAAATATGTTGGCTTTTGACTCTTGTCTGACTCTTCCAAAAATAGTTGTAATGATTTGAAATGCTTGCTGTGTATGCCTTCATGTGTGCAAAAAAGAAAAGAAAAGAAAAGAAAAGAAAAGAAAAGAAAAGAAAAAAGCATACTTGCTTCAAAGTGAAATGAAAAGAATACAAGGGTGTGATGAGAGTGTGGTAGGATGTTTGTGCTTAATTTTAATAACAACATTGTTGAGCAGCTAATTAGATTTTATGGCTACACATGGAGGGGGCTGATTAAGAGGAGTACTTTGAGGGCGCTGAAATGGCAGTAGGTCATTATTTAATCCTTGGGCAGTCTAGATATTTTTAAATGTGGGAATTCAGAAACACAAAAGCAAACACAGATGATGTCAAATGGTGACAAGTAATTTATATACAGTAACTAAACACACATCTTACCACGTCCTCCTCATTCACATCTGTCTGAAGTTACATTAAACATAGGCCAAGCTTCAGAAAAGTGTCATCACTTCAGAAGTACAAGTGGGACTCAGTGATGCCTAATGAGTTTAAACGCACACTCCACTGGAGGCCTGATTTCTAGGCAGTTGGAAGCCCAGCAGCCTGGGTTGATTTTTGATTTAAACTGCACTTGTTTTCATCCATATTTTCAAAGCCGCTCACTGTCGCTCGGTTATTAGAGGCAGGAGAGCATTTACAGCAAAGGGGAGAATATATTTAGAACGTGTCACATGAGAAGACGACATGAAAACAATTAATTAAGGAACAGAGGAAAAAAAAATAAAAGTCAACTCTGGCAACAGAGGGGAGCAGGATTAGAGAAGAGGGCTCAGTTTCCAAAGCCAAGAAATACATGTTTATTTTAGATTATTAAACGAATAGTTGTAAAATATGTAAAATTGTTATATGACTAATTTAGGCATACTTTTGGGATTTTAAAGACATTTTTCCACACATCCCTCTACATGTCACAATAACAGCCACCACAAATGGGTGTGAAACTCCTGGGGTCAAACATGATGCCAATGATGAATGTCAGAGTGAAGATTTGAGAGGAAGGGACGTAATTTTTACTCGTACTGGATTTACCACAGAAAAGCCCGAAAAGAGAGGAATCGGGGCACTGAGGCAATTCCAATTTGTCGCAAGAGCGTTGCTCGTTGGTCACAGAGAGTTAATGAGGCAAGGCCCCGAGCTCTAAGTCATCCTGCCACCGCCGCCGATCCCAGCTCTGATTACTGTAATGAAATGGTCAGGACATTATTAACTAAACATCACTGTTCGTACACACACACACACACACACACACACACACACACACACACACACACACACACACACACACACACACACAATAGTCTGATTGAATCTAAGACATGGCAGAAACAAGACAAACACATACAATAAAGTGATGGAGAAAATACACAACACCACTGAATTGTTGCAAACATTTTTTCTAGGCATATATACTGAATGTAGTGAATGGACTGCACTAAAAATGATTTTTATAGCGAACAGGGAGATGTTTGTTTGCACAGGACTTCCCACTCCATTTGGGATGTGTTTTGATTCCCAGGATGCCGTGGTGTCTGAACTGTTGGCACAACAGGTTACTGAACTCTGTTGCACTGAATGAAGTATTTCTGGTTTCATGTGAGTTTTGCTCCCACAACACTACGTGCAGCATGAAATTGGGTGTTGTGGACAAAAGTAGTTTAGTTCATTTCTTCTTTTTCCATCTTTCTCTTTGGTTGCAGTTGTAATCTGGCAGAATATGGAGGTGTTGGGCTACTATTGGAGCAAGTCACATGATCTAAACCACAATTATGTAACTGCCACTTTTTTTTTTCAAATGATTCAAATATGTACATTTTTATGCAAAAATGTGGGCACCTCTTGACAAACAGCATATTTTGGTGATGTTTTTAAAATGTGGGTTTAATTAATTAATTGTGTAGTGACTCAGTGAGTGACAATCATACATGTATTTGTTTATTTAGTTCAGTTTCTGAAATAAAAAGTAACAAGGTACTAATGTTTGCTGGTAATATTGTAGTTTTTTTTTTTTTCTCATATGTGACCCATGTTGGAAAAATGAGTTGGAATGCCCACCGCGTCATTACGAGCTACAGGCACGAGAAGTCATAAATCATGACTTTTTCTGTGTTTGCTAGTGGCAAGTCCCGGGAAAACCCCCATGAGTGCCTGGTATCATTGTAAAGCTTAGAAATCGTACTTTCTAAAATTACATATGTTTTGGCGGAGGACGTAACTACCGACCGATTGAATACGAGTTTTAAACCTAGCCAAAATATAAACAAATCAGCTTTTTCCGGGTCCATTTTTGCACACTTCCGACAAATTATGTATCATTTTGAAGGTCTTTCAATGCAGAATATGGAAAAAACGTTATCTCAGTTTTGATAATTTCCTCAAAGTGACTCATTTTGCCAGCATGGGTCACATCTTCTCCAGAGAGTGTGTTTACATATTTTCAATTAAAAATGTAATGGTGTACACAATAAGTAAATATACAATATGTTTATGCTATGAATTGCGGATGCAGGCAGAGAGAAGATAGCCCAAGGATGCAGGCAAAGTCCAGCTTGAGGATTTATTAAGAACAAAAAAATGCAGTTCATGCACTGGATGAAAATCTAAACTAAACTTTGACAAAAGGAGGGAAGTAAGAAAATTGATAACAACCCTTGAAACTGAGGAGCCAGGATAACCACAGAAACATCCACAACATAAACACAAATGATCATGCCACAAGGCTGGCCAGGATGGAACTAAATTTATACACAACTAATAATTGTACATAGGGGACAGCTGGGGTACACAGAAACTGGAATTAGGTTACATAACACGTAAGAGGTCAATTAAGGATCATTATCAAAGCTTAAATCAAACAGGTGGACTTTCTTAAGTTTCTTGATGGGATGTTGAGTCCTGTTTTTCTCTTTCACTTCAGTTGTTGGATTTGGTTTTGTAAAAATTGTAGTTTTGGATTAAAACAAACCCAGCACTATACTTGCTCATTGTTCTGTGTCTTCTTGCTCGATATTAGTCAACATTTAGTGATTGAAATACATATAATAATAATAATAATAATATATACCGCCCTCCCCCCTGTCTGCACAACAACCACTGCTGCCTCTAAGAAATCAAGTCCTGCTGCCCACTCCCCACTCCACCGACACCCCCCCCCCACTCCCAACACACAGCCCCCCATCCTGACCCTGACCAAGACCCAGGTGAGGACGGAGCTGAGGAAGATCAAGGCGAGGAAGGCGTCGGGACCGGACGGCATCAGCGCAAAGCTCCTCAAGTCCTGTGCAGACCAGCTGTGTGGGATTGTGACGTATATCTTCAACATGAGCCTGAAACTGGGGAGGGTACCACAGCTGTGGAAAACATCTTGTGTGGTACCTGTACCAAAAACTTCCCACCCCAAAGACCTGAACAGCTACAGACCGGTGGCCTTGACGTCCCACTTGATGAAGACCCTGGAGAGACTGCTCCTTGCTCATCTCCGCCCCCTGGTGGAACCAGCGATGGATCCACTCCAGTTCGCCTACCAGCATGGCATTGGGGTGGAGGATGCGGTGATCTTCCTCCTTCACCGTTCTCTGTTCCACCTGGAGAAGCCCGGGAATGCGGTGAGGATCATGTTCTTTGACTTCTCCAGTGCTTTCAACACCATCCAACCGATGATCCTGAAGGACAAGCTGCTGCGCGCAGGGGTGGACCAGCACCTGTCATCATGGATCCTGGACTACCTCACGAACCAGCCTCAGTTTGTGAGAACCCGGGACTGTGTTTCCGACATGATCATCAGTAGCACGGGGGCCCCCCAGGGAACGGTGCTGGCTCCCTTCCTGTTCACTCTTTATACTGCGGACTTCTCACACAACACAACACATTGCCATCTACAGAAGTTCTCTGATGACTCTGCGATCGTTGGTCTCATCTCCAACGGAGATGAAGCTGAGTACAGAGGGCTTATCCAGGACTTTGTGGACTGGTGCCATCGGAACTGCCTCCAGATCAATGCGAGGAAAACTAAGGAGCTGGTGGTGGACTGCCGCAGGCATGGGCAGCCCCTCACAGCACCAGTAAATATACAGGGAACAGACATCGAGATGGTGACATCCTATAAGTACCTGGGTATTCATCTGAACAATAAACTAGACTGGTCACACAATACTGACGCACTCTACAAGAAGAGACAGCGCAGGCTGTCCCTGCTGAGGAGACTCAGGTCTTTTGGTGT